>CM057090.1:21251760-21616760 GCA_029959045.1 Taenioides sp. WSHXM2023
ATGTAATACAAAACTAGCCTTTCTCTCTTCAAAGTGCTTTTTGATTGAATTATGTAACTGCGGTTAGAGCTGCAGGGATTTTCAATTCTCACTCAATCAGACAACAGTCTAGTGTTGTCACAATGTTAACATTTCAAAGAAAAACCCAATACTTGATACAGATTTTAATACCACAATTATGTTTAAAATGCAACAAATTAATACAACAGACACTACTTTTTAACCAAAAAGAGACATCATTTGACATTGTGATGTTTGAGGAAAGATCCAACTTTGTCCTTACATTTTTCAGTATTTTCAGTATTGGACAGACACAAACTTTGGAGACTTTTTTATGTTATTGGTTTGTCCTAATTTGACACAGTTTTGCGAAAGAGCAGCCTCTATCACATGAGTGGGATGGATTATTAATGCACTGAGCCCTTTGTTGGACATGTGATGTTTTCAAGATTTTACAAGTCCAGGCCAATAATTATAAACACTTTAAAAACTTGTGAATTTATTAAACCAGTTTAGGTACAAGTTGTGTTCAAAAGATGAGACAGATAAGTCATTGGTTTACATTTCTCTTATTGATTCATTTGATTTTTGTTTTTATGTATTTTTATGTATTTATTTATTTATTGTTATATAACCATAAAATTTAAAATTAAATTCATTATTTTATTCTGATATATCACCACTGATTACAGTGACCAACTTTGTTTCCAAATTGTGGGAAACTAGCAATAGTTGCGCATCTTGAGAATTTCAGCAATACAATTAGCTTAGCAATGTAATCACTTTCACATTTGCTATATACATATTGGTCAGCTCCATTTCATGTTGGCTGTTCAACATAGATGAGTATTTTCAATAATCACTCCATATTTAATGATCTTTGCAGTAGGTATGCCACTATACCAAATTACAGTGTTAATTATTATTTATTCAAGATTATTAACACCGTAATGAAATTTGTATACACTTTACAAGTGCGTGTTGTCTAATAGATCATAACTCTTGTGACCATCTTTATTAAATCAAACTTTCTGAATTGTATTATGAAGTAAAATTGATGTGACATAAACAGCAAGATTAAATGTCATTTCATGTTGTTCGTATAGTTAAGATTAAGTTGATATTCAGTTGAAGTTGCTTGTTTTTGTCTTTTGTTATTGATGTAGACAGATTCAGTTTAATTTATTATAAAGAAAGTTTAGAAATGTCCAGATATGAGCTGCTTTACTGGAAAATACTGTTTTTCTCTCCCTTCTGGTCTGTGATCCTCGTGCCTGTGGACAGGTGCACCCCTGTCCAACCTCCTGAAATAATGACCAGTCTGAGCTGTCACAGGTGCCACCTGCCTCCTACTTCAGACTTTAGTTCTGTCACTGCGTTCATCTCTGCACCGTGACCCAGAGCCTCAAACACAAATCAAGTGGGAGGAGCACGGGTAAATATAGCACAACTATAAATAATAGCTTCACAGGTACATCAAGTAGAGACCTTTTTGCCAAAAAAAAAAAATTCAAACCAAGACCTTTTGTAAATTGATTCAATATTACATAAATGGAATCACCCAATATTCACTTACTGGTATCAATGTGTGTATATTTTTCCCATGAAGCTGTCTCTTGGGACTACAGTAGGCTTTCATCATAATGATTTATTGTCATCAATTAATGCATGATAAATATTTGTTTTTTATGTATAGGAGCAGTCGGTCTCTTTACTTCATGTCTTGGTTGACTCGAAAGGAAGTTTGCTAACACAAACTTTAGTGAAGTGGTCTCTCTTCCCGTATTTTGTGTTTTTCTGGTGTTCATCAACCACAACTAATTTTCTGTAGTTCCATCTATTTTCCTTTAATCATTTTGGTTTAAGATGATTTAGTAAAACCATTGGCAGTTGAAATTCTCCTTAGTGGTTCATAGGACGTAACATAAAATAACACATAATCTAAGTGTAGCCAGAGTGTTGAATTGCAGTAGTGCAGAAATGTAATTATTGAACTCTGATAAGAAGCCATTACAGGTGGGTAGAATTCAATCTGCAAATCGTGTAATCCGCAGTTTACTTCCACACAGAAACAATGGCGTTGTTTTGTCAATCTGGTGAGAATTCAGAATTGTTGACGGAGATGGTTGCCATGGTGAGCAACATTTGGGGACATAGTTTTTCCCCCTGGGGTTGACCTGATTTTTTTGGATACAGGGATTGTCTATGTTGTTATGATTGCTACCAAGATAGTTTTTACTCTTTCTATAATGACACGATGTTGCAAAAAATGCATTAAGCTGTATTAAAATGTATAAATTTAAAACTTCTAATGATTGAACTGAATTTAGTCAAGCAGGTAAAACACTGTCAAAAGAACACTTGAAACACACAGCTTACCTTTGTTTTTTATTTGGTTTCAAGGTGAGCTATTGATCTTTTCTGGTGCAGTGTATGCCACTTGTTTGTCTCTGTGGAGATGTTATTGCCTTGCCTGGAACTATCAACAATATGGCATTAAACTTATCTATCTCCATGGAGACAAGCAGATAATGCCTACTGTGGAACATTCGACACAATCTCATCATCTCCCATAAAGCAAGCGTCGTACCTTCCTCCATAAAAGTGACTTTAAGTGCATAAAAGGTTCCAGGAAAAACTGATGCAGAACAATGTTAATTTTTATTGTATCGTTTGTGAGTGTAAACAGTGAGGCAGAATTTGGTTTGTATTAGACACTGTCACAGCAGTAGCCAACAGCCCCACACTAGAATAATGAGGGCTTGTTGTAGATAAGGTTAAGTGGTGAAGTGAGGGTGCATTATTTGCTGTGGAAGTCTGTGACACAGTGCCCTCGCCTAGCCTTTAACAGGGCCCTTTGTTGTTTGAATAAAAAAAACTTTATTGGTATCAAGTACAATATACGTTGCGTCTCTTTGAAACTCTTTAACATTTTACTTCCCTGTGTCACATGCTTCCCACGAGTCACTGTGCACTCACTGTTGTAATCCATAACAGCTTCGGCAGCTCTCACAATATGCTCAAGAAACACAGCTATTCTAATAATGGCAATAGCTCTTCATTTTGACTGGGAAAAAGGGGGTACAATGTGAAAGAAATTTAATATTTATTGAAGTGGCGGTTGAGCACAAGAATGGCCTCAGGGAAGATCAGCAAAGCCATATTTACCGGTGCTTTGGTTTAGTTTTAGATAGAAATGCACATTCAGTTTTTTCTGGTCTGATATTTATGTCAATATCCCATACTAGGGTGTAGGCTGAAAATAAAATGTATTTATGTATGGCAAAACAGATTCAAATGTGTTTTGTTATTTATCATTTAACAGAGCTACAAAGCAGCTAAGTTTATACTTATAAGACATTCTGGGCAAACATCAACCACTAAATTGTCTTGTTACCCGGAATTTACACTAGGAGCGTTAGCAGCACATAACGTAGACAGAGCTGCATACGCCCCTGCTAAAACACTCGGTTGACGCCTCAAAATTAGAACTCCAACCTCATTTGAGCAGCGCGTAGCGTAATGACGGGCGTTGGACGCGCGTGTGACATTGCTGGTGTAAATTGTCCGACCGGTTAAAATGGAAAGTGATACCTGCATGTATGCCGCTCGTGTGCTGTGCTTACGCGCTGTTACGTTTTGGTGTAAATACCAATTAATAGACCGAAATGGAATGAATACTTGATTCAGCTATTTTTGTCAGTACTGATGCCAAAATCCAGTACCAGTATTGTATCAAGGGTGGGTGCAGGGTGGTGCAAAAATGAGTACACCCCACAACAAAGACTACTACATCTAGTACTTTGTATGGCCTCCATTATTTATTTATTTAAAGAGACATGGACATGGACACTGGCCCTTATAAAGAGAAGTGCAGGTTCAGCACTTTGCATTTAGAACATGACCCATGTCAATTTTCAACTGTCACTAAATGAAGCGATCAGTAGAACAATAGAAAACGGTGTTATCATCTTGTATGTTTTCTCTCTGGGTAATGTTCCATTATTTTCGACAGATGTGTTTGTCCCATAATCATTTTCCATGTTAAAACAATATTTCATTGTGTCCCAGTCTGTTGCTGGTCTGTTAGTTTAAGAGAAAACTTAAAGGTGCACTATGTAACTTTTCTGGTACAGGGCCCAGGACCTGTCCCCATGAATACTTTTTATTGCTTTGCCTGGGACTTCCACAGTATGGCATTAAACTTGTATAGCTTACAGTATGTAATATGTGCAGTGTTTTTATTGCTCTAAAATACCTTGAGAAACATGAATAGTTGCTATCTGCCAGCTTGCCCTCCACAGATCTACACCAATCTGGCCTGTAACTTGACCTGCTACTCATACAGATGGATACGTTTAATGCCATATTCATATCTAGTCAAAATAATAGCATTTCCACAGAAACAATCAGCTGTCAGACCACAGAAAAGTTGCATAGAGCAGCTTTTACAGTACAGTTATCTGGTTATAGCGTATTGGCCTCACCCAATTAATCCAACATAAACTCATAGCCCAGAGATCCCCAGTAGGATTACCTGTTGGAATTAATTAATATTGCTGAGGTGTTTTTTTCTGTCTGGTTATAGAGACAATTGGTACAATGATCTCACTGCTTTGCCATCCCAGCTGTCTCACCAGTTTGTCTGCATTCTTCCCAACAGTTCTGCTTTTGTTTTGTGTCTGTTGTTTTTGTTCCACAGCCTGAAGTCTACAAGGACATCACTCTCTTACCTTGGAGACAGCCTTCACATTTAGCCTAAATATGCTACACCCAGCATGATGGTACTACCGTGTTCTACAGCGTGTGCATCATGGTGTTTGTAATTCAGTTGCCTTGCTTAAGGACACAATGACAGTGTGCACACCAGGACTGAACTGCCAGTGTTCTGACTGTAAAACTGTCTACCACCTGAGACTGATTGAAAGTTAGGACCATTGCCATAGCACTTAACTCTACACAAAAAATGTATATCTGAATGATTAACTATCCTCAAAATGGCACCATATAACAGGATGCCCAAACCCATGAAGAGGTCTCATGGCTGGTATATATTTTGGCATCTGGAATAAGAAAACTTGATTAATCAAATCTATGGCTTTCTTTATTAGTATATTTCTCTTACCTTTTGGGTGGTGGATTGTTTGCTACTGTATCTGTGGTTTTAGACTCTGTAGCTAAACTGTGAGAGTAAGCACTGAGAAAGCTATTATTAGAGCACATAAACAGCAGGATATTAAGGAGTGGGCTTGTTGAATCCCTTACCAGGCAACTGATAAGGCAAGAGCCCTGGGACTGTTGTATTTCTTCCACTGGGAACATACAAGAAGTCATGTTTGTGAGTGTTGTGTTTCATATGAATAGAAACTATTAAGAGTGCTGTCTTTTTAATGGCATTGATCTAAAGCAGTACAGTAGATGTCATTTGACACTCTTTGAGGATGTGCTTGCAAAATGGTTGAAAGCGAAAAGCAGGATGACTTGCAGAAATAACTCTGCTGTGGTGAATGAGCTGTAAATGTGAAACAGGAAACCATCTAGTCATATTTTAACATGTGATCATAGATTATGGTGACTTCATCCCCCAAACTTGTCTTTTTTACAACATTTGTCTTTTTTACACCTAGACAATAGGTTATTTTGGCAGTTTTCCTCAAGAAAAGGAAAAAGATCTGGCCTAAAATAATAATAAAAATAATATAATTGATAAATAAAGGGACAATGAATGCTTTAGAAAATTGTTTCCTTTTGGGAGAAAGGAAATGGTGACTCAAGAAGACCAGTGACAGTGAGTGGACATGTGGCTGCTGAGGTCATAGATAAGCAAATTCACACGTTTTGTAAGAACCATATTATTCAAATCTGGGCGTTAAGTTACAGGAAAAGCCTTGCAATTTCCAACATACCAGAAAATCCACTAAGACTTGGTATTGTATAACAAAAGAAAGAAACAACCTGTGAAACTGATTTCTTAAACAATGGCACAAAAGGTACCAAAAATGTGTTAATGACCAGAATTCATCTTCATCTCCTATATTGAATAATGTAAGATCACATGTTATAATAAAGAAAGTAAAATTTGTTTGTGTTAAAATGTCAGTCTAGTCTAAAGAGTATAATTGTGGTGTCAAATTGGTATTGAGTATTGGACCTTTCCCTTAATGAAATTGAAAGTTTACCTGGCAAATCCAAAGTGATATCCCTCTTTGTTCATTTTTAGTTCCTTGTTATATAATTTTTCCTTATAAGCAGCCATATTTGTTTTGATGCGACTGCCCATGTCTCTCCCTAATTGGCTAATCCACCATCATCATCACCATGCCAAACTTGCATGTTTTAAAGTATTGAAGTGTGTATTCTATATCCCAGACAAGACAACACTGTCATATAGACGTGCCCTGATGAAGACGCAAGTCGAAACGCGTTGGCGTTTGACTATGTAGAAATAAAATAATAGCTATGCATATCGGTGTGCCTCGGATCTCTTCTGTTATCACGTAAGCTGTTTTGCCCACTCGGGATCTCCGAAGAGCACCTGATTGCCATTTCACTTAGCGGTGATCCAGCGAGCGCTCCAGCTTCATCTATCTCACTGTCGTATAGAATTTGATTGTTAATGATTGTATGCACTATGCACCTTAGACAGCCTGTTCTTTTATTGAGAAGAAACAAGCTGTGAACATGTCTGTATTAATGACTGCACAACATACAACTTGGCGCCTTCTACAATTGGCTTGATGAGATTCATGGTCATTGCATTTCCTCCTTCAAGTCTGTCTGTCTATATGATGCTGTGGGACTTGAGACACAGTGGGTGCATTGTATGAGTGTATATTCTCTTGGACGGACAGCCAAAAGCACGTGATGTTTGCTGCATAATATACAAGTCTTTTATCTCCATTCAAAACAACACTTGGTCCATTAGAGACTTGGACTGGAAATCTTTGTCCTAACGAAGGCTCAACAGAAAGCTCTTGATTGTGGTGGCTCTCTGGAGTGTGACGGGCCGAGTGTCACAGATGGGGCAGTGTGACCCATGACCCTTTTGACATCATGAGTCTGTGGTCAGCTGTGTGACCTCATGTCACATTTGTTGCTGTCTTCACATGACATAAGAAGATATCAGCTGAGCAAAATAGAGCCAAATACATGAAAAAATATATATCTCACTTTTCACCCCAAGTACCACCAAAGAAAAGATTTGGCTCCCATCAGATCTAAATGAAGTACATAAAATGACCATTCCACGGGCTAAACCCGGTCTAAAAGTGGACTACATCATTTCCATTGAAGTTCTAAACAATAATTTATCCAAAGTAGGACAAAAAAAGTTGATACAAATGAGCTCTAAATTAGGTAAATGCACAAACTGAAGAGGTGTCCATTGTCCAAGAACCACTGGAAAGAGCCTTCGTACCACCAGAGGTACATGTACCACAGCTTGAGAAACACTAATTTACTTCAAGTCAAACTCTGCACAAATATTGTTTTCCAAAGCTGTACCTCTGAATTAAAACTCCCGTTTTTATTTGTAAAAGTTTGAGGTTTGTTTTAGTTAAAGAAAGTCTCCATGTCTCTAAGTGCAATTCACAGTAGGACAGCTTATTAGCACTCTTCTGAGTTTTTACTGTTCGCCCAAAGCCAGTTCTGAGCCCGCCCTAATCCTGAACTTTGCATAACTGAAAATGTTTTACATAATTTTGTGTGCCAAGTTAAAACGCAGCTGGAGGTCTTGACTTTTATTGTTTACTAAAGAATGTGATTAAATGTCAGAGGAATTAACTTGCTAAATTGCACTGCAAAACTAGCACTATTAAATACACTTCTAAAATCGCATTAGAAAACAAAGTAAAGCATTAATTATAATTGTTGTATACATTTGCAACATATGCGTTGTATTGCAGTATATTTTCTGAATCTGTTCTCTAGCCCAGTGATTCTCAAACCTTTTTACACTAAATACAACTCAAGAACTGTTTGCCTTCCTGACTACAAGATTATTCCAGGTCTAAGCAAAGACTAAACATCTAAAATAGAACTGCATTGTGACAGTAGTTCTAACAAAACAAACAACATAAAAGGAGGCATAAAGAAAAAGGGAAAATCGACAAATCTGCTCTAACCTGTTTGTGAGTATATTTTTGTTGTACAAGATAGCACATGAAAACTGGATTAGCCATTGCTACAAGTGATGTTGTAAGGTACAGTAGGTTTCCGTGTACTGTATGTGCCCACAGTTGTTACAGTTGGCATCACCTTTAATTGGTCTCGACTCAGCCTCCTGATTTGTGAATATTTTAGCATGCTTTGTGGGAGGTATTTATGGCCTGTCAGCAGGTGGTGCAGGCTTCCGGCTTCTAATCACGTTGTGTGTGTTAGTAGTGATTAGACTCCTGATTGCTCAAGGCTGATGTAGTGGTGTGAGAACATGTAAATACAGCCCACATAAATCATCTATATTCAGGCTATTGCTGTTGCCAAGAAATAGTCCTAATCATGTCTCTGGTTATGACTGTGAACTTGTAATGGGTTATTTTTGCTTTGTTTATTGATTGCTGTAAATTGCACAGTTTGTGTTCATTATGAAGTCATAGAATTCTAAAGAGCCTACATTTAAAAACTAGTTTAGAGGGCACTGGGCTGCAAAGACTTCAGTGGTGGAAGTGAACTAAAACTGACACAAAGTTCAATGTCTTCCCAGTTTGTAGAAATTAAATTTAAGGTAATAATTATACCTGAAAAGACATTATTATAGATATGTTTAATGCCATGCTAAGGAAACATTTTTGGCAAAGTAATAGCATCTCTAAGTTGGTAGTACTATACCAGCTCTTTAAGAAAAGTTATTCAGTGCATATAAAATGTAATTTACTGTTTAATTCTGTTCTGATCTGTTTCAACCATCTGCTGCTTTAGTAACCACTTCTCCTCTTTCTTTTTGCAGACGTCATCTGACTGCGATGACCAGCCAGCCACCTAGCCATGCAGAGAGCGCTCAGTCCAAAACCAAACCACCGCTCATTGTGGCCCCCAAGTTCCAGCTGCCCCGGCCCCCTTCCAAAGAGACCATCACCATCCACTTCTCCCAGAAGAAGGATCAAGAGGAGCAGGATGGGGAAATCTTCATGACAAATACATCTACTACCTCAGCCCCTCAGAACGACTCAAACGTAGTGACAGGTTTGGAGGCGAGGGAGGAGATGTTTGAAGATGCCTCTGAGGAGTTGTCAGCAGGGGGCGCTGTCAGTCCTGAAATAACTGGACTTTCAACAGAGTCTAAACAAAATCCTCCCACAGTATCTCAAACAGAAAAAAACACCAATTCATCACCTTCAAAATCTCTGAGCTTTCCCTCAAGTGACAAACCATTCCTAAGTCTGGTCAAGTCACTATCTTCTGACGTTGAGTCTAAAGATGGCTCCTCCTCTTCTTCTTCAATCAGACACAGACACTTAAAAAACCTGGTCAAATCCTTTTCCTCTGATACTTCATCCCAAGACCAAGCTTCTTCTTCCACTTCCCGTCTTCCTGAATCTCGTCTCAATCTTCAGCTTTTCAAACAGTTCACTCAGTCGCGATTACCCACTGCCTCTCTGTCCACTGTAGGAGACTCTAAAACAGCCCCCACATCCCCCATGACCTCCCTCGAAAACCGTAGCTTCTTCAAAGTTGCAGAAGTAGAGGCACGAATCGAGGACACTAAACGTCGCCTTTCTGAGGTTATAGCTGAACCCCTCCAACTTTTGACGAAAATTATGGATGAAAAGAGTGTTGGCATAGGTACTGGCGGTATTTATCGTCCAAAAGTCATCTCTTCTAGTGCCTCTGAACTCTCAAATCTTTCTTCACTCAACGGTCAACTTGAAAGTAACAACAACTACTGTATCAAAGAGGAGGAGGGGGGGGAATGGGAAGCTGATAGTCCGAATAGTGAACTCAACACTTTAGCCGAATCTCCTGTTTCATCATCTCGTGACGCTAAAAGTCCTAGTAAAACTTCTTACCTCTCTATGTCCACTCTGGCAAAACAGGAAGATGAAGAATTTTGTATTTTAACAAATGAAGATTTTGAGACTTGCACGGACACAGAGGGAGATGGGAGGGACCAAACTGAAGAGACGAAAGTGCCACAAAGCGGTAGCACTGAACCAGGAAGTGACGATGACTCTGAATATTTTGAACCAAAACAGAAAGTTCCACATTATACTTTAATTTTTCTGACATTGCTGGTATATGGGTACTTCATATTGCCTTGGCCCACGTATGTAGGGGGAATGCTGCTGGGGATTGGACTGGGTTTCCTTTTGGCCATTGGAGTGGTCTGGCTGTCAGGGCCGAAGTCATCCAGTGGTTATAGATCTTTCAAGATGCGGAAGTTGGACATTAAAGAACCAGAAATTTACAAAGTAAGAATCATTTTTGGGAGTTTAAAATTTGTATTTACAACAAGTTATTTATAAAACATTTTAAAAGCTTTACCAGTGATATTTCTTACACAACGTGAAATAAGACACAGAGAAGTTTGTTAGCTTACAAGGGACAGTATTTTAAATCTGTGTCCTCAGATATGAGGTAGACCTGTTCGAATATTGTTAAAAAATGCTGCTTACAAATTCTTAATCTCATTTGGGTTGCCAGTTTCAATGCAATCCAGCAGATTGAATCCTAAAACTATGAATACTCACTATGTAAACCTCAGCACCTGCAGCATCATTAATCAGTGCTAGTGCAGCCTCTGCAGCTCAGTGACTGAATTCTGGAGGTTCTGAGCTTCCACGAGGCTTGTATATAGAGAATGAGCAAAGCTTGTATGCGTATTTAATTCACTATATGGAAAACACTTTGGTTCAGTTGTTACTGTTGTAAAGCACCATACAAGTAAAATACAAGTAAAATTTTATTTGATTTTAAAGCTATTTATTTGTAGGTCAAGGCACTGGCAACCCAGGTTGTGATTGTAGTTTATTTTTTTAAGAGCACAAGTTGCATACCTTCCCATCAGCAGCAGTTTAACCAGACAGATACAAAGATAAAGTATTAGTCAGCTTTAATGAATGAGTCATCTTTGGAGCTCACACCCCAGACATTGCGATGAAGGGCATGGCCGATTAGGAGACGTGTAGGAGATGTCTTCCCCCTGTGGCCTGGACACTGGAGGTGGTGAGGACGATGAGACGCAGAGGGGTAGGTGCTGGGGGGTAGGTGGGGCGCGGCACAAACCGAAGCACCTGTGCATCTCTAAAGGGGGTTTAAATTGGGCAGACTGGGCACTGATTGGACAGGAGGAGATGCGGCGAACAGCGGGGAGGAGTAATGGGACTGAAGTGATGAAGGCTGAGGAGCAGGTAAACTCTGGAGAAGCAGTGAGGTAGACTGGAGTGAAGTTAGGTCTTCCAGGTTGAATTCTTGCTAGCTGGATTTTAGTTTATAATGTCCCTCATGTTGAGTACTTTTTAAGAACTGCAGGACAGGAACTGTTTGTCAATAATCTTTGCAAATATCCCTAAGCATTCTGTTCACAAAAGTCTCATGCATAATTAGAGAGATGCTATTTATCTTAATAATACTCAATTAAAAATGTAAAACTAAAATTTTAACCAACCTTTGCCCATCCATCTTTCCTAGGGGTGGATGAATGAGATCTCAAACTATGATCCAGAGACTTACCATGCTACCCTGACCCAATCGGTGTATGTCCGCTTGGAGGGCTCCACCATTCGCCTTTCCAAACCCAACCATAACATCTCCAGGAGGGCCGCACATAATGACCTCAAACCTGATGTCAACTTCGTCAGCCAGAAAATTTATGACCTCACCTATAGTAAAGTAAGGCCAATACTCTGTAATCTAGCTATAAAAGTAGAAATATTTGTGTGTCACAGTTTGATTTCTGATTCTGGTTCTACTCAATCTACAGATACATTTAGTGCCTGAAGGCCTGGCCAGAAAGAGAATTTGGAACAAAAAATACCCCATATGTATTGAACTTGGAAAGCAGGATGACTTTATGTCCAGGACTGAAGGGGACAAGTGGGAGTCCCGTGAGGGGTCATTCTCAAACGACAAAATAGACGGGACAGGAAGTGTGGCCCTGTCCCAAAGCGTGACTCTGTATCTGTTTGGACGAACGGGGCGAGAAAAAGAGGACTGGTTCCAGCGCTTTTTACAGGCCTCCAAGCACAAAGGCAACCTGAAGAAGTCTGCAAGCGCTATGGTCTTTAAAAGTATGTCGTTGTTGTTTGTTTTTTGTAGGGCTGTGAGATTAATTGCAATTGAATCAACAAATCACCAAGTTGCAGTTTTTACAAATTCTCCATGTCTCTTTGTTATATGTAGCTGGGGGCGGTCACAGTCGCAGTGGTAGCCGGAGCAGTCTGGATGAGGCTCTGTTGACTCAGTCCAGGCCTAAAGACGGTTCCACATCGACAGCGGGCAATGCCAAACCCTCTCCTCTGCTCGACTACAGTGTGTACATGGCCAACCTCCTGCCAAACCAAGAAGCCTTCAGCCCCTCTGTCTGCTCCTCCCTTCAGAGCCCCATGAGCAGTCCAGGGGCAAACAAGAAGGTACAATATTGTCATTTTACATCATGCACATGTGTTCACAAAAAGAAAAGAGTTTTATGTGGTCAAAATCCAGTGGGGGAAAGAATACTGAGAATTTGCACAATTGGGATTATACTTTTGATTATTTGATTTTGGTCTGTAAAAAAGATGAATCCTGGAGTGTGCCCTTTTCACAATTCCTTCCATTAGTGACACACTCAGCATTTTAATTACAGTCTAGTTGAAGCATCAAGATAGAGATACAGTGTTTAGTTAAGCAGACAAGTACACAGTGTGCCCTCAGTGCACACTGTGTACTTGTCTGAGAACAGCCTGTACCTGTCTGCTGTGGGGGACATGTATTTATTCATACACATGTAGCACTAATGTTCCTCTGTGTTTAGCTCCTCAGCTCCAGCCCCTCCCCTCAGGAGCAGACCACGGGGGATGAGGAGGACCCAGTGGCCTGGCTCAACGCTGCCCTTGGACGCCTGTTCTGGGACTTCTTAAGGGAGCAGTACTGGGCTGAACTGGTCTCAAAGAAGATCCAGATGAAACTTAGTAAAATACGAGTGAGTTTATTCTTTAAATCATTGTTTCTCAAACTGTGGTACAAGGGCAGCTCTCCTGTTCAAGTGTTTCCCTAATTTAGAGTCTGTTATAGCTACATTTTTGCCTTCCTTTGAGAAATAACGTGGTTTTAACTACTGTGCCAATGGCATAGTCCTATTTTATACCTGGTTTAGCCCAAGTCTAGACCTCGGATAGTATAGACCTGGTTTAAATCTGGTGGTATTCGTCACTTTAAATGTTTTAAATATTTTCTCTTATGTAGATTTTTTTTTTTTTTTTTAACTGCTACAAATGTCATTTTGAGGATTATTTTGAAATTCTTGAATTGTGTATTGCTATGGCATAGGTCCTTGTGTCACTGATAACCCCATAGGCATTGAGGCAGTAAACCACAAAATAAAAGAACTTCTTTTTCATGATTTAAATGTGAGTAGAGCTGCTTAACAGTTGTCATCGAAATAAAATATACATTTGAATTATAATCTAGATTATCCATGGAGGGGCTAATGAATGTTTTCTTATGTCAGCTGTCATCTTTACTGCCCATAATGTCGTTTATAGTTGCCTTACTTCATGAATGAGCTCACCCTGACAGAACTGGACATGGGCTCATCCACTCCCAGAATCCTCAGCGGCTCCAAACCCTACGTCGATTACAAAGGTAAAACCCAAGACCACACAAACCCTGAGCTTCCCCCTCATGTACTGGTTAGATGTTAGCTGGGTCCACATTAGAGATAAGAAAAATAAACATGTTATCAGGCTGTTGTGTTGTGTTGTAACTTCAAATATAAGAGTTGGCACATAGTGGAAAGTTGGCTTTTATGTAAATTTTTTATATTGACAAATAACCACAATTTAAAATGAAAAATTCTTTTACAAAGGCATCAGTTTTTCTTGGTCAGTAACTGAAACTATATCTTCATTTTCACTAAGTAGGGCCAAAATAAGATTTGCTCTCCATCAGGCTAGAAAATTACACACTTACTCCTACTGAGATTGCAACTCAGGGGTACTCCTGCGAATAGAGACATATCTGAGAGTATTTTGGAGATATAAAAATATTGTTCATAATAATTAAATTAGGCTGTACATGTTACATGTTACAGTCTATTCACTTTTGGATGATATTTGAATCTCTACAAAGACTTTCACATGGCATGGTGTAGCATTGGCTTTTAGCGTCTTCTCTGATCACTCAAAATTGCTCAGTTTGCATTTTGCCCATTTTGTTGCATTACAGATAATACTCAGATACAGATATATGTCAATATTGCCCACCCCTAAGATTAACTACATGTGCGCCTGTGACCTGCTTTACCCCCTTAGAAAGCATTAAGGCCCATAAAAACAAATGTGATGTCCCATAACTAGCACAGAACAGTAGATGCATTGTTGTGCGTGGGGTCAGCTAACATGAGCTGGTTTGTTTAAGCACATTAGGAGGTTATCTGTGGATCAGCCTGAACTATATTGGGTTTTGTGGATTTGCTAAGAGTTGCACCACTTCAACTACTTATAACCTACTCTGCTTTAGATTTTTATTGTGCCATTTTTAACTCTTTTACATTTGTTTACCCACTCATAGTTGTATTTAGAGTGATTCATGCATGTCTGAGTATCTTTTTTATTCTCCTGCATTTAAGACGTCATTGCTCCAATCAACCCCTTTCTTTTTTCGTTCTCCGATTTCGTTTTATTGATCAGTGATACACTTAGGATTCAGCAGCGTTACATACGTTATCCAAATTTCCGACCCAGAACTTGGTGGATTTGTTTCTTTTATTAAATTGTTTTAGATGAATATTGCAATTTAAAATATCCAAAATATAACATGATCCATAGGTGTCGTAGATACTATAAATATGTCCTCCTTTAAGAAAAACATTTATTGCCATTTTAAGAAATGTTAAATGTGCTTTAGGTTGCTGTTTTACACATGAATCACACATGTGCATTATGTGTTACTGCTGTTTTCTCTTCTCACTCACTCTGTGCTTTGCTTCTTCAATGAGTCAGTCTTGTTGCTATCACTCTCACATAGCGCCATAATGAGTACAGGGATTGACTGCACCTCCAACTGTGACGAAAGCTGCATTTCCTGACATTTCTTGCAAAAATACTTCTAAAGACCACAGTGAAATGCATACTAATTTTCTGTTGATTTTGGAAGGTTTGAGAGCATCTGTCTGCAATTTTTCCATAGCGTTGAGGGGCACTGAAGAGTATGACCAGATTGGTAAAATGTTGTGTAAAGAACTACATCATGATATGAATAATCAGATTTTTGATTGCTCACAGCAGGTTTTCACAGAATGCAAAAATGTCGTGGCTAATAATGATTAACTTAAAGAAGGAAATTTCACAACAAACATTTATGCAATAGGTAAATTTCATTAATGGACTCACTTTATTAATATTATGGACTACAGTGTCATTGAAATGGAAAAATAGTTAAGTTAAAAAGTGAAATGCAAGTATTATATCAAATTACACAATTTTTGTATAATTTCACTATTATATAATTGTGTAGCTGTATGCCTGTATTTTCTGTAACTCTACTCTGTAAAACAATTGTACTTGTGTTTCTGTGGCTCAGTCTAACCTTACCTCACCCTGCCGTTTCCTGGTATACCCATGCAGAGTGCACTGGATCAATGAAGCTTCCCCACTGAGAGCAGTTGTCTTTAAATGTATTTTCTGTTTTTCATAATAACTATCTAGTTTCATGCTGTATTTTTCTCAGATATATTTTCTACTTGACATTAAGTGCAGGGCATTTGTCAGGGCATTTCTTACAGGTTAGACTCTCATTCCTGTGCGCCAAACCTGGAGCATTTATTTTGTTTTTCCCCCAACAATTTATCCTTTTTTAACCGCAGTACACAAAGAAACTGTCGTATTAGCTGCAGTGCCTCATGGGTAAAATACACCCAGCAAGTTTAATTGCATTTAAACGGTTACTTTTAATGTAATACTTTCCCAGTTAAGAACAGATCACTCTCGCCGATCATTTACAGTTTGTAACAAGGTTTTGAGTCATATGCACTTAAACTTAGCGAGGTCAGTGTAAGAGAAATATTTTTCAAAATTGTGTCTTTTATGGAAAGATTATTATTTTGTACTATTAAGGATCTTCTGCTTCCTAGTTGTATGAAAGCAAAAATGGGCAAGTTGGTCCATTTAGTCCTGTTTATGCAATCTAGATAATCAGGAATATACAAAACTTGCCACTATACAAAACTTTCAAACTTGATATTGATACTATGGAATAGGCTTGATGCCTATTTTGATACCACTATGTTAATGCAAACGTGCTTTTTTTTTTTAGAATTTATTTTTCAACACAAAATTATAGTTCTTTATGGTGGTATAAGACCACAAGGTAACATAAGGCCACACTTGCTTCCTGTTGCTCAGAGAATAGACTTGATTTTTTTTTTAATTTTGCAATCCTTTCTTTTAATGTTAATTTTATGTTCATTTGTTTGTTCTTTATTGTGATTTTGATTTTAATGTCACAATTGTGCACAATTATGCCTTGCCTATACAAATTCTAGTTGATCTCTTGATCATTCAAAAACTGTTCAGGGAAGATTAAATTTGTGTTGATTCTCACAAAGGTATTTAGTCTCAAAGCAGAATTAAACAGTGCAGCAATCACAGTTCCAACAAGGGAATCCTGATATTGATAAGAGGAATGAATTACTACACCTTCTTATTAATAATGGCATTATAGTTGAAATACCAATATTATAAATGTTCTTTGCATATTGAGGCATATGTGGGAATAGATCCACTATTCTGTTTGAAAAATGTCCTTTGTCCCTGTGTGTCTGCAGGTCTGTGGTTTGATCTGGATGTTGCCTATAGCGGCTCCTTCCTGATGACCCTGGAAACCAAGATGAACCTGATTCGTTTGGGGAAAGAGGAGGAGACCCTGCGCTTTGGGGAGCCGGGCAAAGACGGGCAAGTCCCCCTGCTGATAAGACCCCTCTCCCCCTCTCTCTTCCCCTACCCCGTCTCCCTCTCTCCCTTTCTCCTTGCCTTGTGTGATATGTATATTTTCCTCTCTGAAGTCTGCCCTACTTTCTGTCATAGTTTTTGTCATTTACTTGTTTTTCTTTTGTCTTTTGTACTTTTTGCCTCTGGATTTTTCTTATCGTGGATTTTTCTTATCTGGTGAGTGCCTCTTATAAAATGCATCTTTTCTCTAACAATCATCATCAACCTCCATGTGGCATCTTTAACAAGCATTATTTTCCTATTTTCTTGTCTTGTGTCAAAAACAATGCCGTATAAAGACATTTTAGCTACACATTCCCAAAAAAGTAGAAAAAAAATAGTAAGAAGACACTTTTTTTTCTTTATATCTGCTCCTTGGCAATTACGAAAATGTCTAACTTTAATACAGTGTGTACATACAATAAAAATCACTCTTTAACTACATTTTCACCAGAGCAACAAATATAGGAGTGAACATGAAATGAAAGCATTTATTTTAGACAAGGACTTTCTAAATGTTACTGTAAGGGGAAAAAACATGCCTGATTCATCTCTGGAAATCATCTCATCATCTCTCCTTCGATGTTATTTATAGGCTTTTTTTCATCACCATCCACTGTTCATCCTCTTGGTCACATCTCATGTAGAACTTTGAAGTATTTCAGCTGTTTGTGTTCATTCTGATTTGGGTGTTTGTGTGTTTAGAGTCAGGCCTCGGACGTACTGCTTGGCTGACAGCGATGAGGAATCATCTAGTGCCGGTTCATCAGATGAAGAAGACACCTCTGAACTGTCAAATGACTCCACTGGAGCTGAGGGGTGAGAGTGAGATTGACAAATTAAATGACTTCCTGATAAGTACACTTGAAGCCATAATAAAGCATGAAGAAAAACCCAGGTCATGAACAAATGGTTAATTTACTACTACTTAATTAAGGGGTTAGAGCATTTATTGAGGCTGTAAATAATGTAGTTAATATAAAGTGTTATCGACTTAACTTTCTTACACTGATGATACATTGACTTGCCTGAACTTGTGTAAGTTAAATTTTTTTTATATATTTTTCTTTGTGAATTACAGCTTGGTTGGAGGCCATAGACCAAGTAAAATTATGCGATTCGTGGACAAGATTGCCAAGTCCAAGTACTTCCAGAAAGCAACAGAGACTGAATTTATTAAAAAGAAGATGGAGGAGGTTTCTAACACACCCCTCCTGCTCACCGTGGAACTGCAGGAAGTCAGGGGAAGACTGGCGGTCAATATCCCGCCTCCTCCTACTGACAGGATATGGTAAGCTCTTAAATGTGCAATATTATAGCTGTTCTCAGCTCCCTCTGCTGGTACTTTTCCTTCTGTGCTCTGTGTAAAACAAATTCCATTCTGCTTCTGTACAGGTATGGATTCAGAACACCACCTCACCTGGAACTGAAAGCTCGGCCCAAACTGGGCGAGCGAGTAGTAACTTTAGCTCATGTGACAGACTGGATAGAGAAAAAACTAGACCAGGAATTTCAAGTATGAACAGACACTTAAATATTTACTTAAATATTTTCGTAGTAATATTTGTAACTCACCATTTCTTAATTTTTCTCTCAGAAAATCTTCGTAATGCCAAATATGGATGATGTGTGGTTGACGATCATGCACTCTGCCATGGACCAGCGCACTGCAGGAGCTGGCCCAGTGGAAGACTCTGAAACTTCAGACCCGGGCAATGAGAGTTAGCAGTGAAGTTTGTTTACAGTATTTCTATAGGTTATGAAGACTCACAATGTGAACTGGAACCAAAGTAGATCGGCCACATGCTACTTTTGTCAAAAAAATACATTCCTTTAGTGGGTGTTTTCTCACAAAGCCACTAGACGAGCATTTTTACTTTAATACAGGAGGTAACACTAAATAGAGTGGTATAATGGTCTAAAGTCATTTTTAGAAAGACTTGGATTGGGTGATATTTCTCCATTGTGAAAGTTTTGAGGTAGTAGGTGCAATTTCTGAACTTATTAACATTGCAGCATTCACCAGAGAACCTTACAGCCAACATGTGACTAGTTTATGCCAAGGTACATTATGATAAATAAAGCACAAAATCTTCAAGTTTCAGTTTAAAGTAACTATTATTTACTTATATTTAATTCTACTGGTAAAGCTATAATACTTGACTATAAAATTCTGCAGCTTTTTCAGCTGATCAGGTGTTAACGGAACAGTATTCGTTTGTGCTGTGATCCCACCTAGAGGCCTGAACCTCTTTATTTTGCCAATAACCCCTTAATATGCCACTGATGCCCATAAAACAAGTGTCATTTAAACCTCTGTCACTTTCACTCTAAAAAGTGCAATGAGTAAAAACATGATTAGCTTTTAGGATGATAAAAGTATGTATTTGTAGAGTATCTTTATAATAATACGCTATGTTTATGCTCGGAGTACAGTACTTCTTAATACAGCTGCTGAATGTATGTGATTGACGGTACAAAGAAACCTTGTTTGGACTGGGGTATGCAATCGGTTTGCACAACTAAACAAAACTTTTATTATACTGTATTTAAGGCAGGTGTGTTAAAGTAACACGTGGTATTTTTTGCTCTAAAATCAGTTCTTTTCTTTTTTTAAGATTTGTATGGTGAAAAACGATTACTTGCTACAATGTAATTTAAATGGCACTTGAATTTATATGAAGTATAGGTACAAGTTCTGTTGTTTTAGTTTCCAATAGTGTAAAGTCTGATTTATACATTTATACATTTAGTCATTGTTCATTGTTTTTCACGGTACATATCCAGTGTTTTATTTGTTAATGCAAATGTTTAATTCACACATCAACCTTTTGTTTACAATAATATGTTCCCTTTGACCTTCTTGAACTGTTCTATGTTTAATTTATGTTCAGTAATTACATAAGACAGATGTTTGTGTTTTTGTCCTCTTCTTGTAATAAACGATGAAAAGAAAATCATTTAAGGATATATGAAGATGATGTAATGATTTTATATTTGTGAATTATTTTTTAAAATATATATGTAATTTTATTGCCACATTGATGATTATTATATGTGCAGTTGCCTTATTTATAACTCAATAAATACTGGTCAATAAAGTTTTTTTGTTTTGTTTTCTTCCTAGAAGACTATGTTAAAGCGTATATTTTAAAAAGATCCATGTACACACCCCATTAAAAGCATGGAACAAAGGCAATGGTGAAATATTAAAAAAAATATTATAAATTATAAACATAAAATATACTCTTTAACATATAGTCTTCTAGTAACGTATCTAGTTATTTATTTATTTAGATTGCCCAAATTTACCCCTCCCACACCGGAAGTTTGATGGTTGCGTAGCAACGCGGTTGTTGGTAACTCAGCGGCACTTACCGGTGAGAAGCTTTCTTAATTCTTTCAGTTTAAAGTATTTTTGAAAGGGTACATTTATGGTACGTTTGATTAACGTATTCTACAATTAGTATCGAATGTTATATTTTAATGTTTTTCTGTCACTGTTACTGTGTTGACTTGGGCTAATTTTTCAAGCTAACACGCTTAATTGTTTGCTAACAAGCGGTTATGTATATCATTTAACTTTTTTATATATCCCAGTAAATGTCTGATCTTTCAAAATACTTTTTTGTGTTGGTGAGTTATAGGAAGGTTGTCTTATTTTCATTTTACTAATAACATTTTCAGGTGAAATGGAGAGCCCTGATGAAGCAGAGGAGTTTGAGGGAAGTCATGAGGAGGAGATGGTCTCACACTCACTGGATGAAACTGCAGAGGACTGGGTCACTCAGGGTGTCCATCCAACTGAACGTGGGTCTGCAGAACAGCTGTCAGACTCAGAGCCTGTGCACCTAACAGAGGGAGAGCACAGTGGGAGATGGCAAGAGGAGTCTGCAGCCCAAAACTATGGTCATTTAACTATATTCTATTTTATAACACATGAAATATAGAACAGCAAGTGTATGTTCCATGTGTAAAGATCTTGTTTTTGTTTTTTGTTTTTTTTTGTTTTGTTTTTTTTGCAGCTCAGGAGAATGACATCCATGTGCCTGTGTCTCCTGACCCATTTGACACCCTGGAAACAACGCAGGATCAAAGGCTCCCAGTGAATAATTATGGTGGTGATGATGAGGAGGAGGAAGAATTTGTTGTTCTTGGCCCAGATCACGTATGAACCTAGAATCTATCATGTGCTAATTAATGAAACACTATCACACGCCATATTCCTTTGTAATTATGCCCCATTTTTCCTCAGGAACTGGTCAAAAGGCAACAAGCAGCTCTCAGTATTCACCTCAACAAGGAGCTGGAGAGAATAAATATTGCACTGAAAGAGAAGGTTTGTTTTTCTTATTTTCTCTGTACAATACATTCTATTATTTATTTAAGATCAAACCTAAACATATTTGTCCAGTAGGTGGTGCCACTGACTTAAAAATTTCTATATATATCTTCATTGAGAAATAACCACAGTGTTTTGTCATTGGCAGCTTGCCTTGGATAAAGCCAATGAATCTGAGATTGACGATGGGTTAATGGAGATTCACAGAGTTAATGAGAATCTGGTCAGGCTACAATACAAGTTAGAGGATCTTCACCAGACCAAGGCCCAGGCTGAAAACAAACACCGCCAGACACTCAAACAGTTGGAGTCCAACAAGAGCCAGTTCTCCAGCACTACAAACCAGCACAAGCAAATGAATGCCAATGGTGAGGCTGTGTAAATTTTGGTCTTTTTGAACTTGTAAAAAATAGTGACGGAGCAGACAATGTGGCAAAAAATGTATATCACAATTTTCTTGGAGCCACTTTACAATTTAGATTTTATCACAATTCATGCACACTTTGAATTATTCAGTTGTCTTTTATTTTCACTCACCCAAAGCCTTAGAGAGGCTAATTAATTGGAGAAGTGGGTGGGGGGTAGGTAGGAAAAAGGGTCTGTCTTTGAGGAAATAGTGTAGAAATAGTGAATCACAATATGACAATATAACCATATGAGCAGAAGGATGAGAGATCTCAGTTCAATTTTCAGTATAGTTTGATAGTTTATCATTATATTACATTATATATTATATATAATATATATTACCATAATAATATGGATGTTTTTTTTTATTTGTTGTAGTGTCCCAGCTCCAGTCAGAGTTGGACAGTCTGATGCATAATCTTACTTTCACTCAAGAAGTCAGTAATGAACTTCACTCTAACATAAAAGCAATCAGAAATGCCACACACAAAGCAGAAGCCGAAAAGTTCCAGGCTGAGGAACAGAAACTAAAGCAGGTACACAACCCGGGGATTTCAAAGTAACAACAGTTAAACCAAGTTCTGCAGTTTTCCTCACGCATTGTATGTTTCCTTTAGGATTTATATGTGGAACGTCTAACCAAAGAAATGGAGAGACTGATGGAGCAGGCAGCTTTGTACAGCGCTCAGACCAGTGCCCAGGCAGATGAGACGCAGGCCGCTAAAGAGGCCCTTTCAGAGGTAACTGTGCTTTCAACTTTTAATTTTTGTATATATATATATTTTTTTTTTCATTTTGCCTATTTTTCTTAGTTTATAATTGTATTGCCTAGTTTGACATGGGCAGCAGATATCATAAGTGTGACAAACATAATGCCATGAAAAATATACATAGTGCACCTTATACTATGTAACTTTTTGGTTGGGGGTCCTTCATCTGCTTGTTTCTATGGATATATTACTGCTCTGCCTGGGATGTTCCACAGTATGACATTAAGCCAGTCTACATTACATTTATTGACTTACAGGTGGTTTTATAACTCAAAAATACCTAGAAAAACAGGTATTCTGACTGTGAGCGGGTTGCCTCTCCACAGATTTGACCCATAACTTGGTCTGGTTTGGTCTCCATGAAGAAAGTTTTAATACCATACTGTGAAACATTCCAGACAAAGCAATAACATCTCCATGAAGAAAAGTACTTGACAGAAGCTCCACCAGAAAAGTTACACAATACACCTTTAACAAAGGGCAAAACTTTCAATTCCAAAATAATTATGATTAGTAATAATAGTAATAATAACAATAATAACAATTAGAGTAATAAAACTTAATGACAACACCTTTTGGGTGGGAGTTTTGGTGTTGATGACATAGGTGAGAGGTATTCTGTTTTAAAACTCACTGCTACTTCCTACGACTTTTCGTCTCACCTTTTTTTAGAGGCTGACCAACTCATGTGAAACTATGACACATTTTTACCACTGGTACTATCCTTCCAAATGATGCAAAAATTACAAAAACATGTGAAATTATTTTGTGCCCAGGCTGAGATGGAAATGACTTCGTTGTTAATGGCTCGTAAGCAGCTGTTGCAGGAGTGGAATAGCTGTCTGGTCGGGATGAGAAGAAGAGGGGAGGCATTCACAGCGATGCAGGAGGCCGAGCGGTACATATATTACTCTATAACTCAATAACATTAAAGCTATGTGGATATTTATTACATTTATTCAACATGTTTTCTTTACCCCTGCAGCATTCTTGAGCACCAGTTGCTTTCACTGGACAAGGAGATTAAAGGCTTTAAGAAAACCATCACCGAGGCGCAGGAGCAAAATGAGATGCTTACGATGCAGCTGAACAGGGTGCAGATGGACAATGCTACCACCAAATCACTCATAAATCAGAAACAAGCTCAGCAAGAGGTTATGCAGGCTCACTACAGCACCATCCTGCGAACACTGCGAGAGACAGAGCGCACCCTGGCACAGTTAAACAAGGTTTGTGTGTATTATCCAAGCTGAAAGAATGTAAGGGATGGAAATATCAGACAAAAAGTAGAACATGTATTTATAATGCATTTCACAAAGAGAAAGTATGAATCATCTTTGGAAGATCTTTGGATGAATTGTCGATATAATGTTTTTGTGTGCAGAACTAGTTATAAATATGCCTGAATTATTTTGCAATTTGATTCTTTTTATTTCTTTAGGAAACCAGTAAGCTTGAAGCTGAAGTGAAAGACCAGAGGAAGCAGATGGAGAAAGAGAGTGCTCTGCGTCTAGAGTTAGAGGACAAGATAGTGAGTGCCTTGCAGCAGAAGCTCACTCACAACAAAGCCGCCAAGTACTCCCAGAAGCTCTCCGAGAAGCTGTCTGCACTCAAGAAGCAAAAGGTAAAAACTAATTAATGATCTTCAACTTTATACAAGACGGGTTTCAGGTGAAATCACAACATTCTATAGGCCAATATTATTTCATACGGATGGCCGGACAGATCAAATTAAATATTGTTCAACTGCAGATTTTTGTAGCAATATAGCATGGTCTTGGGTCTAAGTCATTAACAGAAATGATCAGGTTTTATATTTGGGAATTTACCTTTCTGATATTTCATAGCAAAGTACAGTGTAATCAATAGGAAAAACTGTCTGCCCCCCATCTGGAAGTATGACATGGAGGCCTGATCAGAATTTAATTATGTAATGGTTATTATCTCTGTAATTAAGTCTAAACATAAGCAAAAATTGAGCTGTTTTTTCATAATAGCTTCAGAAAGTTGCGCTGTGGATCCTAAGTTTGGATATTTCATTCAAAAACAGTGAATCTCCTATAGAACCCATTGGGGATTTGTATTTCTTTTTAATAGTAACGCCATATTTTTTCGTCTCTTTAGATTACTCAGTTGTGGCAGTTGGAGAACGAAATTGTAACGGCTGATTTGGAAAACAGTGAAATCGGCCAAAATCTGGACAACTTGGAGTTCACCCAGAAGACACTGGATGAAGAATTGGCAAAGATGGACAAATTACTCTCTGACCAAACGAGCAAAATATCTTCATTTCTGTTTTTAATTGGGCAGAAGCAAAGTATTATCACAAAAATCAAGAAAAAGATAGATCAGATTGCAGCTGCTACTGGGGTAAGATATTGTAAACACATTTTATTTTTGTTGATAGTCTTTTCTATAATATTTTATATGATTTTACACCCAGACTGAGGATCTTAGCCCAATGCAAATCAAAGCAGATGCAATGAAGGCACAGATAAAGGAAATGGAGGAAAATAAAAATCGTGAGCACCAACTTTGGATCCAGAAACAAGACACTCTGGTGGGACTGACTCAGGAGCTGGAGAAAACCAGCAAGAACATCCTTCAACTAGAGATTGAGTACACATGCCTGCAGCAGGAGAAGATACGCATAGAAAGTAAGTGTACTCTACACTGTACAAGCACCATTAAAAGACCACTCACAATATCTGTTAGGGGCTGAAATAGAAATATAGGAGCCATTGTTTCTCTAGTTAAACCACACTCTTATGTTAGTCATTGCTTAGAACTAGGGTAGCAATACTGTAGTCCAATTTTAGATTTGTGTCCTAGTTACATAAAATAGTCTATAATTCAGTGGTACTCAAAAGGACAAATTAATATTTTCTTTGGTAGTACTTGGAGCCACTTAATATCTAAGTATCAGAATAGACAGTTCTGGAGTTTAAAAACTAGAAAGTTGTCATAGACTGTACAACAGAGCATCTCAAAACTGCAGCTCTTGTGGGTGTTTCCCGATCTACAGTGAAAGATATTGACTAATTTTCAAATATCATTCAAAATACATACAAATTATTTGTAACACTTTATAGTAACTACACTTATTAATTATTAATAATGATTCATTAACTACTTAATTAATAACTCCTAACTCCTTAATTAAGTTGTTACTAAGCCTGAATCATGAATAATTTGTTTATTACTAATTGAGTCTTCTTCTTCATGCTTTAATAAGGCTAATTAGGGGTAGTTATTATAAAGTGTAAACAAATTGGCGAAGAAAGAATCTAAAAAGCCAAACTTTTACACATCTTTTTTGATATTTGCATGATATGGTACATTAGTGTTATTTTACCATCATGAAAATGGGATCTTTCTTCAAAGAATGTATTGTAAAGGTATTATGTAAGTTTGTTTGCCTCTCTCTTTGCATGGTTGGTTTTCTAAGTAGCTAAACATGCTGGCTTCTAATCTGCTAAACATGCTTCCCACAGATTTGATTGAAGGAGAACGCAGAGATGAACAGAACATGCAAAAGAACGCTCGGGTGCTGAGAAGAGATTTAACCAGACTGAACACTCTCCTGAGTAAGAACATACAGCTGAGCCAAACACTGGAGCAGGACAATGCACTGATGCAGACAGACTTCGCCAAAAAACTACAGGCATGGTGCTACTGTGTTCATTGTTTAATTTGAATTACTTGTCATTGTATAGGTTGAGATATGAATAATTCCATGTGGTTTAATGTTTTCAGGAGGAGGAGCTAGAGTCCAGCCAGATGAGAATGAAATGGGAAAAAACAACAGAAGAAAAAGAAAGACTTTTCAATTGTCTTATTGAAGCAGAGTTCGTACTTTCTCAATATGACCTTGGTTTCTCACACATGTGTAAAAGCACTGCTCTTATGGATGTTGTTGATATTGTCGTTGTTGGTAACAGGCGGCAGATCATGTTGTGGGAGAAGAAGATCCAGATTGTTAAAGAGACGTACTCTGCAGTGCAGGGGGTGGGAGAGCAGGCCGACATTCAGAGGATGAAGGCAGAGATACACCGCATGGAGGTAAATTTACATTTTATATAACTGATACTTTGCATCTGATGTCATCAACATTCCCTGGGGGTGTGATGCTAACTGTAAGCATGCTCTGTCTGAGGCTTTGTTCAACTTAAATCTGAGCTTTATTTTAACGCAATCTGACCAGACTTAGTTGGAACTACAATAAGTTAAATTATTTTTACTGTTAAACAAGTCACAGTTAAACAACTCAAATAATATTACAGTCACAAACTGGCTAGCATTAGCCAACAGCTTTTTTTTTTTTCAGTTCAGTCACTCTCACCTTTTTATTGAAAATCAAACACCTAAATGGAACCATGAACACTTGTATTAAGTGAAGTGTGATGTTTCTGCAAAGTTTCTTTATCATGTGATTATTCATCCCAGTGTGCTTTAGTGCAGTGGTTCCCTACTTGAGATGTACCTGAGATTTCAGTGGGTCCCCAGAGCTTTGACTGGTCAGAGGGTCGTGTCATTAAAGCCATTATTGGTGCAAATCAAATCGTAAAAATCCACACAAAATGATTGGAAAGTGGGTATGTATGGGAGCATACACACGATATATAACTTAATGTGAGATAAAACTTTATTGGTCTAATAGTGGAGAAATTGGACAAATTCAGGCAACAACAAAAATAGCACAGATACCTCAGAAACAGACTTACACAATACATATTTACACAGCAGTGGTCAGGTGATAATATTTTTTTGTTGTAAAAATAATTATCGTCTTTTTGTTTCATATTTTATTTTATTTTATTTTTTTTTAGTATGTGTAAAATCCAACAGTTTTAGTCTTCTATGTGTGTCCTAGGTGCGTTTGACTCAGCTGATGAGGGAGCGGGAGCAGCTGCTGAGAGAGAGCGAGGCAACAGTGGCTCGACGTGAGACCATTGTGTTACGGCGAGAATCGCTCCTCCACAGTTCACCAAACAAACAGAGCACCAAGGGAGAGCTGCAGAGGCTCATCCAGAACCTTAAGCGCAAAATCAACACGACACACAAGGTACATCCTTTTTGTGGGCTTTTATCTATACATCTGTGTTTGAGCTAAAATAAATTGTGTTCTATTGTCTAAAGCAACTGACAGAGTGTGAGCAGGAGATCAAAGAGCTGCAGGAGAGCCAAGTGAGTGTGGGCAGCCGTCTCTCACAGCAGAAGCAGCAGATCATAGACCTCTGCGGAAACAGCTTTGCCCTGGAGCAGGACTCAGCCAATCTCCAAGACACTAAAGAGAGGGTAAGCACTATGGGATGTAATGCAGTATATAGCCTACATATAAATATGTGACGCATCCTTAACTTAACTGTAAAACATTTTATTGATACTTTGCAACTGATGTAATTTTTTCAGTTAGTTATGATGTCTGAAATATGGTTTGCTTCTTGTAGTCAAGTATCACTTCTACAACTGTCAAAAACTAAAAGAGAAACGAAAAACCTACGTAATTTTCATTTTCAAACCAATTGTTCTTAAGTTCAGTCCTCTGCTTGTTTCAGTGTCTTCAGGTGTTGATATTCATGTGTATTTATTTATTGTTATTTATTCTCTCTAAAATGTATTAAAAGCAACTCCTGTGATTGATTCTCTGGTTGTGTGCAGAACTTGTCCCGTCTGGTGGTCCTCCAGAGCAGGTCCAAGAAGCTGCAGAGTGTGAAGGACAACAGCTACAAACCTGTGTCCAACAGTGAGTCCATCGAAGCGGCCCACCACAGTCAGACAGAGAGAGTGCGCACAATCAGCACCATCCTGCAGCGAGTGTGTGAGGACTTCCCACAACACCAGGGGGCACTGCGCAGGCTGACTCTGGCACTCTCTGCTCATTCACAGGAGAAAGTCCCTGATCTAGAGGTATCCTGACTGTGAGTATCTGACAAAAGGACCAATGGAAAATATGAATTACGCTTTGCTACAAGAACTGTGCAGTCTTTTCTTTGAAGAAGGTGTAATTCCCACACACCTATTTTTTCTAGGTAAGATACTCCCATTGGGTGACTTAAGCTGTTAAAATTGTAGTATGTATTGTTATTAATGACTCACTGACCAGTGACCATGACTGAAAAATATATATATAAAACATAATTGTTTGACATTCATTGGTGAAGTTTTAAATGTTTGGTGAAGTTTAAAATGTTTTGTTTCTATTTACCTCAAGCTACTGCACCCTGCCTTTTATCTGTGCTGTACTATACCTACTTTGCAACAAATCAAGATTATATATGTATTAAAAATAATTAACAATACAGGGGTAACTCACTGAATTATAATTTTGAGCATGCATAATAAATAATATAAAAATGTTCTTTTTATTTAACTTTTTAATTAAAGTAATACATTATTATTATAGTGACACACCAAGGCTAATCAAATTGCTCCATTTATTTCTAATCTGACGTCAGAAGGTGTTGGTGTGGTTGGTTTAAAAAGCTGTAGAACCAGCATGACCTCCTGCTTACTGATTAACTTATTACAACACGGTTTGCATAAAATCTTCTCCTCCCAGGGTGAATCAAGTCCTAAATAAATTTTTTAAATTCCCGTGTAATGCTTTGACTGTGTTTTTTTGTGACATTTGATGTTTTATTACTAGTCAAGTAATTATTTGATTAGGTTTATCAGAATTTCTGGACCATAGAGTGATTTTTTATTTTTATTTTTTTACATACACAGTTTCTTAGTATTTCTCTATTGTTTAAGCATAAACCCCTCCGTGAGCTCATAACTATAGTTTACTAAGGGGAAAAAACCTGCCGGTGTGGATTCCCATTCACTGAATTGAATAATATGACGTATGATGATAAGGATGCGGATGTGAGGACTCAGCCTGGTTACAGGGTGCTTGGTAGACCAGAGTCATCATTCAAATGTAACCCCTCTACAGATATGGAATTAGGATTGAATTAAAGTACTTTCAAAATGATCTAGTTTTTTGTATGTTAGTTCTACTGTAGTTCCACTACTATAAACCCACTATTTTTGAATGTAATCTTTATACTGTGTCCATGTCCTTTGTGTGAACACCTAATGAAATTAGCAAGTCTTGTTTTATTAATTAGGCTTGCCACGATAGCACATTTTAAAAGATAATATTTAAACTAATTTATGCCACTGACACAATATCCCTAAAGCTGAATTATCCCACAAAAATATTTAAAATGTATAATGCGCTTAAAAGACATGAACAAGGAAAATCGTAGTATCTATGCTGACAGTTAAACTGAGAAAAATGGCTTTAAAGTTAGGTGTTGTCCCTTTTGAGTATGTCAGAGGTATACTGATGATAGTATGTTTATGTGTTAACATACGATGAATTATTTATCAACCACAACCATCATCACTGACTTCACCTTTGTTAATATAAAATATTAAGCATTTTAGTTGTGTATTGAATAAGAAATTGTGAAAATTTCAAGTCTGTATTTTGTTTCATTTCAGAATTTGTCCTTTAAACATGTAGCAGTATTTGTGAGAAACTAACAACAAAAAAGTGCAGTATCTGTGTTTGAATTTATCAAGTACTGCACTTTTCCTTTGAATCACTGAAGAAACTCTAGTTCCGGCAAATTTCACATCAAGATTTCTCAAGTTGAGTGGTAGAACTTTGTCACCAAATAAAACATGTGTTAAGTTTTTTTGTTTTTGTTTTTTTCTTTGTACAACAGTTTAGTAGTTATTTTGTGTTTGTAATGTCATAGTCATAGAAGTGATTTATTCAACCCTCTACAGCTCTGCTTCTTGTAGCACAGAAAAATAACAAAAAGTTCCCCATTAGTACAAACAATAAATACCTACTTATCGTATCGACCCCTAAAATATAAAAATATTGTTCCATCTATCACATACTGAACAATATGTTTATAGCTATCGTGACAGGCCAGTTATCAATATATTTGTTTGCAATTAACTTTTTATTACTAGAATTCATTTACAGGTGGACTATGTAACTTCTCCAGCGGAGGGTCCACCACCTGCTTGTCAGCAAGGAGATGTCATTGCTTTTCCTGTAATGTTCTGCAGTATGGAATTAAACTTCTCTAGTATCTCCATGGCGACCAACAGGTAACCTTACCAAGCTAAGTTACATAAGTTACAGGTCAGACCTGTGGAGATGTGTCCCCACTCAAAGTAAGAATGCCTGTTTTTCATTTTTGAGCAATAAAAACGCATGTGAAATTACTGAATGCAAAATAGAAAACTGGCTGGCTCCTGGCATGGCACTAACATATGAAACATGGAAACAAGCCACCACCAGAAGTGACTGAGTTCACCTTTTATTACATAATATTTTGTAAAGTCAATCTCATGTTTACTTTCTAGTGTCTACGTACATCCCCTGGGCACCTCTGCACTGTTATGTCATTTACAGAAGGTTCTATTTTCATTAGTTTGCATAGAGCCATTACAGTACAGCAAACACAAAGACACACACACACACACATTTGGGTTTCCATGCTTCCTGGGAACATTACACTGACTTACATTCACTTCCTAGAAGCCTTAACCATAGTCAGTATTTGCCTAACCTTAACCTTTACCTTAAACTTCACCTATTTTCACCATTATTTGAACTTTAAACCATGTTGTTGATCTAGTAACAGAAGATTCATGTCATAGAGATTTTTGTCCCCAGAACAGATCACACGCGTACGCACGCACACACACACACACACACACACAAACACACACACATACTCGCGCACACACACACAAAATTAACCACTGAGTATGAGCAACTCCTTCCCCTTAGTTGTAGCAGCCCACATGTTCTTATTTCCTGCTACTCACTGAGGACTTTGCACTTTTCTGCCTGCTCGCGTCACTGGTCTGGTATGTACGGTATATTAATTGTCTAGACAAAGTTTATTTTTTTTAATCTTTGTTAATTAATACACCTCAGCTGCTACTGGACTGCACTGAGCAAACAATTTGTATTTTTGATTGACTCCCGGCAGCAGGTTTATTGTGTAATTTGATGTTAAACAATCAGTGAAGACAAACAGACGTTCCAGTGGGGACCAAGATATGAATGGACCAGCTGTTATTTGATCAATGTAATGTATTTAAGCGTGTATGTTTACCTTTCATATTCAGTCAGTCTCTTATTGTCTTGCTTCTTGTTGAACAGGTTTCCCAGCACGCCCACATAAACATAACAGGGCAAACACCTACAGAAGGCGTGGAAATAACTGAACAACTTTTTTTTATTATGCATATCTTTCAACTCTTAGCTAGTCTGCTTCCAGAGATGAGAAGGTGAGAGTTAGTTCACAGCTGTGCCTACTGGTTTAACACGGACCAAACATGGCAGGGGAGTGCACCCCTGAAGGACGGGATTTGAAAGACATGAAAGAGGAAGAACTATGGGAACTTATCAATGACAACAGGCACAAGATTTCTTTGGATGTGCGCCCATGTCGTGTGATCCCTTATCTGAGGCAGGCGAGGGTGCTCACTGAAATGGATGAAGATGAGATTCTGTCATGCCAAAAACTCTCCAATCGCTCCATGAGAACAAGTAAGATATAAGCATTATCCAGTGACGGCTGGTGGTCTTTCAAAGCTCATAATATGTTACATGTTTACTTTATGATTGATTATTAAAGGAAAACACAGGGCCCATTCTGTTGCCTCCGTAAACATCATACACACAAATCCTGCATATTTAGGCTGACTTCTTCTCTCAAGCTGAAAACACTCTGTTCCGCACTGAGATGTCATATGGTAATACAGGAAGTGCTCCACTGTGTTTTTAAACTCCATATGCTTCACTAGAAATTTTTGATCATTTCAGACGTGGAATTGCCAATCTCTACTGAACAAAATGTAAAAGGAGCTGTTAACTTGAAAAATACCACTTCATGACATTACAAGGTGGAACTGAACATTTTGAACTTTGGAAATGTAGGTTACTCAGACATGTGTGAATGGAACAAATTACAACTCCAGGTATGGTTTTGATGAGATAACAACATTGTAACATGGCTTAAAGCTCATAAGAGTCAGTTTTGTGTAATATAGGAGCTTTAAGAATTTCTGCACCAGGGACTGAAGGCTTATCTGTGTTAAACTAGATCTAAATAATACGCAAGTCTAAATTAGGTCTAAACTGGCACTAAATCTGGAACTAAACCAGGTCTCACAGGACAAAACCTGACTTCTGGTGGAATCTAAAGCAAACCACAACTTTTCACTTTCTAAACAATTTCTCTCTGTCACTCTGTGCCAGGCTGCTGTATTTCATCATTTACATGGTAGACTCTCACTGAAGGCATCAAAACCATGAATGAATACATGTGGAATGTAGAAAACAAAAAATAAACTCAGAATAACTTCTAAACTTTTTTTTAGAATTAAAAAAATGTAAGATCGCCACCCTTTGCTTTGAACCCTGGTTTGCACTTAGCACTTTTGTGAAAACCATTTCAGGAGACTTCATCATAAAGCTCATAGAGAGAAGATCAGAGGTTTGCAGCACTGTCAAAGCTTTAACACTATAGTGTTCTTAAAGGGAAAACCATGTTATTGTTCTTGTGTCATAGCAGAGGAAGTAAACTTCTTGTGGTCGTAACCAGGAAAAAAAGTGAGAACTTTTGGTTTGGGCCGGTCTTCCCCAGTTTGTTTACGCCTACATCCTAAACGGAAATGTCTACCATGCGTGACCACAGGGTTTGAGAATGTCTTCTTCACATTCACAGTCTCTTTCCAACTTGCTTATGAAGTTCACTAATATGTTAAGGACTAAAATGGTGGAGCATGGTTTCTCAATTACATAACCCTGCATTATTAGTCTGTTTACAATCTCCAAAGCCCAAAATGCTCTGTTCCACATGTCATGTACTGGTAGATTTAAACAGCTGCCTTCTACCTTTTGTTCAGTAGAGATTGGCAAATCCAGGGCTGGAATTATCCAAATGATTCTAGTGAATGTGTATGGAGTTTAAAAACGCAGTGGAGCACTTCCTGTATTACCACATGACATCACAAGGTGGAACAGAGTTTCTTTTTGAGAGAAGAACACAGCCTAAATATGCAGGGTTTGTGTGTTAAATGTGTGAACAAAGCACAACTCCAGGTATGTATTTGATGAGGAAACAACATTATAAGTGTGTGCACTGTGAGCTCTAAAAGTTTATATACACATATTTTTGTTTGTTTTTTATGACCATGTATATATATATATACTGTAACTGTGTATTTGAATGTTAGGGTGCCTATTACCATTTGGCAGAGGGACTGCCGATAAAAACTAACCTTTTGACTAATTTGGGTACATTTACATTATTGTAATGTTTGTTAATGTACACTGTCCCACTGAAAACTAAATAAATAACTAAATAAATAAATATAACATTGATCAGAAAATATCCCACTGCACCATATTCTAGTGTATCTCTGTTGTACCGATACATTGTCAATAGTCATACCCTGTCATTTATCCAGGCTACATGTTGGACCTGCTGCGGACCCAGGGCCGAAATGGAGCGGTGGCATTACTGGACAGTTTGATGATCCACTATCCGACTCTGTACACCCAAGTGACCGGGCGCAAACCCAGCATCGAACCCTCACGCTTCAGTGGTCTGTCTTATTTATATAAAAAAAAAATTCATGCTTTAAAGGCATGTTACACTGTGCACTTTTGACAGTAACAACAAAAATGGACTTTAAAGCTACTATGTAACTTCTCTAGTAGAGGGCCCATCACCTGCTTGTCTCCATGGAGATGTTATTGCTTCACCTGGAATGTCCCACAAGATGGCATTGAACTTATTTAACACAATCAAGACCAATCGTATCTTTAGAGAGGTGATCTATGTGAATAAAATAAATTTGTTATAGTTTAATGCCATACTGTGGAACATGTTAAAGACATGTTACACCATAAACTTTTCACAGTAACAATAAAGTGGCTTTAAATGATTGACGTCATCAGTAAATATTTAAGTGTACATTTTATGATGATTTACATAAACCTGCTATGGCCTCCTGTGATATAACATTCATTTATAACATGGCCAGATGGTTATGATGGAGCAAACATATACCATCTACTTACGTTACATTGGCTTTGCAACGGCTTTTTTTTCCCACACTTGAAATATTTTTGTAAACGCTGTCCTTTTTCCTGCATTAAAATTGTCTGTATATAACGTTCTGAGCCAAGTGCAATATCAGTCATATAGATTTCACATTCATTAAAGTATATATTTCTATTTTAGACCCATTTACACAGTTAATCAAGAAAAAAGTGGTTTTGGTGTTTAGTGGCTCTTTAAATTTCTAACTCAATGGTTTGGGGAAATCAAAGTGAGATTCAAAGTGAGATTTGGACGCAGTTGTTAATTTTGCAGCCCTAATTTCTACTAAATGATATAAGGAGCGATTTGATAGACGTACCTTTTTCTGGTAAATCAAAGTTACCCAAAAATCATTTCTTACAGTTGATCCAATCCCACTAGTAATGTGTTTTTGAACTATGCTTTTTGTTATATCTACACAGGTCTGATCAAGTACTCGGAGCTGACAGAGTACCTGGTCCGGGCCGTGACTGGGATGCAGAAGGAACTAACGGAGGCGCGCTCGGAGGCTAACCGCATGACCGCGCGCTGCACCTCTCTGGAAACCGAAATCAGCCAAATCATGGCGCAGGAGGAGAAGACCAGATACATCCAGACGGAAAACGAGCGCATGCAGAGGCTGATCATCACCTTACAGCGAGAGATCACCAAAATGAAAGATGAAAAATGCGATTTCTATGTGCGCTACACGGCCGCGATAGAGGAGAAGTCTGCTCTCAACATGCGCCTCCATGACCTCACGTTGCAGGTGCACTTTCTATGGACAGTTAATATAATAGTATACAACACTAATCAGTCTCATGTCTCCTCCCTGCAGTAAGCACAATGCTGAAATTCCTTGGGGTCTATTCAAAAGATTATTTTTGGACCACTTATGATACAATCTATTGGCGTGTAATTTCAACCTTGTGGGTCTGAAAACTATCTTAATCAAGTCTGACATATTTCCATTAGTTCATAGTGTAGTTTTCATACACTGTGACAACAATGTGGGGAATCAAGTTTATGTGGGGAATCAAGTTTATTTCTCATCTCTATTGTAGTATATAGTCAATGGGTTCAGTCACAAGACCTTTTGTTGTTACATACACCATTTTGAGGATGTTGTACAGTTTGTTTTGGTTTGTTAATCAGATATGGACACAGTCTCAATAGTTCATCACTTGAAATTCATAGATTGACATTTCAGATTTGCCCTTGCTTCCACATTTTAAAGATTGAAGTTACGCCGTTGTCCTGACCAGGTACGTTGCTTGTCACATGTTGTTGCAGGTGTACCAGCTTCAGACAGAGTTGCAGAAAGCTCAAACTGAGAATGAATACCAGAAGAGGTGCTCTCTAAGGTGTATGTCATCACTAAATGCCCCCCAACTGCAGGAGGAGGTGTGGAGTCTGCGCTGTAAACTGGAGAAGGCCGAGAAACTAGACCCAGTGAGAAATCATGAAATGAATGAATATTGTTGTTATTATTACTCTTTTTCTTAATGTTGTGAATGTCTGTGTAAGGCCCGTAATGACATCTTGGCCCAAGACTTGGCTGAAGCCATTGGGAGTCAAGCAGAACTGGTGGAGCAGCTCCAGAGCTACAGAGAGGAGAACGAGCAGCTGCACAGAGACAAGCAAGTGGTAAGCAATAGAGATATATGACTTTAACAGTGGATCTTGATAGGCCCCATTCACACATGCAGCCTGGCAATATTCTGGGTCTGAGTGGGGGGGTCACTCAGTGTTCTGCCATTTTGTACTTGGTGATTTTATGGGAACTATGTGTGAATGTGGCTATTTATGAAAGATAATGGATACAATTTGTTCTCCTACTGAAATACCTTAAACTGTGTCATATTCAAGAGTCAGGACACATAGACTTTGCCTAATTACTCTCAGTATATTCTCAACTGGATTTAATCATAAGATCTAGCAAGTTCATTTTATAAAGATAAATAGTTTTATCAGTGCAAATGTCATCTGAGAAAGGCAGAATTTTACTGTGTTTTATCGAAGGTTTATAGCGTTATAAGCCATATAAGCTTTTATGTGCAGTTTTTAAGGAATCGACATTTAGTGAGAGTTTTTGTTTTTGACACTGAACTTTGAAATGCTTGTGTTTACTTTTAGATTTCACTGAGATTATTGCTGATACCCTGTGTGTGCGTGTGTGTCCTTAGCTGTTGGAGCATAAGGAGTCCCTGGGCCTGCAGGTGCAGCAGCTGAGTCTGGACTGTTCCATGCACGAGCAGAAGGCGGCGGTGATACAGGAGCAGATGAGAGAGCTACAGGAAGAGAGACACCAGGTCACCTGTTACCCTCTGCTTCACTTTAGCATACACCTGTTTTTTCCACTAGCCTACACTCACGCATCAGGTATCACATATTCCCCTGCCCAACTCTCACACCTCAGGTCTTTGTTCTGTTTGTCTCTGTAGAAACTTGCATAGCTTTGAAAAGGAGCTAATCTCTACATCTGTGGTATTTACTTACATACATGTACTATGCCATCTAGTTGAAAAGGCTGTTTTAGATTATTATTTTTTGTTACATATAAGAATTACATATAATAAATGTTACGTATAAGAAAGTAACACTGTGAGCAGTGTAGGGTCCATAAATAATTTTTTAACATTTTTGCAATTCCAAAGAATGTGATCGTGCTTGGGAGTAATGAATGATTCACTTCTCATTGTATAATCTTTGCCCCAGATACTGTATATATTTGTAATTTTTGAGAAACCTACCACTGCCCATAGTAGGTTTCTTCTGTTCCGTTTTGGCAACTACAGAATATTTTGTAGCCCCCAGATCCTCTTTCTATGTTGCTTTTTTGTGGCTAGGAAAAGTAGGTGTGAATTATTGTGGTGGTCCTTTGTTTTCAGAATGATGATCAAAATATTACATATAACAGGAAGTGTTTACTAACCTTTGAATATAGAGTAACATTGTGCCTTATGTGTTTGCAGGCGTACCAGCTGAGAGACGAGGCCCAGGCCATGATCACTCGTATCCTGACGGAGAAGGACAGTCTCCGGACACAGCTGGTGGAGCTACAGGAGAGACTGTTCTGTATGAAGGCTGTGCACGGCTCCAGAGGGAGGAGAAAGAGCTCAGATGTACGTAATGTCCATATGTGTATTAAACAGGAAATATTGCTGAGATCTGCGGTTGTATTGAACATGTGTAAATTTGTGAATGTGTATGAGACAAAGACTGGGCAGTGGGAATTGTTCATTATGGGTGATTGGTGCATATACTGAAAAATGGAGATTTCAGTTGTTGGTCTCGGGATCTGCAAATTTCGATTATATCATCTATAAAATGACAACAAAAAGAGCTGATTAAAAATAAAATGAACAGAAAAAAATATACAGATAAAGTGATACTTCTGCACTTTTGAAGTTCATTTCATAATCCATTCACATTTTGTTCACCAAAATATTTACAGACAAATCTGAGCTCCTTCCTGATGCATTGTTAAATTGATGTTAATGTTATTATCAAGATAATGTAAAAATGCTAAAGAAAATTTAGTCAATATCACCCAACTTATGTCTCTTCTCACTCTCCTTCCCCCATCTGACACTGCTTATTGTCCATTTTCATAAACATTGTTAGCTATTCCCTATACTGTTCATCTCCAGGATTTGGAGAGCAGCTGTGGCAGCCTGACGTCCAGTTCTGAGGATTCTTCATTTCCAACTCGACGCAGACTTTGCCGCATGGATGCAATGATTCCAACATCTATGAGTTCTCCCATTTCTGAGGTATGTGAGTAGGAATCTAGCTGAGGTAGGGTACTGGACCAATCATTGTGGGGTCAGTGAAATTGCATTGTATACATGATATCATTTCTTAGGGGACATTTTTATTAGTGATTGTCTTTATAATTATGTTGAAAGGGTGAAGATCTGGCAGTGTCTAGTGTTCGCTCTCGAAATGCAGAGCCGCCCTGTCCAGAGTCTCTTCGACGAAGGGAGGACACCCTTTACCATGACAACAGGTTAGTCTTCACATTTAAACAACATATATGCCCAGTCAGATTCAAATATTTAGTGTCTTACTTGTATTCAAATAACAACATATTAGGGAAATGAGTCGGTGATAGTCATCTGAAACCTTAAAAATACACTTTATTGCCAAAAGTTTTCACTCACCCATCCAAATAATGGAAATCAGATGTTCCAGTCACTTCCATGGCCACAGGTGCATAAAATCAAGCACCCAGGCCTGCAGACTGTTTCTACAAACAATTGTGAAAGAATGTGTCGCTCTCAGGAGCTCAGTGAATTCCAGCGTGGTACTGTGATAGGATGCCATCTAAATATTCCACAGTCAACTGTCAGTGGTATTATAACAAAGTGGAAGCGATTGGGAATGACAACAACTTAGCCACAAAGTGGTAGGCCACGTAAACTGACGGGACGGGGTCAGCGGATGCTGAAGCACATAGTGCGCAGAGGTCACCAACTTTCTGCAGAGTCAATCGCTACAGACCTCCAAACTTCATGTGGTCTTCAGATTAGCTCAAGAACAGTGTGTAGTCAGTGTGTCTTCATGGAGTTTCCTTGGCCGAGCAGCTGCATCCAAGCCATACATCACCAAGTGCAAAGTGTTGGATGCAGTGGTGTAAAGCACGCCGTCACTGGACTCTAGAGCAGTGGAGACGCGTTCTCTGGAGTGACGAATCGTGCTTCTCCATCTGGCAATCTGATGGACGAGTCTGTGTTTGGCAGGTGCCAGGAGAACGGTGCTTGTCTGACTGCATTGTGCCAAGTGTAAAGTTTGGTGGAGTGGGGTTGTTTTTCAGGAGCTGGGCTTGGCCCCTTAGTTCCAGTGAAAGGAACTCTGAATGCTTCAGCATACCAAGAGATTTTGGACAATTCCACACTCCCAACTTTGTGGGAACAGTCTGGAGATGGCCCCTTCCTCTTCAACATGACTGTGCACCAGTGCACAAAACAAGGTCCATAAAGACATGGATGAGAGAGTTTGGTGTGGATGAACTTGACTGGCCTGTACAGAGTCCTGACCTCAACCCGATAGAACACCTTTGGGATGAATTAGAGCGGAGACTGAGAGCCAGACCTTCTTGTCCAACATCAGTGTGTGACCTCACAAATGCACTTCTGGAAAAGTGGTCAAAAATTCCCATAAACACACTCCTAAACCTTGTGGACAGCCTTCCCCGAAGAGTTGAAGCTGTTATAGCTGCAAAGGGTGGACCAACGTCATATTAAGTTCATATGCGAGTCAAGGCAGGTGAGCGAATACTTCTGGCAATATAATGTATGTCAATGTCTGTGCTTATATGCACACTAAAAATCTGCTCATGATTGGACTTATCAGATCATTGAAATGTCACTTAAACAGTTACATCTGCAGTGAGTTATCTGATTTCTGATTGTTTACACTTGTGCATTTTTTGACAAAATAATGTGGTAAAGACAAAAGTGAAAATGTTAAAGATTGAAAATGTGATGGCAACTATTATGTTTAAATATGCAATAACATTTGTTTTCCCTATAGTCTGGAAAATGCTGAAACTGACTCTCTTTTGGACGACTTTGTTTTCCTGTCTTTCAGTAAGTATACAGTGAAGAGACAGAAGTTTTATATATTTATTTATTTATTTATTCATTTAGTTAGTTACCAAGCCAGATATATATATTTTTTTTTAGATATGAAAGCATCTGTTTTCTTTCCTTACAGTTTTAGCATGTGTTTAGTTTGTGTTTGTCATCTGAGTGAAGGGTGTGGCTTTGTTTTTCTCTTCCTCACCATTTTTAGCTTCTAAAAATAGTTGAAACATGGCCAAAGTTTTAAAGTGAAGCATTAATCTGTAAATCCCCATGCAAATCATTAAACAGGTTTTCTCTTGTTTAGCTGGCACCGAGGGAAAGCAGACAAGCAAGAATTCCACGGAGGACGGCACCAGCAATGACGGGTGTGCTCTCTATTCAGTATAGTTAAAATCACTGTGCTGTAAACATGTAACATAATAACTATTATTAGTTATTATATAATATTATTATTATCTTCTAATGTTACTGCTGCTACCAAAATAGACCCTGCTAGTCTTGTGTGAGCCTGGTGGAGCCACTTTGACTGATCTTAATGCCAGTTAATACAATGTGTAATTAAAAAACAAATCTCATCGCAATGGCCTATCCTCACTAAGGTTATAAAAACTTAATACCCAGTTCTAATTGATACTAAAACATACCACCTACTACAACATACTACATACCAATATGAGCAAGTATCGATACTGAAAAAAATCACAAAGTTGAATCTTTCCTGAATGGGTTTAGAATTGTCTTATTATTAGATGTTGTAAGATCACATGGTAATAGTTAAGAAAAGTATAATTTTTGCATTGAAAATCAATTATTTGTGTTTTAAAAATGTCTTAGTATCATTGTGATATTGGTTTAGACTATCCAGCTTCTCTTTAGTATCAGAAATGATAGATAGATTTCTGATTTTGAAAAAAAAAAAAAAAAAGAAAAAAAGAAAGTACATTATAATTGGTATTAACAAAGAAAGATCATCCAAGAAGCAATTAAGTACTCTTAACACAATTATATAAAAACATTGGAATCATGGGGATTGAATCAAAGATTGAAACATCAAGTCTGATGGGCTATACCCAGTGCATGTGGACATCATCATAGTTTTAATTAAATAAATGAATACACTGTATAAAATCACAAAACTAAACTTGTCATCTATTTTTTTCAGTCCTTCTCAGACTTCGGCCCCTCCCTTCCTAATGCGCTCTCGTCCCAAAGCCATCCGAATCAACGGCCGTGTGCTGACCATCTCATTCCAGGGGGAGTCTCTGCTGCAGCAGCTGTCTGTGGTGGGCGGGAACAAGACCGGAGTGTTTGTGCACCAGGTGACCGAGGGCAGCGCCGCTCACATGGTCGGGATCAGCCCTGGAGCTCAGATAGTGGAGGTAAGATTATATGAACACATGGGGATAATCTAGATTTCTTAACTGCAAATGCTTCAAAATTAAGGTGTTTAAGGGGCTTCTCTCTTGATGTCTGGAATGTTCCATAGTATGGCATTAAGCATTATATATCTAGCATTTACTTAAGAGGTTTATGGAGCTCAACAATGACAGCTTGCTCCTGTTCTGGAAGTAGATGTTCCATTCATTTTTCCCATCGACTTGTCCAAAACTTCTAATATCAAGAGCTCAAAGACATCACGGAGGCAAACCAGTGACATAATAACTAATACCCATATAATGCGGTTGTTTAAAGTCCCAAAAGGCCGTTTAAAATAATTCTGCTAAATGTTTTAACTTTGTGGTTTATAAAATTTCAGAAATATATTTTAAATAAAATTAGAGCTCTTATTGTTGTTAGTTGCCACATAGCTGATTATCCCCTAGCAAACTTTCTAACTTACAATTTATATATAATCTTATGAAAATCTATGTGAAAAATGAATGAAATTTAGTTCTGGGGGTGGGCAGTCACTGTTGAGCTCAGTTGTTCAGAAGTTGCCTTGAAAACCATGTCCTTACAGTGAGCAGACGCGACTCTCCACATACATATCCATCCTTCTTAAATTATTGTCTTCTATTATAAAGCTGTGAAGACATGTTAGAGATCATTAGTGTGCAGTCTCTAAACATTTCTTCATGTTTTCCAGGTGAAATATGAGCAGAAAGAAAAGGCTTTGAGGATGGTCCTAGAGGATTCGACTTTAGAGGAGGCAGTTTGGGCCCTGGGTCAAGTTACAGGCTTCTGCCACCTCTCTCTGCGCCCCAGGCCAAATGGTACCAGTGTTTACCACTACCACAGAGCATTTTTGGCTCTTGTCTTTGGAATGTGCTCTGTAAATGAAGTACTAGATTTATTTATATATGTATACATAAAATAACTCGGATAACTTTTACTCCGGTGACAAAATCAAAGTCCTACCACCATTCCATTTGAACAAAATGTACTTTCACACAGGTTTATTCAAACAAGAGCTGGATTCATATGATTGATGTGTTTACAGTTGTCATGAAAATGAGCTGCACCAGCAGTTGACTTGCACGCCAACTATAGCACATTGTTCATGAGATTAGAGACATGCCTTGGTTTATGACTGCTACTCACATGAAAACATACAACATGACAAAGGCTAGAGTAATTGGAACTGGTTTTGCAGAATTAAAAAAAAAGAGAGATGTACGTACAATTTAATATATTGTGTTTCAAGTTCTGCATTTTGTATACTATTGTTTTGTACAATTTAGTAGTTTAAGAAGATAGATAATGCTTTTGGGGATGTAACTATAAATCTTTATTTTACATTTTATTCATTGCAAACTGTAATATTGATCTAATATGGCTTAACCAACACTTAACATGTCCCTTTTAATAATATCTGGTAGTGAATATTGTGTATCATTATGAAGCAGTAGTTAATAGGCCTCTTCTTTTGTTCAGACTACCAGGCCTTAGTGCGGCAGCTCCAGAGCAGTGAGATTTCCTCTGGAGATTCCTTCTACGTGCGGGTGAACATGTCCCTGTCCTGTTGCAACGGGACTCTGGCTGTGTCCTGTAACGACATCCTCCACGTTACAAACACATGGCCGACTGGTGCACCTGACTCCTGGGAGGCCAGTCAGATGCACCCCTGTCAGCTGCTGCACCTCCAGAACGGGACCGTCCCAAACTATTTCAGGTTGGTAGACTTAATGGAGCTTAACAGAAGACGGGCACTTCTAGTTTTGGAAATAAAACACCTTTTCAACAATTTAAAGGCACATTTGAGGGTAAACTGCTGTGGGGTAACTTATGACCCTAACCCAATTATATCAATCAAATCAAAACTACTATGAGAATAATGAATGAGAATTTCACTAGAAAACAGTGCTCTGTGTCCACTGCCATTGTTGTTTTTAAAATGCAGTCATAAACATGCTTGATTCACTCACCATATTGTACACCTTTCTTTCCATTATACTGAAACTATTTAGACAACACATCTAATAAGTTCATTTCTGACTTTGTTTTTTTGGATCACACAGAGCACAAGGACTTTTGATCCGGGCACTTGAGGATATGACTTTCCAAACCAAGTCTCAAAAGGTAACATCTTGAATCAACATTACTCCTGTACAAGTGGCCAACATCTTTAATCTTTATTTTATTTTGTGTTTTAGTCTGGACGAGCAGTGCCCCAGAAACAAAGCGTCCGAATCGTCAGCACTGGTCGTCAGGGGAGGAATCCACTGTGGGTCAGCTTTGAAAATGAAGGGAGCCCAGAATCCGGTGTGTGTTCAAGTATTATTTTTATTATTATACTAGTATATTATATGGTCATGTACGACATTTCCACGTGTATTTGAGCTAAATGTGCCTCAATATAGATTATATTATTATTATTATTATATTATTATATAAGCAGCTTGGGGTAAAAATAAGTTTGTTGTGTGCTGCGTGCATCTAATTAGAAAGCGTTTTATTGTTCGTTAATCAGAAAGTGTGTGTTAGCATGCTAGTTGCTGTTATCTTTACTCATCATAGTGAGTATTTAGGGTGCTTGGAATGCATAAGATAAGAGAAGAATAACTTTGGGGCATTGCAAATTGTCTAAAATCACCTAGTTCTGTTTTTTACGTTTTTAAGACATTAGGAATCATGGAAATCAGGCATAGCACCTTAGACTTAGACTTAGACAAACTTTATTCATCCACAAAGGAAATTATTTGGACACAGCAGCTCACACATCACAATATATAATATAATAACCAAGAGCAAAATATAAATGGTAATGAATAATTCAAAATAAGTAGCAAAAATAGCAAGAGACTGGTGTCAAATAAGGCGTAATTATATAAATGTATATGTACAAGTAAAAATTAAATATAGAAATTTAGTAATAATACAGTAATAATGCAAATATATCTCAGTTATATACAGGAGGTTGTAAGGAGAAACAGTGCAAAGATGAAATAGTACAGAAATAATACAGAATAATTGCACCTGCATTTTTTAAACTTGTCATATATTTTTTCTACTCGTAGGTGACAATTCGGCCAAGGGTTGTGTGACTCTCATGCCCTACACCTTGGTCACACCGCACTTCCCTCCTGTGTGCAGACCCATCCTGCTCCTGCCCTCCATCTTGGGGCGTGTCCTGGAGAAGAAGCTGGTCGTATGGGAGGGGTTTCAGCTTCTGAAGCCTGGTAAGACGCGGTACATGATGTGAGGGGTTCTCAAAATGTGGTACAGGGACAAGCAGTGAGTTTTTGTACCATTAATTTAGAAGCAGTTAAATGCCTCTTATTCTTGCTAAAGGAGTGGATTAAATATGTTGACACTGTTTTAGGGTGCATTCACATTTGAACACAATAATAAACAAACATAACAAATTGGGACTAAACTTGGAATAAACCTGGACTAAAATGGGACCAAACTAAATCTACTAAAGTAACGATCATTTGTCCTGATTCAGTCCTGGTTTCTGCTCAGTTTAGTCCTGATGTAGACTTGGTTGAGGCCTGGTCTAGTCTCGGTTTAGTATTCCTTTTCTAGTCCCGGGTTTAGTCCCAGTTTTAGTCCTGGTTTTGATGCGGTCTACTTGTTATTAGTAATAACTGTAATGCATTAGTCTGATATAGTGCTTTTTCAGAAATTGAAAGTTGCTTTACAATTTAGTTATATTCTTGGTTAGAAATTGTTTTGTCCAGTATTAGTCCTGGTTTTGAAGTTTAATAGTTCCTGTCTTTTTTAGAATTCTCATTTTAGCCTGCTGATTAAAACAAAAACAACAAAAAAAGACATATTACCTCAAATGTGGTAGATGTCTTAAGTTGGTTTGTCATCCAGTCCACTCTGTTATACTTTGTAAACACATTGTTAACCATTTATGGCTTTACTGGGAACTCAATTAGCTATAGAAAGGAAAGGGCCTAACATTGTCACTGCTCCTAGTGCTTATCTTGTACTATTTTTAGACTAACAACACGAAAACAGAGAGAAAAATATCAGACAACCAATCAAGTGTGTACATATATTTTTCAGCCTCTATCAGTGTTTACAAAAGTAATAAATAAATCAAATACATTCAGTTTGAACGTGCATGTTTTGTTACCGGTACATTAATCATTTCTATGACGTCATGGTGTTTACTGCCCTCATTGCTTCCATTGTTTGTTTTTCAGAGACGCTGAACCCAAGTGAACACGCCGCCCGCCTGCAGAAGTCTGAAATACTGGAAGAGTGTGATCAACCAGAAGACTCCTACTATACCACCCAGAGTGTCGAAAAAATTATGAAAAAGGTACCTGGGTATTTGTCCATTTTTTACAATGACAGTTATGTGAAAACAGCTGGGTAAGACTATGTTTGACTTAACATGACTCATTTTGTTTACTTTACTATCCACACTGTACTCCTGCCTAGTAATATATACCCAAGAAGAGGAGGAGATAGGCTTTCACAAAACACACCCACAGAAGTTGGTTTTACATGTCTTATGTTTTATTATTACACTGACTTACATTCAATTGCTGATTACTGATCCTACCTTGACCATAATTATAACGTGTAAACCCTAAACTAAATCATAACCTTAATGTATTTTGTGAAGTTTAAATCATGATGTTATAATAATATAGGATTTACATCATGGGGACCTGATTTTTGTCTCCATAAGAGAGTTGTACAGTCTGTGTACAGATTTTAGCCCCTACAGTGTGATTCGTACTTCCAACAGCTAGGAGGAGGTTGGATGGCTCAGACAGAACCCACTGTAGTACTCAAAAACATGTAGTACTATGACTTTCTTACTTTGATCCAATACATAAATAAACCATTTCACTGTCCACAGGGGATTCACTGTGTGCTGCCCCTGGGTCTGGACTGTGTCCGGAGACTGCACAGAGCTGACATTTACCCTATCATCATCTTCATTGGACAGAGTGCCCGCAGTGCTCACAAGCTCAGGTATAAAGCTCTACTCTTTATTTACTTTTTTACTCTTTTTACTCTACATTTGATTCAAATGTATCATCAAATCATACCCAGAAGCTTAAACAAAAGATAATCAAATATTAGTATATCTATGAATTAAAATGCTTTTAGATGACACACCTGAACTCTTGGAATACAATAAAAAGTGCTGTAATTGTTTAATAGACACATCACACTTCTTTTTAATGTGCTGTTCTAATGCTCTGTTGTGCTGGTATCTCGAGGAGCGGGTTGTCTGACATACCACAGCAGTGATGACAGATCCGTCCATCTCACTCTCTGTAAATGTGTGACAGGTCCAAACTGCAGAGACACGGACTCTCTGAGGAGCAGCTTTTGGCCTGTTCTCGCAGTGAAGAGCCTCTTCTGGACAAACTGCCCTGTCTGTACCACAGCATGGCCCCAGACTCCTGGTGCGACTACAACTCCCTGCTCACCCGCCTGCGCACCGTCATCTGGGAGGAGCAGAAGAAGATTGTGTGGGTGGAGCCTGACCTGTGGTGAACTCCACACAGGAAACAAAGGGAAATATTTATATTTGGGTTTTAGAATAGGATTTGCAACATGTTTGTGAATTACTGTATGTATCTATGATACTTGTAACATGGTATATGACTTTCATAATGTTACATCACTATAGGGTGACAGGCTTAAATGTGAACCACATCGAAGCTTTTCTATACTCATTTTGGGTTTTATAGAATGACCAGCTGACAGCTGCTTCTTATCTTTTTATATTTACAGCAACACAATGTAGCACAATGTGTTAACACTTTATACAAAGGTACATAATATGCATTAAAATAATGTGTTTATCATGTTGCAGCAATTTCTTTTATGGACAGTTAATTTCCACACCACTGAGGTCATGGACCACAGACAGACCACAGTCTAAGTCTAAGTCAACTTCTCATATAACAGATTGGGGAACCCTGAGTCTATTGTTAACAAAGGAGGAAGAGGAAGGCAAACATCAATGGGCCTATTGGGCCTATTCATTGTAATAATTATCTTTTTCTCATAAATTGCATGTTTAGTGTTAAAGATGTATTGTGTAACTTTTCTGGTGGAGGCTCTGTCAAATGCTTTGTTGTGTGTTATTGCTTTGGAAAGTTTCACAGTATGGTATTAAACATTTTTTTATCTTCATGTAGACCAAACCAGAGTAAGTTACAGGTCAGAACTGTGGAGAGGCAGCCCCGCTCACAGTCAGAATGCCTGTTTTTCTATGTTTTTCTAGGTATTTTAAATACACGTGTAATTGAATAAATGTAAGGTAAGCTGAACATTTCAGGCAGAGCAATGACATGTGCATAGAAACAAGCAGGTGATGACCCCAACCACAAAAGTTACACAATGCCCCTTTAACTATCAGTGTTACATAGCAATAATACTATTATTTTTATTGATCAACTACGTCATTGTTTCAGCTCCTGTGAACGCGCAATGCGCATGCGTAATTACCAAACACGTGTGTCAGGGCTTCGTCTGCGGTACAACTGTAGAGAAACCAGAATGCTTTAAAATGCCACTTTTCTGACTGATAGTAGGTCGTAAGTTTTAACATCGACTCCTTTGAGTAAAATACTTCGTACAACTTGAATTTCTCGGGTCATGTCAGGTAAGAATTCCCCTAGCAGAATTGGATTATTTGTTGTTAATGGTAAATTTGAGCGGAAAAACCAAGGTGTCCGTAACTCCAGGCTGTTGTTGAGCCCTTTGGCGCTGATAGGCAGAACTCTGCAGGCCGTGTGCCACTGTGTAGCACTTGTGTTCACATGTTAGACTATCATCAGAGCCGCCTGGGCCTGTGCCAGAGATGCCATGTTAACCTTGAGAATAATAAGTAAGGTATATTCATTATTTGTACATGATTCGCCTGTAGGCATAGAGTTTAAGGCTGTGTTCACACATGCTGGGTCTCCACGACTCTTGGGCACATTATTATACATTCATATCCTAGTTTCTAGCTTTATAGTCGCCTACTTGCCTTTCCCTAACCTAAACCTTAACCTTAACTTATCTGAACCCATATCCGAACTTTAAATTCTGATGTTGATCTTATATTAAAAGGATCCGTCATGAGGATCTAATTTCTGTCCCCGTGAGGGTGGCAGGTTCCCATTATGTGACTGTAGATTCCCACAATATGATAAATAATCCACTGTCAGCACCTTGGTAATTTTGGCTGTTTCGGTCGGCCGGAGAACGGTGTGTTTAGAGGGTTTCCAGGTGCCTTGGAAGAATTTCCAGTTTGGGGTAACTGTTCAAAGTTATTTATTTCTAATAATTGGCCATTTTGGGGTGTCTCGAGCAAAGAGAAAAGAGACAAAAATTACAACTATGGCAAATTCCCTAGTGCCAGACACAGTGGCACAGACATTCTTTAAACTATTATTATTATTATTATTATTATTATTATTATTACTGTTAGTGGTTTATTTTTTATTTATTTCATTTTTTTGAATAACGTTGAATAATCAGCAAAAATGTGCCGTGGCTCAAAAAGGTTGACAAACACTGGACTAGGCAAGTCCAACTCAGGCGTGAATGAACCTACTACGTTATAGGCTACACAAGAAATAAATCACACAAACTGAAAGGTTAATACGCAGCTATAGCGCCGTTGTCGTTTTCGTTTTATATTTATACAAAATAAGCTCTTGGTCATAGCGCACGAAGACACAGGGTCGTTCCTTCGTTCGCTTACCACATGGGGGCAGCAGAGAGACGGAGATGCGCTACAGGGAGTGGTTGTTGGAGGAGGACCACATTGTTCGTACTGAGACGGAGATGAGCTGAGGCAGATGAAAGAAAACTCCTCTCTCATATTCCTGACCGCAGCCTCTGCACATTTTACGGGTCTGGCTCTCCTCCCTTTTCGCTGTATCTTTCTGAACCCACTCCACAAAAAGCCTCATCTATTTTGTCCCATACGTTTTACTTGACATGATTATTACTCATCATATGTGAAGCTTCTGATCCTGACAAATCAGTGTTTTAAAGGTGCAATATGTAACTTCTTTGGTGGAGGGTCCGCCACCTGCTTGTCTCCACAGAGATGTTATTGCTTTGCCTAAAATGCTCCACAGCATGGCATTTAACTTATCAGTCGCCATGGAAACAAACAGGTGATGTTGTATGGCCACGTTACTGGTCAGATTTGTGGAGAAGCAACCCCTGCTCACAGTGAGAATGCAAGTTAATAAATGCTTGATAAGTTTAATGCCGTACTGTGTGGAATATTCCAGGCAAAGCAACATCTCCACGGAGATAAGTCCCCACCAGAAAAGTTACATGGTGCAACATTTAAAAGACATTCATATTTTGTTCCTTTTCTTTAATAGATAAAACTGGCAGCCATTATTGTTGTTGCTGGGGAACTACTTGATTTGTGTGTTGTCAGTTCAAATTATAGACAGTGACAGAGAGCAAGGGAACAGTACATGGACAGTACACACATCCTACACTCTGAGTACTCTTATGCACTCAGGAATGAGGTAGCCTACTGAAAGAAAGTATAATAATAGGTACAGGAACTTGTGAAACATATAAATGATTAACTGAAGAGCAAACGGAAGAGGAAATGACTTGTGTTTCACTGTGACTGCAGTGTTGTCTGGTGCATTGTACTTTTATGCAGCTCCCCCTGTTCCAACGATATTTCTCTTTGGGACACCAGTAAAATTAACTCACATATACAGGCTATAGCAGCCAGGCGCTTTGCTGTTCTGTTTGCAGGCACTACTCCCTGGTCTAGTGTGAGTTTTTGATGTTTAATTGACACATTGGGTGTTCAGCAGTGTTGTTATTTGCACTTCCACTCATCCAGGCTATGTGTATTTGTCTTTCTTTCTTTTTTGTTTTTGTTTTGGATTTTTGCGCTTGCAGCAATGCCTCAACAATGTCTCAGTAAATAATTTTCTACTGAAGTCAAAAGTGCTGCCAAATAATACCTCTTTAGGTCTTTGAAATGGGATTTAACTGCCAGCTCCATTAAAATCAAAGGCATTTGTTGAGTTGATACAACACTGAGTCACTGTAAAATACATATAAATACATTCCCAATGACAATAATAAGAATTTCAAATTGTATACAGACTTTGTTCTGTTTTAGTATTTAACATTATAGATCTATCATGACTGCATTCTCCATATGTTCTCAAAACACTGTAAAAGTAATCAAAGTTATTTACAGTTGGTGCAATATAAATGAAACAAAGCGTTTATATTCTTGTTTCTCTCTCATGTGTGACTAGGGAATAATTTTATAACCACAGGAATAATTCCAATGAAAGGTCAAGCCTATTTGTAGCATTGTAAACTGGTGAAAAGACTAAAGAGAGTTTAATTGTGAGAGCCAGCCTGTAATTCTACTCCAGTAATGTTTGGTATTTTCAAAAACCATCTCAACTGGCTTGTTCCTCCCCTGAATCAGATCGTACAGTCATGAGTCTGCGTTTGACATGAACCGTGTCACCTTTCTTCTTAATCTGCGTTACCCTTACATATATTCCATTCTTTACGCTCTTTTTATTAAGTGTATTTCCTACCCCCAATGCCAGAAACTTCCTATCATTTTTTTCCCTATACATCAATATCATTATAAAGCCTTTAATAGGAGGAAGTTAATGTTTTCTGCTGCTTCTTTAAGGGCTGACAAACAAGTGTCTATAGGCCTGCGTAATATGCCTTATTAAATTCTTATATTGCTCAATAACGTTTATCAGTTTGATTTTGTTTTGTCTAATAAAAATTCTTTAAGCATTACTTGTCTGAACATAAATAATATAGACCTTTAATTATTGCCATGTAACACAAAAACAGTCCACATGCTTGAGTTGGCTGTAAAACTATTTATTATTTATTATTATTGATGATTTGAAATGACTAAATCTGGATCTCAAATAAAATCAGATTAATTGTTCAGCCTTACTTCACTGTAATTGGTTAAATCCACCCGTCCCTCACACAAAGCCGACCAACAGGAGGAGTGTGTAGAGAGAAGAGTCTGTTTCTTTCTTTTATCATCATATCACGCAGCCAAACTATATTAATACATGATGTGTGTTGTATTAAACTTGCTTCTGAGTGCACTTTTGCTGCTGGATTCATAATCTCACCAAAGTCCTTCTCTTTTCTCTCACTCTCAGCCTGGTTTACCCTGACCGCCACATGACCTGGAGCTGTGAGGGCCATAACATCAGACCAGAGCAGCCGACCCACGCGTGAGTGTCACCCTCTCCTCCTCTCGTCTCCGTCTCTCCTCTCCTCCTCTTGCCTGACATGTAATATACAATGGGACTGGAGGGATGGGACTGTCAGGCAACTCCTCCTCTCCCCTAGGGCACTATTTTGGGAAAACAATTGCAATTTCTCTGACAAGTGTCGCATTTCAATTTGCGATTTATGTTTTAAAAGTAGTTCACATTGCCAAAAAAAAAATCCAGGAGCATTCACCTTTAAGAATGAAATATGAACACTGATAAACTAACGCAAGAATCCCATACATTTCAACTCAAATTCACACTCAGAAAACTTGATTTATTCCCAAGGGCAGTTCTTTTGTAGCTCTATAACTGTGCATTTATTCATCAAAAACATGAGACCGAAATCAATGGACAATAAGTCACAAGTAAAAGAAAGCAAGAGAGAAAAGCTCTACAACAGTGCAATAACTTGTGAGTAACCCAAGCCAGGTAACACAGAAGACCTGAAAACAAAACTGTGATTTCAGTTCAGTTTGATATAATAATTGTGCAGTCCTACTACTGTTCCCCCTCGCCTCTCTCCCACACTGAGAGCTCACCTTGACTTGGCTTTTATCTTTGTACCAGCAGCTCAGATTATGGCATCATGGGAACTCTGTCAACACAACGCGGCTGTGCTACCGACATATGTGTAATCCTGCGTGTTTCATAAGAGAACGTGCACTTAGAGCCTCGTTGTGGGCGTCTGTGTTTGTCTAATAATAAGCTTAACCTTGGTGAAAGAGGGGAAAGATAGACAGATGGTGACAGCAACATGCAGGTTATAGTTCATCTTTTGTTTTGAATACAGCATCTCAAAACTGTGATAATTAATAGCATTTTATATGTAATAATTGTAATAAGATAAGATAAGATAAGATAAGATAATCCTTTATTTGTCCCACAATGGGGAAATTGCAGTGTCACAACGCAAGTTACAGAAACAGTAGGAAAATAAGAGCATGCATCAAAATCAAGATAAATAATAATAATAAGTATTTACAATCAACTAAAAAAACACAACACTGTAAGCTAAGCTAAAAGGCACAGGAACATTGCACAATAAGTGTTTTTGATTCTGAGATGATTGTGAACAGTGCAGTGATGGACAGTGGTGGGTAAATAAATAATAGCAGGTAAAGTGACTTTAAATAATATTGCACATTGTTATTATTACTATGGAGATTACACATGGTTGCTATGGAGATGACACATGACTAGCATTGATCATTATACAGTCTGACAGCAGCAGGAAGGAAAGACCTGCGAAATCTCTCCTTTACACAGCGAGGGTGAATCAGTCTGTCACTGATGCTGCTCTCCAGAGCAGACAGGGCGTCCTGCAGGGGGTGACACTCATGGTCCAGCATAGACATGAGTTTAGCCAGGACCCTCTTGTCCCCCACCTGCTGCACCGAGTCCAGAGGACAGCCCAGGACTGAGCTGGACTTCTTGATGATCTTGTCCAGTTTCTTCTTCTCCCTCTCTGTGACGCTGCTGCTCCAGCAGACCACACCGTACAGGATGGCTGATGCCACCACAGAGTCATAGAAGGTCCTCAGGAGTGGCCCTCTCACTCCAAAGGACCGCAGTCTCCTCAGGAGATAGAGCCGACTCTGGCCCTTCCTGTACAGTGCATCTGTGTTATGAGTCCAGTCCAGTTTATTGTTCAGATGCACACCCAGGTACTTGTAAGAGTCCACTCTCTCAATGTCTCTTCCCTGGATGTTCACTGGTGAGGGGGCAGTAGAGTGGCGTCTGCGGAAGTCCACCACCATCTCCTTGGTCTTCCCCGCGTTGATGAGAAGATGGTTCCGGTGACACCAGTCCACAAAGTCCTGCGTTAGTCCTCTGTACTCCGCGTCGTCATCGTCCGTGATGAGACCGATGATGGCGGAGTCATCGGAGAACTTCTGCAGGACGCAGCTGTCCGTGTTGTGTCTGAAGTCTGCAGTGTAGAGTGTGAAGAGGAAGGGCGCGAGGACAGTGCCCTGGGGTGCCCCCACACTGCAGGTCAGTAGGTCAGACACACAGTCCCGGGCTCTCACAAACTGGGGCCGGTTTGTGAGGTAGTCCAGGATCCACTCAGCCAGGTCACAGTCCACTCCTGCCCACTCCAGCTTGTCCCTCAGGAGCAGCGGCTGGATGGTGTTGAAAGCACTGGAGAAGTCAAAGAACAAGATTCTCACAGTGCTGCCGGGCCTCTCCAGGTGGGACAGTGAGCGGTGCATCAGAGAGATGATGGCGTCCTCCACTCCGATGCCGGGCCGATACGCGAACTGCAGCGGGTCCATCGCTGAGCTCACCGTAGAGCGGAGGTGACCCAGGACGAGCCTCTCCAGAGTCTTCATCAGATGAGACGTGAGAGCCACTGGCCTGAAGCTGTTGAGGTCCTTGGCGTGCGGTGTCTTGGGCACAGGTACCACACAGGAGGTCTTCCAGAGCTGTGGCACCACCTTCAGCTTCAGGCTCAGGTTGAAGACATGCTCCATAACTTCACACAGCTCATCTGCACAGGACTTAAGGAGCCTGGGGCTGATCCCGTCTGGTCCAGCAGCCTTCCTACTCCTTATCCGGCTCAGTTCTCTCCTAACCTGAGCTGTTGTGACAGACAAAGAGCAGGGGTGTGTGCTGGAGGTCTGGCTGAGTATTTGATGTGGATTCGGGGGCTGGGGGGCTGAGGCAGAGGTGTGAAGTGGTGGCAGTCTGGGGCTTTGTGCAGGAGACAGGGTGAGCCCATGCAGCGGTGCGGGGGGAGGAGTGGGTGATTGATCAAACCTCAGGAAGTGAGAATTCAGATCGTTCACCCACTGTTGGTCTCCCTTTGTCTGGACGGGCGGAGGGCTGAAGCCAGAGACACTCTTCATACTTCTCCACACCTCCCTGACATTCCGCTGCTGCAGCTGCTGTTCCATCTTCCTCCTGAAGTTGGCCTTAGCCTGTCTGATCTTCTTCCTCAGCTTCCTCTGTACAGTCCTCAGCTCCTCTTTGTTCCCAGACCTGAAAGCTCTCTTCTTCTCCTTCAGCAGAGCTTTGATGTCCGAGTTAATCCACGGCTTGTTGTTTGGAAAACACCGCACCGTCCGAGAGGGTACAGTGTTTTCAAAACAGAAGTTAATGTAGTCCGTAATACAGTCCGTGATAGCATTGATGTCCTCCCCATGAGGCTGGCAGAGCTCTGTCCACACAGTGGTGCTAAAGCAGTCCCTCAGAGCCTCCTCGCTCTCTGCTGTCCACCTCTTCACCACTCGGGGTTCCACAGGCTGCCTGCGCACAAGTGGTTCGTACACAGGCCTCAAATGGATGATGTTGTGGTCTGCTCTTCCCAGGGGGGGGAGGGGTGATGAGATGTAGGCCTCCTTGACGTTGGCAAAGAATAAGTCCAAAGTTTTATTGTCTCTTGTGGGGCAGGTCACATACTGGGTGTATGTTGGCAGGACAGATGAGGGAGATGCATGGTTGAAGTCCCCGGTGGTGAGGAAGAGGGCCTGTGGATGCTGAGTCTGAAGAGAGCTGATGCAGGAGAGCAGAGTGTCACAAGCATTCTCTGCGTTAGCACTGGGAGGAATATACACAGCCAGTGTGATGACGTGTGAAAACTCCCGGGGCAGGTAGAATGGCCTCATGCTAACAGCAAACAGTTCAATGTCTTTATTACACATCTGCTCCTTCACTGTACAGTGACTAGATTTGCACCATTTCTCGTTCACAAACAGCGCTAGTCCTCCTCCCTTCTTCTTCCCGCTCTCCTCCGTCCTGTCCGCACGCAGCAGGTGAAAGTTGTCCACGGTGACGGTAGAGTCCGGGATTAGCGGTGTTAGCCACGTCTCCGTAAAAACAATGATGCTAGCGTCCCTGTACTCCCGCTGGAATCTAACGAGCGCCGCGACCTCGTCCGTCTTGTTAACGAGGGAGCGCACGTTCCCCGTGACGACGGAGGGGAGAACCGGTCTGCAGCGTCTCTTCTTTTCCCGGAGTTTACGTCCCGCACGGCGTCCACGGCGTGTCGTCCGTAGAATCTCCTCGGGGATGACATGCCTGTCCCGGGGGAACACAACAGCGCTGCGCAGCGCCATCAGCTGCTCCCTTGTATAGACGTGGCGTCGGGGTCCCGTACACATCTTAGCCGAGACAGGTAAATAATCCCCCAAAAGTGCGGAAAAATGCAGCGTCGAGTGCAGCCCAAGCTTAACAATCAATGTTGCGAAAAATATTTACAAAAGTGGGGAGATTTAAGGGCAAAAAGTTAGAAAAGTTACGAAAAGTGCGGGAGCGCTGTGACGGGCAGCTAGCGCAGCGCCAGCGCCGGATGTATAGGATAACTTCAATAATGAGTTAACAAATGAAATGCATCTGTAGTCTAAATTGGATATAAACTATGCGACTGCTGGTCTGACGAAGGTGGAAGTCCGACAGAACATGTCAAATATTAGGTAAATAAGCTTATGTCTTTTTTCTAATTGGAAAACAATTGAAACTATAGCCTTACATTGGATTCTCATTTTCTCTGGCCTTCTAAAGATAGAGATTTTTAAGGCTGACTCTAATGGTACCCAGATATCCTCTATTTTTTAATATATCAATAATTTGTCATGAGTTGAGACGCCATTTTGCTAATTTTTGTTTGTATGAATTGGTTTGCTGGCTCAACATGTTAAAATGAAGGTACTGGAATAAATGTTGTTTCTCCCCCAAAGAGACTGTCAGTATGGGCAATCATTTGTGACATATTGGAGTGACTTCCAATTTAATTTATTTGATTTTATTATATTTTCTAACTATGTGGGGTTGGGATTGGTGATCAGTTTTTCAACACTGGCTTTGCTGTTGTCGTTTTTCTTTTTTGATTTTCACTTCGAATGAGATGTATTTTTGGACAGAATATCTGCGACATCAGGACTCCCATCATGCATCCCTCCTCCGGCGTTCCTCTGCCCCCTCCATTCTCTGCATGAGTGTTAGAGCCATGGCCGCACTGAGAAGGGGTCTTTGTGCGCAGGGGTCAGAGGGGGTCAAAGATGCACAAAGCCAGGGTCACAGCCAGAGCAACACAACACTCAACGCAACTGAAGTTTAGATCATTTATTCTATGTTTGTAAATACTAAGGAAATGGCACATAAAATAATGTCCAAATTGGTGAAGCAATGTTTGAAAATGAATGCATGCAAAACTGTAGTATATTACATTTTTTGTGTTGGGGCTGTGAAATTTTTCCTTGTAATAATCTTGAGAAGAATAATCTCTCTTGCGCTGTATCAGAATGGCTCTTCGGTGCATGCAGAGTGGTTGTTTTATAGCCCTGTATAAATATGAGCTGTAACTTGAAGGTAATGTCCAATAATAATCACTCAGAGTTTAGTGCCCTCCGCGGCTGCAGTAATAATGTCTGGAGCGCTCAGTCTATAAACAGAGGCGCTGCAGGAATAAGCTCCGTCTAGTACCCGACCTGCGGTCACCTGCAGTAACCATCTATGAGCAAAGATAATGACGTCATTTACACAAACCACACATTACAGTGAGCGGGCGGACTGGTAGAGTAGATTTGATTTGCAATTTCATACTTGATCATAGGAAAAATGTATATATACTGGTTTCAATACCATATTGATAATAAAAACACAACTAGACAATAGAATGTAATTTTCAACACAAAATAGTAGTTTCTATATCACCAAGTGGTCTCATTATAGTATAGTATGTCAAGACTATGCTATAACTTCAAAGAAAGGTCCCATTTTGTCGTATTTATGCGTATATTTTCATCAGTATTGATACTTTTTCTAATGAGTATGTAGTGTTAGTATTGATTAGTTTCTGGGTTTAATTTTACTCCCACAGTTTATCGTGCACATTTTAAACGTAAAACATGTTTGAGGTCATCTATAGGGCTAGTCATTTTTATGCATAATACAAGAGTATATTTTGTTGTTCAGTCACTGTGATTGTAGTTGTAGGTATAAGGTTCAACTGAGTTTTCAAATAAGTGCCTCAGACTGAGTCAGTGTTTCCATGGATACCGACAGATCCCCAAGAGCTTGACTTTTACATGAACTTGAATATTCAGTGCTTTTAATCCACAGCAGTGAGTCGACTAAGTGTTGTGGGCTGTGTGCGCTGCCACAATGAAAGAAGTGGTCATGTCATTTAGCACATATTCATGTCTCTATTATGTTCAGCTCTACTGGCTCCACTTAGAAAAACAATAGATTTTTCTCCTTTTAAACACAGGAACAACTAGGCTTACTCTCACTAATTCTTCTTAAAAGTGTATTTTCTAGGCTAGCTGGGTGGAAACTTGTATTGTGAAATAAGATGGAGCTTTTGCCTATGAACTTTAAATGAAATATTGAAGGTAGGCTATGTAGTTTTTATTTTTGTAGAGATCCAAAACTTCTTGCCTTTATGGATATGTTGTTCTGCCTTTAATATTTCACTCCATCGGATGCCACCAGACTTTCAGATTTTCAGAAAACAGTGTGCTAAAATCCACAGTATTCTATGTGTACATTTTGAAATCTAATCTTTAAAAGGTCCCATGTTTGAGAGCCAATTGAATGGACTGTAATGGACTGTAATACTCTGATAGTTTGTGTACTAGTGGTTTAACTAGAGCTAGTCTGCAAATAACAAGTGAAGTAAAATGGACAGGACTAAATGGGCTCTCTGGATATAATCTTTTGTATAATGGGTAACCACATACTGAGCTACTGACAGTTGTGTAAATGTAATTACAGTTAAAACGATTCTGTATTTGAAGTCTTGATTCGTCCTCCCTGTACTGCTCTTGTCTAGTAGATGTTTCTCAGTCTGATGTGAGCCTGTTCTTCTTCTCCCTCGGCTTCTGTCTTTGTAGCTGTTATAAATCCAGAGCCGTGTCGAGGTCTGAGCCTTCGGTTGATCTACGCTCGATCTGACAAGGAGCGCCAAGAAAGTGGGAAAGCGCCCCCAGCGAAACCCCCCACGCTTTCAGGTGCCTATCCTCACCTCTGCTCGCTCCTCTCGGATACTCCCTCCCCCTCTCTCCCTCTCCCCTCCTCCTCCTCCTAGTTTTCCTCAGGACGTAGAAGACAGCCAGGCTCAAGTGCACGTCGGGGTGAATTAGACGCTAGCAGACAATTTGATTTCTCAGTCTTCGAGGCTTCCACCGACGGCACAGGCTCCAGCAGCAGGTTTTAAAGGCAGAGAGAAGGGAAGAGACGGGACACGATTGGATTTATGATATCAGCGCTGACAGAGACGTGCCAGAGAAGAATTAAGATGAGAATTTGATATAAAAGTCGAAGGGAGCTGTAGCGCAGTTTGAGGGTGTGTGTGGGGGGGGATAGTCAGTGTGGTACTAGTTTTTCTGTGTCTTCCTAAATATAAAAGAATGAACGAATAAAATTGGACACAAATTTATTTTAGCATATTTGGAACAGTTAAACTTGGATTATATTTTCCACTTGTACATGTCACAGAAAAGATAAACACAGAATTAAGCAAGAAACTTTGTGTTTATAGTCTGCAGCTGCAGACAGTAGAAATAAAAAATAGCTACTAAGTAATTCCACTCATTTTCAGATGGACTGGCGTCTGAATATATTTAGACATTTTCCAGTGTTCCTGATTCAGAAAATCTGGTTTGTGTGTCAACAAAATGACAGTAGCTGCACAGACCCTTGCAGACATCACGAAAGCAGTAAAAGTATAAACCAGCTATTTAATGTGTGCTTTTTAGCTTAAAGATTTATGATAGAAAAAGATCGACTCACAGGTAGTACTGCAATGATAACACATTTTGAAGTGTGATACATTACTGTAAGTAAATATATAGTAATATTGAAACTACTTAATGCTGCTGATACAATAACCCAGGAGTAGATTTAAACCACAAAGATGGTTTAAATGCACAAAGCCAATAATCATGAGCTAAAATATATATAAACAGCAGATTTAAACACTTTAGTAATTAGTTTGCATCTGTAATGAGTCAAATAAGTTATGAATTCAACCTTTTACAGCTTAAATCTTATTGTATAGGCAAACATAAGCAAACATTTCCCAGTAGTGCAAAGAAAAATAATAAATACTGACCTTAAACACATTTTGTTCCAGCTTTCATATATTGGAACAATAGTTCGATATAGTAATTATCGTGACATGCCTACTTACAAGGTACTTCTATAAATTCCACATACACATTAGACTAAATAGCTATAATAAATAGCAATCATAGTCCAAGTTAAATGCAGGTAAATGAGTGGATTATTTGGTTTTGCTACAGTCCTTAATGGATCTATAAATACCACAAATATCACAAAGTCATTGTGATTGCTGTCTCCTCAGTTGCCATGCTGTATGCAAGCGTCATCCACATAATACAAAAATAGATTAGCTTATATTCCTTGTCCATTAAATGTGTAGCTGATCTATTCTACATTATAAGATTGCCATACACCCTAAAACTCAAGACAAATCTTTAACAGTTAAATAAAATCAGGAAGGAAAGTAATAAACAAAGAATCGAAACTAAGCATCAGAATCTGAGAAAGGCCAAAGACAATAGAGGAGCCACTTAATGTAGTCCACCCACTCAGCTCTGTCCAAATGGGCTGATTGACGCCTGTTAGCTCCTTTAATAGCCGCCATAATGGACCACAGTTCAGTGGGCGATGAGACAGAGAGCCACCCCGACCAAAGTAACTCAATTCTGGGGTTTCTACTCTCTCCTTTCAGCCTCTTTCAGCAGGTCGGAGATACCGCGCACATGCAGCTCTTAGCCTTTTGCTCCCGCGTACAGATAGATTTACAAAGCCACAGAGGAGCGCAGAGGTGAATTATGGGTAGTGCTGTCGACCTTGTGGTGGAATAATGTCCACTGGAGCTGTGTGGGCACTGTACATTATGCGGGTTACGGACAGGACTGCTGCTCGGTGTATTTTAGAAGGCCACGAGGACGGGGCTGGACACTATTTGAGCAACAACAAAAGAAAGCACTATCTGTTTTCTCTCTCCATTCGACAGAAAATTACACTGTCCATATGATTCCTCTATTATAGCCTCCAATAAAATAAATTCTCTTTTTATACTCTTGTATTCACTGCAGTGTAAAATGTACATAGAATATACACAGAATTTAAAAAAATATATATATTTTTACTGGTTTATCCCAATGACAATGATTTTTTGCTAAATTGGTAGACAGAGACATGCACATCCAATACGAGTTGTGACGGTGTGTTGGGTCCAAAGGCAAAAATTGTGCAAAAGAAAAAACAGATCTGCACTGCAGGTCTTTGGAGCTCCCAGACATGTCTGAAGAAGGGCTTGACCCTAAAAGGTTACATTGTGGTATCATTAAAATAAAAATTTGGGAACTCCAAAGAACTGCAGTGCAGATTAGTTTTTTCAGTTTTTTTTGTTTTATATATGACAATATATTGCCCACCTCTTTTAAGAATTCAACTTTCTGAGCACAGTTTTTATTCAGACAAAAATGTAAATATTTTCTGATGCTATATTGTAACAGCAGTAGATGAAATGCATTGATGATTTTGTGAGTATAAGAAGAGTAGTTGGAGCTGTGTTAAAAGGCAAGTACAAAATGCCTGTTGGACACTGCACTTTGGGGCATGTATTTAAATGAGCCCACATCAATACACTTAACATAAATAATGCATTCAGAGCACAGAGCAGATGACTGTTGTGTTAAAAGGCCAATGGTAACAGGCTATTTTAATGTAATATCTTGACCCCTGTTTTATTATGCATACAGAATATCCACGGCTGCTTTAGTTGTTTTCATGCAGATACTAACTGATATTAAAACTAGTATCAAAAGTAGATACTCATTTGTATAGGTATTCATAAAAATAAATAAAATGGACACATTTGAACTTTTCCTGAATAGTTTTAGATGGCTCTTGATCTATGTCTGAACAAGTATCACATGGTAATTAGATAGAAACTACTGTTATTTTGTGTATCTTTTTGTCATCATTGTGGTAGTGAAATTGGCATTGGTGATATGTATGCTAGTAATATGGTCATGAATTGCTATGTTACTCTGTGGTGTGTGGTATTGACTCAAGACGGTGCTGCAGATGGTGGATGGACAGTGTGAAGAGGGACAAGATGTCCGCCTCAATCTGTCTGTGACCTGTGTGGAATCAGGATACAAATAAGGAAGACAAGATGCACCAACAAATATTTCTCTTGTAAATGATTAAAGGGTCCATATAACTATAACTATGAAATAATGTTGTTTCTTCATCACAAACAAACCTGGAGTTGTGTTTTGTTTCATTCACACATGTTTAACACACAAACTCTGCATATTTAGGCTGAGTTCTTCTCTCAATCAGAAAACACTCTGCTCCACGTTGTGATGTCATGTGGTAATACAAGAGGTGCTCCACTGTGTTTTTAAACTCCATGCACTTTACTAGAATCATTTGGATAATTTCAGCTCAGAATTGCCAATCTCTACTGAGCAAATGGTAAACGGCAGCTGTTAACTTGAAAACTACCGTTTCATGACATCACAAGGTGGAACAGAGCATTTTGAGCTGTGGAGATGCAGACAGCCCAGTAATGCAGGTCTACTGAAACGTGTGAATGAAAAAAAAACACAACTCCGGGTATGTTGGTAGGAGGTAACAACATTATAACGTGGCTAAAAGCTCACATGAGTCAATTTTGCGTAATATAAGACCTTTAAATTTAGTTTTACCCTCCCCATAATAAAACTGCATTGTCAACATCTAATTATAAAACAATTTTAGCAGTCAGAAACTTGTGTATTGCTAGTTTGATACAGGATGAGAGTCGGTCCACTGTCTTTCAATTTGCAGTCTGAAAAAGCTATTCTAAAGCTGTGCATATGCCCGTATGAACTATTGTAGTCAAAGGAACCTTGACATCACATTCATACTAGGCAGGGTGAGTGAAGTGTCTTGCCTAAGGGCACAACAGAACAACAGAACTTGGCTTGAGCGAAAATCTATCCTCCACCCTTAAAATAAAAATAGAATTTTGAAATCCCAGCTTTAACAGTAATGATAGAATCCAGAAATGATTCCCTTTACTTGCATTTGCTTTACATTAATACAATTCCATTTGCCCTATGTGCCATATGTATCTTCTCGAAAATGGCCGTCCTCTCACTCAGAGTTCACTGTTGTCTTTGTTATTTTAGCCCAGAAATATTTCTCTGCGTGTCTCCCCCACCTCTTCACCTCCTGGACATCCCGACCGCCTTCAGCTGTGGGTTGCGAGGTCCACACTGCCCCCCACGGAAGCCGGTTGCCAGATTGAGACAGCCTATTCAGCATGGAGGGGGTCTGAGGCTGCCTATGGCCCAGTGCCATGCTGGGCCCTGTTATTACCTCCAGATGACATCAGCCTGTGCAGCAGATGCCTGTTTAGCCACAGGGCCCACAGAGAGAAACAGAGTCTCTGGTGAGTGGATGTGAGAATGCTGCTAGAAAAACATGCCAACGTGAAAATATAGGATGAGTACGGGCCAAAGAGTTAAACTGACGTAACTGTTAACTATACAGTACAAAAAAGAACACTTCTTAAAATGACTTGAATTCAGAATACTAATCTTAATTTGAGAATAAGTTTTGACAGTGTTAGATTGAATGGGTTATGTGACATTTAATATTTCACTGGTTTTGCAACATATTGAACTGAACTGTAATTTAGCTTTAAATTTATTTGCCACGTTAAGATAAATATGGGTATTTGCTTCTTCTAAGAGTTCACACGTCATGGTTAAATCCACCTGTCACTCACTCAGCGTGACAGATTTATTATTAGGAGAAGTTGATGAGGAAAAGTAATTGACAGTGAGTCTTTATCTGAGCATTGACTTGCATTAAACTCAAAGATGCTAAATCACAATATTATCTAGATTTGGAGATTCTGAGTTCATAAATATCAATCGCATTTGATTTTTTTATATTGCCTATTTATTTCAACACGTTTCTTTCCTGGTACAGTTTTAGGTCAAGTACTGTATATATTATCCAAATGCACTCATCCAGCTTTTTCAAATCTGTTTCCGATTTTGATACGATAAATTTTAGTGTCTGCCGATCCCCACTATTAATCAATACCAGTGCAGAGACTGAAACGGCACTTATTTTCTTTATACAAAAATAAAATAAGACAGTGTGTGATGTAGTTGTTATTTATACCTCAAGGAACCACACAACAGCATAGTATTTCTATATGAAAATTCGAACATTAAGAGACTTTCTGGGCCAACTACAACCAGTAAATAGTCTTATTACATCAATACATGTCCAACCGGGATATTGGATGAACCGATATCTGATCCACCAAATTTCAGTATCAGCTTTGCGATTCAATATCTGTACTGGATCGTTTCATCCCTACATAAGACCCAGGTTATGTACCTCATATGGCTATTAAATACTGTGAGTGAGTCCAATGTGCACATATCACTTCACAATATAATCACGCACACTGGAGCAGTCATATGCTTTTAATAACACACATCTTTCGTTCGCTTCGAAGGGTAAATAAACACGCAAGGAAGGACATCATAATAAGCCCCACCGACCATTATAATGCGGCTAATTGACAACAACAATCACAGAGGAATTGAATGCATCAGTCATTTTCATATGAGCCACACAAACACAGAGCTAATGCCTGGAGATGAAGCCGTTAATGATCACATTTATGTGGGTCACCTGCTCCTCGTGTGTGGCTTTTCTCTGAGCGGAAGAAGCAGATTACAGTTCAGATGAAAGTGCTCACTGATCTCTGCTTTGTGCCACCACTGCACAGGCATTTCTCCGTCTGTCACCTCACTACACACTGTATTATGTACTGTCTATCTCAGCCTTAACCTATGTAAGCATGTGTGAAAAGGTAGTTTGGTATGATTATGTTTCATGAGCAACATGTTAGTAATACGTGTTTTTAAATTGTGCCTTTCAACTTACTCAAAACACTTTATTCATTCACTGCTCAGTGACATTTGCCTCGGGCCTGGGGCTCAATGACGAAACATGGCTGCCTCCACTTTTGAAATCTGTTTTTGAAACTTTGTAAACACTGAATCTTGCCTTTTAAAAGTGCTTTTTGGACTTAAAATAACCACATTACAGATATTAATTACCACATAACTGGAGCCTGGTTAGCCTCCGCAGTGTCTTTGAAAACAAAATGTATATTGGCATTTTCATCCTTGTCAGTATCATGGCTCCAACTGTAACTGTGCTAACATTTCCCAGTATTTGGAATTTGTTCTGGTTAGTATTCAATACACACTGACGTAAGCTTGAGACCTGCATTGACTTGTAGCCCTTTCACTGTGGATTATTGAATTACAGAACCGATTTAACTCTTTGCATACAGTCTTTAATACATTTACTATCACTTCACTTCACAGCCTCATCCCTCTGGTTTATTATACAGTCTCTCCCCGCTCCAAGCAGTTCAATGGAAGAGACAGGCAGGAGGAAATGATATTTGTAATCAGACGAAGGAAAGGGGTTCTTTATTAAAGTGGGGATGGGCTCATGGCGGTCTCTGGGATCATGCCTTCGACAGGGTTTATAATGGCCTCTGTCTGCTGTCATCATATTAAACCTGACTTATTCTCCTCCATACACCCCCTCTGCCTCAGCTCTGTGCAAGTCCCTCAGGATTTACCTGCTTGGCTTTTTTAGTGAAATTGACACTTTTGTAGTAAAGCTGAAAGATTAGCTGCATTTGAATTGAAATTGAAAATCGAAATGTCGCAAGTGGCAAGACAGTATTGAGTTAAATGTCCCGTCCTCAGCAGAGAACAAATAATTTATCTAGGTTGTTATATGAAAAAAATCATTTTACTCAGTTTAGAAATGCATTTGCTTTTTCTATTGGTTTAGGAGTTAAAACGTTTAAAATTATTAATTTGAAAAACATGATCTAAAATACATCTGATTGGCCAAGTAATATTTCATAGGTCTCTTTGATTTGTCTCTTCGCTTAGGAAATTATTTAATTCCCGTGGGTTGTCTGGCAGGCTCCTCCGTAAAAGCAGTAATGTGATGATCTCATTCAGTGTGGCAGGTGGAGGGTGAGTCAAAACCATGGAGACGCCACAAGAATATATACTGTAAACGCTTCAGATCTGTCAGGTTAGGTAGCAATGCAAATGGAGTTTAAAATCAGAGTATTAAAATCACATTAAATTATTGTAAATTCTATTGGGCCAAATATATTATTTGTTTTTGCAGTATTGTGTATGTGAAAAGTTGCATTCACAGCAGTGTACTACATATGTTTATTCATGGGTCTAAGCTTTTGTTAATAAGTGTCATTTTTGGGACATTTGTGCATTCAAAAGATAAAATATTTATTTTTGAACTGCTTGTCGCCATCGCAACAGTATTAATTTTTCTTCACTCTGAAACCCATAGACAGATTTATCTAAGGTTTTGTGAATTGTAAGTAAATTGATCATCTTTAGACACCTTTTTCTCTATATGAGTTTTGTGGGCACATTGCTGAAGCTTTCGTTGATAACAAAGCTCCTCAGGCCTCTTAAAATGGCTCCACTCTCACGAGATCTTATCTTTTATTTGAAAAAAAAAAAAAAAAAAAAAAAATCATAACGTTTGAAGGAAGGTCAGTCCTCTTCATCAGATGGGAAACATTTCCACTTTTTGCCACAAATGTAGCTGCATTTGTTGCAATAGCAGCTTGTGTTTTAGATGGTTTCTCTGGAAAAGATTTAAAGTGTTGTAGTTTAACAACCTTCAAATCTTGTATTAGACGAGAGTTAAAATGTGCTTTGTGCTGCATAATGAAATGATACAGTCTCCTCTAGATACTGTACAGAAGACATATAGATGTACACCATATTTCCTTTATACAGTTATAAGACGTATAAATTAAAGATATCAAACAAAAGATGTGGAAAGGTTTATAGGAGAAAAATACATGTTTCTGGGGTCTCTATGCTGTCAATGTGTCTAAAAAAAAGTGAAGAATAGTTTTTTATCATGTAATGCTTTTGTTGAGGCCCCAGTTTTGGACTGGGCAGTTCCCAGCCACTCTGGTAAAAGCAGGAGGGACTTCAGTGAAGAAAGGTTGAGAACCACAGAGTTAGGGCATCTGGCTTAAACCCACACACATATGAGAGATGATAGAGGTGAGTGGCTTTGGTGAACTCTTGGAGTAAAAAAACTGAAAATGAAAGATTTTAATAAAAACCAGGCTACTGTCCGTGTGTCAGACCCAGAGGCAGTTATTGCTCCAGCAGCACGTGATGAAGTGATAAGGTTTGGCAGTTTGGAGGTTTCATTTCTGGTCTTCCTCTGACAGGATTTGTTTGTTTGAAATCTGCCAATAAACTATGAACCCCCCCTCTCCTCTGTGGCTCCTCCTGGACTTTAGCTCTATTAATTTCAGATGACCGATGAGGCATGGACGAGTGTGGTCACGATACAAACATTTAAAACAAATTTTGAAACTAAGGAAAGGCTCATTATCCATTTCAAACCGTGATACTAATAATAATAAAACAAATAACAATAGGATGTAATTTTCAACACAAATAATAGTTGTTTCACTAATAATATCATATTATACTAGGTATTGTTAGAGGAAATAAGTGTTGTGATAATGAGTTCTGAAGCTGTACAGAGGCAGAGAGTCTAGAGTCTAAGGCAGGAGAAGTTTATCTACCATCAGTCCAGGACCCAGTGAACTTGAATACTCAACACTGCGTGTAAGTATTGGCTATTCAAGCATGACTGTGCTTCTACACAACGAGGTTTAAATAGGAACTAAGAAGGACAACTTGGAGACAAGCTGGCCGAGATAAAATGAGAAGTGCATAGCATACCACTTCTGTGAGACGAGTTGACCAAGGAATGTTAAAGGACAAATTCTGAACTAGTTGGATGACGCCAGAGCTAACCACAGAGAAATGTCAACAATGAACTGGAGTTGTCCTTTCTAAGCCTATACAGGGATGCAGAATTCCACAACAAGTATTCTACAGATCAAGACCAATCTAAAACTATTCAGACGAGGCAGTTGTGTCTGATTTATGTGTTTTCTTTCAGTATCAGTTTACTAGTTCAAATGAGTAGCTGGTTGGAGGTGGAAGGTTTAATTTAAACTTATAATTATGATATACTTTTAATGAAACAGTGTATTTTTGTCTGCTTACACAAAAGAAACACAACTGCAACTAACTACCTCTAGAGTACTGTTACTATTAAACTTGTTATTCTCAGAGTAACTGACCATAGTCGGTAGGAGGAGGATTACAGCCATTTTATTTAGGCTAAAACCATCTATTAAAAAATTAAGTAAGGAGAACACTGTGTTCTTGTTCATACACCTCAAATACTTTCAGTGGCAACTACCTGTAATAAGCTATTATTATATTATTATGATATTAGAGTAGGCGCCTTTTACAGCTTGTTAATGCTCATTAAATGGATTACCAACTTTTCCAAATGAGTTATCCCTTGCACATGATTTCAGAATCACATGTAGTTGGATAAGGAACATGACCTTGCAAGCAGCCACCATATGTTATATAGACCTTAGACTTGGAGTGCAATAATCATAAAGAAAATAGTTCATAACTTATATTAAAATGTTCTGTAGATAATAAATATAGGAACAAAATATGTATACATGTCGTTTTCATTGCTCCAGTCTGTGTGCTTCTTCCCCCCACTCCCTCTGTGTTGTGTGTTTAACAGATCATAGTTGTGAAGCCAAACCTTTCCCCTGTATGTTGTTGCTCTCCTCCCAGACTATCACAGTTCAGTTATGGGGCAGTGAGTATTCATTTGGCTGCTGTGTTACATAAGCCCCATTGCGTAACATGTTCTAGGTTAGGGTGACACATTTTATGACCGTATCAAAAGGCAAATGTTACACGAGCGCTCGCCTGGATTCACAGTTGAAGCACAAACTCTACGTGAGAAGAGCTCCGAGCCGCTCCAGGAGTGTTGTTTTTACTCAGGGCTGTATTATCACTGTGGTGCTAAATCAAACTGTAATTATGGACTTGTCCCGCAGATGGATGACAGTGTTTAAACAGAGGAAGCCAAATGTCTCAATAAACCAAGTGCACCTTTTACATTCTTGCATCAGCAGAAAACAGCAATATCCAGGTCTCTAAATCAGGTTTTACAATACCACACATCATTTGAAAAGTAAGACGCTATGTTTACTGCCAATACTGTCATTTTCAGTTTGGTAACGTCTCTTTGGGGCATGAGCAAAATTGCCTAGGATCCAGAATTCACACTTCTTCAATACTTTAGTCTGGTCACTATCTCCCTGTTTTCAAATCTCCCCGTTTTCAAATAGGCATGACTATTTAGGATTGACATTGGATTAGCCAATCAGTCTGTATTGGAAAAAATAAAGGAAAAAATATCACTGGGGTCTGAAAAACATGGCATTTTTGCAAAATCAATGAGCAAAGCACTAAACTCTGTTCATCTGAAGTGAGATAAATTTGATTTTATTTGTAAATCGTATGCAAATAATGAGCTCCTTTGTTTCGCATGCATCACTAAGAAAAACGAGTCAAGACGTGAAGGAGGGCGTGGGAACCAGACTGATATCAATCTGTATAAAAATACAGAGATGTCAATCTGGATTTACCAGACAATGAGCAAAAGGTATTGGCAGAAAAAATAAAAATAAAATAACTAGCTATATGCAAATGTGGGCAACTATGTAAGATGAATTTGCAAGATTTTTGACGAGCAGATCCTTTTTTATTATGGCACAAATTAACCTTATTTGTATCATTTTATGTAGTAATTTATTGAGGGTAAGTTCGCTTGCAAACAAACCACATCAAAATTGGGACTAAACCCAGAACTAAACCTGACTATAACCAAACGAAGTCCAGATTCAGGGCTAAACTAGGATTAAACCAGGACCAGACTAGGAAAAGTGCGAAGGCAGCTTTATTTTTATTTTATTTTCGGTTTGTTTTTAGTTAATTTTTTTGACAACCCTAATATAAAATTAAAAAAATATGTAAAATATATGTGTTGAAAGGTTCCCACTACATTGTGTCTACAACTATGAACAAATATTAAAACAGTTGCTCTGCCCGTTTGCTCTGCTCATGACCTTGTCCCATTGTAAATAAGTGTCAAGACATTCAGCCCTCCACCTGTAACAGGCAACGCAGGCTACGCTGTCTGATTCACACAATGTGCTCACTACAGCTGTGTAAATATAAGCCTGCAGTAATGAGAGGAAGAATGTGTTTTAGAGCATATTTCAATTTACTTTCATTTTTCTTGTACATTTATTGAAGATTGACTCGGCAGGAGACAGTATTGCATGTTAATACTGAAATGTGTTAATCACAACATTAGAAAAAAAGATAAAACAATCTCGTAAAAGTTGGCATTATAATATTATGTACAAGAAATTACAATAGGATAAATATAATTCTAATACAAATTAAGTCTAACCTTGACTATTGTGTTACAATAGAGCATGATGAAAAGTAATCATAGCAAAAATAATCATCTTTTCATATCATATCAGGTCATATCTGTGAAGAGGCTACCCCATTCACTTTTTTTTTTTTCAGCAATAAAAACACCTGTTACATACTTATTTCAGAAAGTCAAACCCATATATTTTATTTACGTAGACTCATGACACATAGAGTGAAATATTTCAAGAGTTTATTTCTTGAATTTTTATGATTGTCTTACAAAAGATAGAAAATTAGAATATTATAATATGAAGTTAAAAAATGTAACAGTTTACATGTTTCAATTCTCACAATACATATTCTTTTTTTTTTCTTGGCCATGGACCTTGAATTTCCTTTCGAGAGGATTTAAAGGTTAGAGTTTGGCTCCGTTTAAGTCAACAAAAATCCTCCACCCATTGACACTAATCTTTGAGCTGATCTACTTGTAACGACAACATTGTCAACACATTCTGAAGTATGATTAATCAGCTATGGATGACCTTAACAGCTAAACATGCCACATACTGAAAACATCTCTCAACAAAGGACAGTTTTCAGTGGATACATTTGTCAAGTTTGTGACAATACACACAAAACCAGTCAACACTATTTACCATGCCTTCAAACCCAGCCTAAGGCCACACTAACAATAACTTTTTTTGCTTTTAAATATTATTTTCTTTTTGCTAATTGTCTGCTTAGATTTGAAGTTTCATGGTGAATAGACAGTGAAAGGAGCCTAGTTGCTTTGTAATTGAAAATTCGCAAATACAATTACAATTAACTAGTCTGATAAGTTAATAGAAAGCGTACTTCATGTATCTTCAGTAATATATACCTAAAGAATATTGTTTGCAGAACTAAATGATGATGCAAAGGATTATGGTCTACAGACGCATTATAGACCCAGGTGCTTACTATTTTATTTTACTGTTTATTGTCCGAGAATAAGGAAGTGCACGATTAGCATGATAATTGTCAGCTTAACCGTGACAGCAAAACTCCACTCTGGTCTCTTAAGGTTGTGAAAATTGCTTATAAACTCATGGCAGTCAGTAACTGGGATGCCCTGAATAAATAAGCTAAGTGAGCACCAACTTTGGACCATTGCAAACTGTTTAAAAGGATTTAGTTCTGTTTTTTACTTTAAAAATATAGAACTCATTTTGATTTCTTGTACCATTTTTCATGTACCACAACTTTTTTAATCTATGAACAAAGGAATAATCCTTAATATTTTTAACTGCTCTTCTGCTGATACTGTCTGTTTGAAAGTGGCCCAGTGTGGGCGTTTGACACCAGCTCAGATCTTGAGTTCTGGCCTTTCGAGCTGTACTAGTTTCATTACTGCATTAAGCTGCTTTGAATGCCATAAAAGACAATGGCCCAGAGTCAATGGCCTTGCCCACACAACCACATTTTTAATAGGTATTGACTCCTGGTTTTAGCCGCGCTCTCAGCACGCTTAAAAGCCTATGTTTCACTGATTAGCTAATTAAAACCTAGAGTGAGGTCTATTGATCGGAGCCTGGGCTGTCAGGAGACATCTGTCTGCACCGAAGCTGGACACAATACACTGTCTTTTCTCTTATGCAAAACAAACAAGAATGAGGAGAATATTTGGTAGGTTTACAGTTGAAGAAATAAAGTAGCAATTGACTAAAATGACTTCAGTAACTTCTTACAATAGCTGTATATGATCTTTTCTGTGAAATGTGCAGCTTTCGAGATCAATGATGCAGTGATAAGGAAATGTAATATTATTTTTGTAACACTGAGGCTGCTGTAATATTTGCTTCAAAAGAATATAGTTGTACTTTGAGTTTTGTTTTGGTTGAGCTTTAGGCCTTTTTAAAAACACTAAATTACATGTTTTGTTTTGTTTTTGTTTAGAAAAAGAAGATACCTTTTTTTTAATATTATCTCATTTGTTCTTCTAAATGAACTTATTTTAGTTTTATTTTGTGTTTTATATCTCTGAACTGGTATTGGGAGATACTTACAGCCATAGTATCAAACACGGTAAAAGAAAAACAGAAAAAGCTGGATTGGTGCATCCGTCGATTTAAAACATCCTCCTAAAAACAGCTCTTGAAATTGATTTGTTGTGCACCCTGACACACTCACACCTCTTCCATTAGACCTAAAAGCTTCACACTTCTGCAGATCTATATATCGGCTCAGAGCGTGCGTTGTTTTTTCTATTTTAAGGACATCTGTAGTTTCAGAGGCGATGGTCATTGTACTGGTCCTTTAGTGTCCTATCACCGTCTGCCACAGCGCGGTAATGGAGGTATTTATATCTGCGATCAGACACATGATGGTTGCTGATTACAGGTTTGGGCTGTGGAAAAAACTCTTCACATGTCAAATATCCAGGGCTGTCTGTGTCTGTGCACCTCGTATTAAAGCACCACAATGATATCATCAAAGTGATCTGAGACAGACGACACGTGAAGAGCAGTGTTAAACGCATGTTCAATGTGAAATCACAGGGTTTGGTCAAATCAGGAGGAGTGGGTTAGATCTAGGTCACTGAGCAAATTGTAAATGTGTTTAGTGCCGGGATGAGACCAGGTACTGTTAAATGACAGAAAGACTAGCAGTACATTAAGAGGTGGAAAGATACAAGGTGGTTTTAGATGAAAGATTTTGTTTTATTAATAAAATCTCAGTGTTGCTAAAAGAGTGGTTTAAAAAAAAGTTTTGAGTTTTGTGGGCAGCTTACGGCCTTTTCATTTGTAGGATACTTAAAGCCCAACATACATTTAAAGGCATGTTTTAGCACATTTCTGTTGGATAGCCAAAATATCTTGTGATTATACTATACCCCCTCCTAATTTCAACTAACGAGTATTTGGCAAAAACAAAAGTGGGAACCTACAGTGTGAAGTGCTGCTGTGACCTTGGCCAAGAGATACTTCGACATTACCCACTCCTGTGACGTTTTTATTACTTTTTTAATCTTTTAAATCTTGGTCAAAGTTTAAAACTTGACAAACATTATATGACACCAAACTTATTTGCTACATTCTCTCTAAAAAAGTGAGATAAGTAGGTTACAGCACTACGTTACATTACAATTCAGATCTGTGGAGAGTCTCCCCTATTCACATATTGTGCTTGAGCTTGCTATATAGTTATAATCTACGCCATCCTTGGATCATTATGTTATAATTTGCACATTTGAAATCTTAATATTCATCTAAAACGACTTAATTAAAGAAATGGTCCACAGAGTCGGTGTTACAGATCTGTACGAATGTGGATTTACGTACTCGTCAGCGCAGTGTAACAAGGTTTCTTTATCTGCTACACACAGTGAGTTTTTTGTGTTTCCTCTGGAGTAAATGCAAATGGTCCACGTCTGTCCAGGGCGGCGTGTACTTATCGCTACATTCACGCTCATACAAGCTGACACACCCACTCTGCCTCATATGTATCACAGGGATGATTTAATAAAATGATTCACAGTCAAAAGAAACATGGATACAGCGTTTAAAACCAAATATTTGGTTTATTAAAGCTGGGCCCTTGTAAGCCACGCCCACATCGCCCCATGTTGTCGCCACCAACAGATCCAAAGGCAGATCCAGTGTATAGCTGCATGGTTAATAGCTCTGAAAAGTCGGTTTTGCATAATAATTACTGTCATACCATGGAACATTCCAGGCAAAGCAATAACATCTCCATGGAGACAAGTAGGTAGCAGACCCTCCACCAGAAAAGGTCCACAATGTAGTTAAACAGTCCCATATTAGGATTAAAGTACATATGCAATACATTTTTTTACATATTTTTTTGTTTGTCTTTTTTATTTAATACATTGCCACCACCTTGTTTTTAAATCTAAATTAAGTGATATTTAATTTAGATGTAAACAAGTTGTTGCAGTACTTTTCTGGTCTGATTTAATGATTTTTCATACAGGGGTATTTTTGTGCGAGTTTTCTGTCTGAGTGCATTTGTAAACATCAGGGGTGAGGTGAGTTTGTTGATTCAGTGAACACTTCAATATGCACAGGTTATGAAACAGGCCTGTATGGTAAATAAACAGGCCAGTCTGTTTTATAATGTCTTTTGTAACCGCAGATCTTATCAAGGCAGAGATCCTGTTTTTGCAGTTATGTCATGTGTTTAATGACACTGATTATGGACATAAATCAGATCATCTACTTTACAACGCAGCTTTAAGATGGGAATTAAAGATTGTAAACAGGAAAATCAAGTGTTCATAACGACATTTGATATGTGCCTAATAAGAAGAATACAAGTTTAACGGCATGCTGTGAAACAAGCAGGTGATGTTACCAGGTTAAGTACAGATCAGATCTGTGGAGAGGCAACCCCGCTCACTGTAGGAAAGGTCAAAGTTTTTGTTTGTTTGTTTGTTTATTTTTTAACCAGTAATAACAACTAAATAAATAAATGGAAGAAATGTAATGTAAAAGTTACACAGTACATCTTTAAGAACAGTATCTTTTCATTTGAGCTGCATTAAAGAAAAGAAAAACATCATTGTCTGTATAAATCTATATTCCATACTTTTGCTTTTAAATGGTGGTTTTGAGCAAAGGAACTTGCAAATTGGTATGTTAACGTTTGATTTAGATATATTGAGATATTACTGCTGTATCGGTTATAGTTTCATCCCTACATTTAATGAACTACTTAATTAAGAGTTAGGGCATTAATTTAGTGGTTACTAAGCCTTAAACATTCTTAATATACTATTTGTTCATCATGATTGAAATATTTTTTAACACGTTATTTAGGCTATTAAAAGACTCAGATTACTCACAGTCTTGATATATAAACGTTCGGCTCCAGTCAAATGAAGCTTATGATGTTAGCAGTTATAGAGCTGAATTTGGTGCCATTTCCATATTAGGATTAGGGATTGATTTGTAGACAAAATAACAAAAACAGCAGGATCATGTAGAGTGGGTTAATACAAACATTTTAAGACAAAAATGAGAGCAGCAGCTACAGCGAGAGGGGCGATGTTTGCTCAATATAAAGTGAATTTAACCCAGAGTCGATGGAGCCAGAAGTCACAACCTATTTGGAACGCGCCGGTTAGCACGTTAGCTATTTCCATTTATATATACAGTGATGGTCTTCATACAAAATTAACTTTTTTGTTCTTGCCGTTATCTTATTTGGAAAAACAAACTCTCTCCTCCTGCTATTTTAAACCTTTGCCCTGCACAGTTCTATCTCATCTCACAATGGCTGTATATTATGTCTAAACAAGGTGTGTGTATTTTGGCCAGGAGCACTTTGGGCCTTGCAGAGTCAGATTTCCTGGCGCTGTATTCATTTGCCTCCCGCGTGCCTCTCTTGGGACATAGGATTAACCCGCAAAGGGGAATAAAAGCTTTCGGGGTGGACAGCGCTGGTGCAGACTGTAGCAGGAGGTCTATTGTGTGGTTTGATATCCGCGCAGCTCCAAGGACATCTGATCTGTGCGGACTGACACATGTGACACCCCCTTTAGCACAAGAGGAAGAGGAGCAGTGTCAAGAGGAAGCCTGCGCATGTTAGAGAGACACGCACGCGCAATAGCTGTGTTGGATAATGCAGTAGTGTTTATATTTTGTTATGCTTTGTTTTTAAAGCAGACCTATTATGAAAAATTGACTTTTCAGAGCTTTTAACCACATTATAGTTGTTTTCCACTTCTCATTTACCCTCTCGAAGTTGTATTAGGAGTAATTTGTGCATTTTTGAGCAATCTTTAATTGCTTATTTTCCAGACTCTATTTTGCCAAACAGCCACTGGTATACGCCCACTGCTCAGTACTTTCACCAATTTTATTTTCTTAATCTGTGATACAAGTAGGATTCAGCAGCATTGCTTAGTCATTAGCGAGTAGCTTTTATTTCATACAAATGAAATCAAAGCTACTCGCTAGCGTGACGTGCAGCTGTCCATAGGAGGGAGGCTACAACTTCATGTCTCTTTGTTGTAATGACATTTATGGCATCATATGCTCCCATTGGACACCACAGCTTTCTAACGCGGAAGTCGGATGACTTGTTTCTTTTATTAAGTGGTTTTAGATGAATACTGTGATTTAATATATGCAAATTATAACATAATGATACACGGGTGTCATAGATTATAACTATATAGAAGACACAAGCACAATAGGTCTTCATTAAAATTGAGTTGAGACTACAATTAGTTGAGGGTTAAGTAGCAGACAAATGACTGTAAAATTATCCACAAAAGTGCAGAAATATTACTTGTACCATTTCTATTTTCCTTTGAAGCTCTTTTACAGCCCTTTATAGCTTTTTCCTTATAAATCATGTACCTGAGATTCAGTTATCCACCTTTAGTAAGTATGTACATTAAAGTGCAAAGGAGCCTGTGAGATGTAGAGCACTTACAGTGCAGGAGCTATCTAATTTGTTGTTTTGTTCAATTTCCTTTGACATCTCAAAGTCAGTAGGAGCCCAATCATTTAGATCCATACATTGAATGTATGCATGTACATGTAATGTATGGATCAATGTATAAATATATGTATATGTATAACGTATAAATGTATATGTATAAATGTATATTTAATATTTCATGTAATAATAACAATAAGACAATACACAATACAATATAATACAGCAAAAATAACTGATTACATATAATATTTCTTGTTTTTTCAATACTTCTACTGTAGATAAATGAGAGAGAGGTTCTGGATTCCAGTCTGAATCATGAGCTTTAAAAGATTACATGGAGGTTGTAGATCTTCATTAACATGAGTTGACCATATAAGATTGTGAGTTTCTCCCCTGTTTGCTGCGAGATGAGAACAAAGTGTCATTTGTCGTGCAGTGTCTGATGTGTCTGATATTGACGTGTAAAAGCAGGGGACAGTAATGAAGCCATTATTGACTTCCTGTTGTCGAGAGGAGAAATGTCAACAGGAAGCTGATGTATGGCTCTCGAATCGTTACATCCTGTCGACAATGGTCTGGTTTTGTTTCACATGGAGCTCAAAGGGTCACACAAATATTTCTGTTGTCATGTCACCATAAATGTTCTCTGTAACTTTGATTTAATTGAATTTCTGGCATTTTCAGTGGATAAAAGAAGCAACTAGTGACTTGGCAATTATTTTGAGTCTGGTCATTCTTGCACAATGTATTAACTGTAATTAGTATATGAAATGTTTATAATTGCTTGGAAATACAACTTTATGGGATGTTTTAATTCAAATTACGTTCCACATAAACCAGGGTGAACTGGTTTTGAATCTTACGAACACAAATGAGCCATATATAAATATACTCTATGATTATCAAACTGACAGTGCTGAGCAGAATACTTGTATTTATGTATAAATGTAATACTGATTATCTGCATTAAAATGTATTCAGTAACCTAATCAGAGTTAAATTAAACCTAATCAGAATTAAATACTCTAATCAGAGTGCTGTATTCTGAATATTTAAAATACTTTCACATTGAGTTGCATTATATTTTAGTGCAAAAACAAGGTTCAAAAACAACTTTGTTTGCTGCACTGTTTGGTCTGCACTTATTTATCACTGATTAGAGACTGAAAAATCACACATACACTCATCTCAAGAGCATTTTATAAAAACAGTGTGATTTTACAAAAATAACTGTATTCTGAATACCACCAAATGAAAAAGTAACTGTACTGGAATACTTTTACTCAGAATTAGTATTCTGAATACATATTTTTGCTACTATTGCTATTACTACTTCTGTTTGAGTGACACTGCCTTGATGTGTGTGGGTTTTTTTTTCATATTCACGTATTCATTACAGTTTAGTGCTCGATATGTGAACAATGAGCAAAGCAACATAATGAAGGGTAAAATATTGTACATACTAGTTCACTTTGAAAGACTGATCTGTTTGCTGTCGTCACATTTCCAAACAAACATGAAAATCTGCTTATTAAGACATGGGATTACAATGTGTTTTGGCTGTGACACAAGTGGTTAACATTTCAATCAAGACTCAGTGTTTAATATGTATTAGCAGCTTCATACATTAGCAGCTTTTGCATTAGCACAGTCGAAATAGTGTCGAGAGATTTCCCAAACCAATCTACAAATTCTCTGGGACAGAATTAGTTTGCGAGTGGCTGCGTTAACCTTAAGAGCACAGAGCCAGCCTTGTACTGCCCCCCCCTCAATCCACAAAATCCATCCAGGGATTTTGAGTGTCCGTTAATTACTTCCCTGTGCCGCATGAAAAAGAAAAAAAAAAGACATCTAAATGAGGGAGAGGTGGAAGACTTAAAGGAGCTTAAGATTTGCTGTGTGTCAAATCCTGACAAAAAAAAAAAAAAAACTCAAACCACCCAATGCTCGGAGCGTCCATAAACTACTCTCCACTCCCACATTCAGCACATAAAGATGATCTGACCAATCTCTCCTCTCCGGGGACTGTTTGAGTGCTGCTCCAGGGGGTCCGGCGAAGGGTCCAACCACTGGGACTGACGTTAAAGGCGTAAAAATCCTTAAATTGTCGCTAAAATGTAACATAAGGATTGTCAAGCCCTACTCTACACGGTAATGTTCTGCCATGGCACTAAATGACCTCTATTACCAAGCCTGAGCCCATTATGTCAATACAAGGGAGATTACCTGTGTGCAATAGCTGAGAATAGCTGGCCTGCACTGACAGATCGGGACCCCCAAAGTGCCCCCCGGCAAAATTAGATTTGAGTCCCGATTTGTGGCATGTGCCTGTGGGCTAGAATTAAAGGGTATAGTTAGTATTGACCTGTGCTTGGGCTTGTTAGGGAGGAATGCACGTACAGGACGCAAGGGGAGATCAGAGTCCAGAGGGTGGTTCAGGGGCAGATCAGGAGCAGAGTGGAGGGACGTCAGGTGGTCCACAGGGGAAAGCCCAGGACAAATAAGTCACATGGTGGAGCAGTTACAGTGAGGTCTATCTGATTACAGCTAATGTGGTGTGAGGAGAATATAACTGAAAAAGCAATTATTTACAGTAGAATAGTTCTGCACAGAATATCGCAACTGAACTGAAATCGCAGTCTAAGTTACTATAAGAATAAAAAGGATGCCATTTTTAGATAATAGAATAGAACACAATATCCTGTCTTTTTAGAGAAATCTTGTAGTTCTACATTTGTTGAAGTTAGCTACAGTTAAAATAGCTTTTACTTCACTATTTTCACCATTATCCAAGCTCTTGCTACAAATGGATTAATTTTACATATTATAAATTATTATATTAGCTAACATTTTTAACAGAAATGCACCAAAATGTCGTGCTCAATTGAATTCTACAATTATAATTAAAGAATCCTTTTTTAGATTATATTTTTAACACTAAATACTAGTGCTTTATTGCCATGTGGTCTTATATTAGTTCTGATTTAGATTAAGATTCTAAAACTCATCTTGTTTTTTTGTTTTTGCTTTTTGCAGTGTCTGTACTACAAAGGAGAACAAATGAGTAGCTTGTTTTGATACCAGTTTTTGTATTATTTAGGCTACTTTTTATACGCAGATGTTTCTGTGGCAATAACCATCTGGCTTTAACCTTTAAGTACCACCTTATGCGCTCATCCTCCTCTTTCACTTACTGCTATTCCCTGGCTGTTGCTCTGTTTTGACTCTAGATTTGCTGTAATCAGTGCACTGTATTTCTCCACATGTTCGTGAAGCCCTCGGTGTAAATGCGTTTGTTTGTGTGTTACCCGGTCTGAGCATAACAAGGCGATTCCACTGCCCCGGTCACCAGGACGAGGTGTGAAGACAGTTGGAGAGTGCTGTTGTTGTTGCCATGGGAGACGTCCCGCGGGGAGCTGACGGAGCAGAGCAGGAGGATGGTTTTAAGCACTTCAAAGTGGCCCCATTCCACACAGCTGAGCTCACAGAGGCTGCATCCACCCAGTCCGGTCTGAGTATAGGGCACAGTATGGAAATACATTGGATTCACGTATGTAATGTATGTAATCTGGTTTATTTTTGTGTTCAATTTATGTATTTATGTATATATTTATGGATGCACAGACTGCTGATAGACTGTCCCAGCAACTCTGATCGATAATTCAAATGATTCAGACAGTAAAGTGTACCATAAAGGTGCACTAAGTAGTTTTGTGGTCTTAAAACCAGCATCTGCTTGTGCTTGTCTCTATAGAGAAGTTTAAAGCCAAACTGTGGAATATTTCAGGTCAAGCATTAAAATCTTATGACATGTATACGCGCACACACACACACACACTGTGACATGGTAGTGCAAGAAGTTTTTCTGTTCATTAGACATCATTGTGTTGTAACCATAGACTGTATAAAATAAAGTGAACTGAGTGAGTGACCCATAGCGTTCAGCTCCACTCAAATGAAGCTCGTGATGCTTCTTGTATGTAACGGTTATAGGAACAAATTTGGAGCCAGGCTCTATATTATGAATAGGTTTTTTTTGACGGACAAAAGAGCAAAAAAATAAATGGAAGTCAATGGGAGCCAGAGTCAGAAGGAACCAGAAGCTTGAAATCTTCCTATTTGCAACTAACACGTTAACTATGTCCATTTATATAAATAGTCTATGATTGTAACTATCCAATAGCATACACATTGTTCGCAGATGGTATATTTTGAGAAGTTTTATCTTTTAACAGGATACAAAAAGCCTATGTTAGTAATCATACTAGGGTACATTGTGTTGTCCCTATGGCCAGATCGCAACGTGACACTGATAAAAAATATGCATTCACAAAAAATGAGCAGTGGTTTAATTTAACCAAAATATGAATATTAAAGCTTCATATAAAATAGATTTTTTTCAGCAGATAGTGTGTCTTTTAAACAAACCCTATTATTATGCATGCATTTCAAACCCTGTACTATGCAAAGTAGTAGTGTGTGTGTTTTTAGATGCCTGGTTGAGTTGACGCATTAAAGCTGGACTGCTCTACCTTTCTTTGTTTATGCCCTGACTCTGCTCCTCGAGGGAACCAACTTCAGAGAGCGCTGCAGAGCTTTGAGCTGTTTCTGAGGCGCTTGCGTGTGCAGGTGTGAGTTTGTGTGTGTGTATCGAGGGTCTGTGTGTGTGTGTGTATCGTGTGTGTATGCGTCTATGTGCCTTATAGCAGAAAGATGGAGGGTCACAGACAGTAATGCATTTCCTGGCTCTGTCCGCTGGTCTCTATCGAGGTTAAAGTGAAATCTACTTGCTATTTGCTTTGTCTGCTGTTTCCCGCAGGAGCGAATGGAAATAGCCAAATCGAGCGGCGCAGTCAATAGCACTCTGCAGAGAGAGACTGAGGGGGACAGGGGAGATGAGCAGTTTTATGTCAGGTCTTATACACAACACATGACATACAGGGATCTGACAGTGAGGCTAAAGTCTAAGCTAAGGCTGTGCAGCTAATCAAAATGTAATATTACCTTAACCACACTAGTCATGCGCAATTACATACACTAATGCTTTAAGTCTTTGTCACACTACCAGCTATCAGAGTATTAAAGGTGCTATATTACACAAAACTGACTCGTGAGCTTTAAGCCGTGTTATAATGCTGTTACCTCATCAAAAAACATACCTGGAGAAACAAATCATACCTGTTTTGTTTCATTAACACGTTTTTGAGTAACCCTTTACTAATTTGTCGACATCTTCAAAGCTCAAAATACTCTGTGCCGCCTTGGGATGTCATGTAGTGTATCCAAATAATTCTAGTGAAGGTGTATGGACTTTAAAACACAATGGAGAACTTCCTGTATTACCACGTGACATCATAAGTTGGAAAGTGTTTTCTGTGTAAATGAAACAAAACACAGCTCCAGCTATATTTTTAATAGAAACAACATATAACATAGATCAGAAAACAGAATAATACGGACCCTTTAAAATATACTGAACAGCCAGTAAATCTGATCACAAGCAGCAATCGTAAATATGTTGAAACCTTACGATTTACAGTTTCAGAACTAAGAGGTAAAAAATGTAACAGAATCGCACTGACCTCACAGCCATGAGGAGCGCCATAAAAAATAACCACTTATGAGAAGCGCTACACAGACCGTGCCTCCCAGAACTCATGAAGAGACAAATAATACTTAATATCAGACTAATAATCCTTCAGTGTGCAGCCAATCTTAAGAACATAATTTTGTTCTTTTAGTCACTAATTATCGCATTGTTTTTACACTGTGTAGCCTTCAAGTCCATTTATACAGAGAATGAGTATTATAATAATAATAATACATTTTATTTCAAGGCGCCTTTCTTGACACTCAAGGTCACCGTACAAAGACAAAAAGTATTGTTCCAGATATTCTATCTAAGCAAAACAGTTCCATTTTCCTTTACCTCAAACAAGGTCTAAACCAGGGCTGAACCACATCCAACAAACCAGGACTAAAGCAATTAAATCAGTATTCTCAACTGGGCTTTCAATATGACATAATGAACCCTTAACAATTTTGCTGGTATCTTAGTATGCACTGTACAGAATTCACCTCGTATTATACAAACATATACATATAACAGTACATACAACGTGAGCATAAAACAATACATTCACAAACAATACATCAGCCAACTCAGTGTCACACTCGCTCACCTCTCACTCCGTCTCTCCGTCTCTCACTCCCTCTGGGCTGCCATTTCACAGCATATGGCTCTCTCCCACACAATTACTCACACATCCTCGGCCATGCACTCTCCTCAGCTGTTTATACTCCTCTACTTTATGTCACTATTAAAATAACACCCACCACGTCACATGCATTTAAATGAGCTGCTTAGATAAGATTAAAAGATGATAGGGAGAATGGGAAACAGTTTGGGAAGTGAAGAAATGGTTTGCGTCTATATGGCTGATATGTTTGGCAGGTGGTTTTGGTGTGGTCTGGAAGCCTTGTTAAAGCAGCACCAGTTGTGTCTGGGATGGTGAAACTGATGTAACATGTGCAAAATATTGGCTTTGCCATATGTGCAGGCTGACACCGAGGAGCTGATATAAGCAAGTCTGAGCCACATGTAACACAGCTGCTGTACAGAGGAGCAGGCAGTCTCCAGTCTAGACAAGACTGGAGTCATCCATGGGTTTGTTATTGTTTAGGTGGAGCTAAAAACACTGCTTGTTGTTTTTTCCACTTTTGGTTTTGGTTTTGCGTCGAGACAGCTGAAAAAACATCTTTTTTAACCTGTAATGATTTGGTTCACAATTTAAACTCTTCCAAGACTGAAGATAGACTGGATGGAAGATTGAAGACCAGTGATTTTCAGAACATATATGTAAAGATGTAATAAACTGTAGGGTTTGGTTATAAGGTTTTAAAATAAAAAAAATAGTATACTGTTTGCCTATAAATATCAGCAATAATCTATTTGTGGTATGTGCAATGGTATGTACAATACAGATAATATAAAATGTGTAAGTTTATCAATCCAGGTCTGTAATAAAAAATGACTGTAGAAATCAAGATGTAAACACAGCTTAAATTGCCCATATAGACGTACCTCCCTTGTCTCTCTGTTTACCAAATAAGACTTAAGCTGCTGTATTGAGAGGAAATGTCACCTGTCCGTACATAATCATTACCTCATTCTCCCCCTCAGCCTCTAATCAGTTTGAGCTCGGGATGTTCGTCTCTTCTGTAATTACATCCACCAAACCGCATCAAAAGGCCTTCTCCATCCTCATCCCCAGACGATGTTTGGAGAGCTAGTCCCATGCAGCCATTTTAGACTATGCAACCAAGAGCTGCAATTTTGATATTACGCAATAGACTCAATCATTTCAGCTATAATAAAACAAAAATGTACATGTTTTAGTGTACTACTGAAATTCTGTCAAAATAAAAACAAAACCAGGACTAAATCAAGGCTAATTTTGGACTTGATGTTTCTTAATGTTTCTTGCAAAGCCCGCAGCATTTCATTATGTTGTAAGCTGCTCCGTTGTATTGTTTTCCTAAAAGAATGACAAAAACTATTCATTATCTGCTATTGTCTGCAGAAATATGCTGACTAACAAGATGGTGATTTGTCTGGCTTCACACTGGCAGTGTTAATGCAGGAGTATTCAGGCCTGGTGTAATCAATAGCGCCACGGCCTTTTGATTTGCGTCCATGTATTGATCCACAGCTTTATGAATGTGTGTTTCTTTTGTGCTGACTTCTTTGAGTGGCGGCAGTGGCTGTGGATTTTTCCCAATTAGAAGTGGAAGGTGTAGCCTGCCATCTTTTTAACATGGCAAAGCTGTGAATTTGTTTTTGGGGGTAAAAAAAAAACATAAAACTAGATCAAATCACTGTAAAATTTAGGGTAAAAGCAGGGCTGGCAATTAAAATCACATCTGTACTAGTAGCATCAGTAATTGTAGCTGTAGTAGCAGAGCAGACAGTGCCTTGCCTTTTATTAAGATTTAGGACTGATTCAATTACAACCAGTCATTAAATCATTGAACCCTTTGTGGTATTGTGTACGCCTGTCACGATAACACATTCTGAAGAAGAAAATAAAGTTATTCTAAATGTACAACATGATTAAAAAACACAAACTGCAATAAATAAATAAATAACAGAATGAAACACTTTCATTAGTAGTTAGTTTGTATATATAATGAAATGTATTCAACACTTAACAATTTAATAGCTCAAATCTAATCGTAGAACAGAAAAATATCAAAAAATCCCCCACTAGTATAAAGAAAAAGTCCCTACAATAAATACTGACTCACAAATTGTTCCATCTAGCTTGTATGGATAGCAATTATCGTGACAGGCTTAGTATTGTAAATGATGAACAAATTTGACTCACAGTAATGAGCTGCGTTTTGAATTAACCGAATTTTGCTGTAATTCTAATCCTGACAGCTCACAGTTTGTTTGTTTGTTTGGTTCGAACATGCATAGAAAAATAATATCAAGACAAAACAATGAAGACAGTAACATAATCTGATGCAGGTGATCTTTCTCACATATGGCACAAAGAAAACCAGCCAATAATGATTATTCATAATCCTACATAAACACTGATATGTTCGAAAAGGAGTGGGTGGAAGTGTAAACAGTAGCAGAATAAGAAAAGAAAATCTATTGCTACGTATTTCTCAACCTAGGAAAGTGCTCTGGTCATTTTGAGCAACATAAACATAGTAGTAATAGTAATGTAAAAAATAAAATATAATTCCCCAGTGTGCAATAAAACAATAGTTCATTAATCCAGCGTATCTTATTAGGAGGAGCAGAGGCTTTCCAATTTTAACAAAAAAATAAAATAGAAGGCATAAAATTGGAAATTGGGTAGTAGAAATGAAATGAACTTGGTTAAATTTAAAAAGAAAATGTATTATATAGGCAGAATAACAAATAAGTGCAATAAATGAATCAATAGCACTGTGGCCTTTTTGCTTGGAGTCTGCACTGATCTACTGTGAAGCTAAATGAACATGCCTGTCTCTTTTATGAGCCTGGCATGTTTTTTTTCTAGCCGCTGTATCTTTGAATGCTTTTCAGTCAGAAATCATGCCAAAAAACCCCACAAAAACATGCCCAGTCTTGTGAGGCGTTACCGTAATGATCAGCGCCATCTTTTTTATTGACTCGCCCGAATGCGTGCGCGTTTGAACGGGATGGTGGGGGTCCCTTTCTCTCCTGCCGCGAGATTGCATTGACCGCTGTGTTATTGCTCTTTAATTATCAATTACTGGAGCACCCCCTCATCCCGGGACGGCTGTGGGGGGGAGGACGGGGCGGGGGCGTACGGGGAGGTGATAATGAATACACAGAAGCCATTAGGACAGTAGCCGTGTAGCGTGTGTCTGAGGATGGGTAGAGGAGGAGAGAAAGAGAGGAAGGAGGAGGAGGAGGAGAGTATGGTGTTAATGAAACTAGCTTCGGCGTCAAGACAAAAGACTGCCACCGAACCGCCCCCCGATTTGTGTTTTAGCTTTTCATCCCATCTTCATTACCCCATTTTAAACCCCACAGTTGTTTCTGCGTCCCCTGCTTGTGCCGTAACCTTTTATAGATGCACACACGTTTGAAAGCCTCAGGGGAGCATCATATAGAGACAAACAGTGTTATTGGCTATGCAGTAGTTATTTTAAATATTCTGGTAATGTGGTGTATGCGGTTGTTGTTTTTATTGCTTGCTTCTGTATAGCCTATACATATAGTAAACGCACAAATATTTATGTTGTTTGAAGGTTGCATAGAGTAGAATGATATTAGGTAGAAGTGCATTATGAAATTACTATATTTAAAAGTCCTATTTTAAGTCAAACTGACTCTTGAGATTTAATGTTGTTACTTCAACAAAAACATATCTGGAGTTGTGTTTTGTTCCATTCACACATGTTTGAGTAATCCTTCATTATTAGTGATATAGTGGTAGTTTTACCTTTGGTTCAGCAGAGATCGGCAATTCCGGGTCTGAAATCATCCAGATGATTCTAGTGAAGGTGTATGGTGTTTAAAAACACAGTGGAGCACTTCCTGTATTCCCACATTACACAAGGTGGAATAGAGTGTTTTCTGTTTAAGAGAAGAACACAGCCTTAATACGCAGGGTTTGTGCGTTAAACATGTGAGAATGAAACAAAACACAATTCCAGAAACCACATTATAACGTAGATGAGAAAATAGCGTAATATGGGCCCTTTAACTAGTAAATATATTGCCTTCTGTTTATTTATTAAAGGGGCCGTGCATATTATAACAAGTACTGCAAATCAATGTGCCCATATAAATGTGATGGATGTGGCCAAGGCTAATTTACATCTTCGTCTCTAGTCACAACCACACAATAAAGGACCATGATTCAAACTATTATGGTCCAGTAAAGGGGTAGATGTTTTTTTCAAATAACATAAAACCTCACAATGTGTTAAAGGTGCACTATGTAACTTCTGTGGTGGAGGGTCCGCTTCTTGCTCCATGGAGATGTTATTTCTTTGCTTGAAATGTTCCACAGTAGAACATTAAACTTATCTCCCTTGCATTTGTTCAGCTGCAGATGTTTTATAGCTCAAAAACACCTTCTGTTGTGATTACCAAGTTTGTTTCCATACTGTGGCAATCAAGACAAAACAGTAATATCTCCATAGAGACAAGCAGGTGGCGGACCCTCAAGCAGAAAGTTACACAGTGCACCTTTAATAGACATAAAATCTAGATACATAACTGAATGCACTGTAGCAGATTTTTACTGTTTTAAAATAACAAAAAAACAAGCTCATATAATACATTTAAAATGATTTGCTTTTTTCCCATCTCATCTTTGTAATCTCTATAATGTATTTTTTCCACGTTTGTCATGTTTAGATACACACACGTCCAAAGACAGCCCCCAGGGACAGCGGTTTGTTGACGAGACAGATCTGAAGCTTTGATGCATCATATGGAGTGAGACGTTTAATCGAAAAATAATGAAAATCGACAGAAGCTCTGATCTAATATTGTCAACATTGATTACGATTGTCTTTCATTATAAAAGATCCCATTGGGGTCCATTTACTGTAACAGCCCTGAGGTGAAGCATCAGTTATTACTGGTATTTATGAAGTAAGGCTTTTGTTGTCCGGCTGCAGAGAACTGTAGCATAAGGTGGTATTCAAAAAGAATTGTGTATTTTATTCCTGTATTATTGAACAGTAAGTAAGATTCTGACATGAATACATAACGGGCTCATGTCTAATGATTTAATGTCCACCTCAAACCGAAGTATTATTTGTATAGTCTACTAGAAGTTCACTGTACTTTCACTTCTACTTACTTGTCCAGGCTTTGGAGTGGCACAATCAGCACTTGGGCAGATGGTGAGCAAGTTTCACCTTTTGATTTCATGTATTTTCAGAAGAATTAACCCAAAATAAATTCCACAAATGTTGAATCTGATCACCAAGGGGCCCATATTACGCTATTTTCTGGTCTGTTATAATGTTGTTTTGTTTCATTCACACATGTTTAACACACAAATCCTGCATAAATAAGCTCACAAGAGTCAGTTTTGCATAATATACTGTAGAACCTTTAACAATGGTAATTTTACCTGCCCCTGTATTTTTTTCATATCGGCCTATAGAATGAAGTTGTGAAGTCCACTGAAACTACAGCAATAGCCTACATTTAGAGATAACATTTGTGTAGATCGGCACTTACGTTTTGCTTGATAATTATGATTTGAAAGTGATAGTCCTTTAATAATTTGTTTAATTTTGTGTAAATCTAAATGTTAATTCATAGTCTTAACTAAACCACCCAGATCATCCCTATTTGAAATGCATACTACTATAATCACAAATTGTCTTTTCACACTCTCCAAACACCATTGCCACAAATAGCCATTTCTGTTAGTATAATTACACACACCTCATGCGTTAGCCTGCATGTTGCTCTAGGGCCCTGCAGCTAGCTCCCCGTTCAGTCCCTGTGGATTTAATACAGCTGCACTCCCTCCTGCACACACTTACTGCAGTTTCCCTGTCTTATTCTCCACAAGAACAGTCATGCTAATATTATATAAAGAAAGTACATGGGTGGGAGCTTATCTTCACTCCACTCATTTCTTGACAACAGGTTGCATGCTTTTATTAATGTGTTTGCTTTATAATATTTACATCCCATTTACATTAAGTGTTTTCAGAAATTCTTAATTAAAGGTGCTCTGCCTTATTTTTACCGTCTAAAAGGTGCGCTGTGTGTCTGTCAACAGCTTGTCTCCATGGAGCAGGGGATGCCACCGTGCATTACAGGTCAGATCTGTCCAGAGGCAAGCCCGCTCATAGTAAGCGTGCATGTTTTTCAAGTGCACTAAAAACACCTGTAAAACTGTGGAACATTCCAGGTGAAGTAATACTAACTTGCTGTTATGATAATGCTAACAACAACTAGCTAGAGTTATTTCCTGCTTCATATTGGCTGCATCCAATTTGCCTCACGTGTTTTGGAAATAAAGGGATAATCCTACATGATATGCTGTATTGAATGTGGTCCCTATAGAGTCATGCTGACAGTGAATCGCTCCGCCTGCCCACTGTGCCTGTGAAGAGATGCCATACATGTAAATAGCCTGTTTTATTTAGCTGACATGTAAAAGCCATCCCAGCCCGCGACACAGAACAGCTCCTTTGTCCCTTCTCTGCGTGACTGATAGGGACTGCTCCCAAAATGCTGCATGCTTTCACCGCCTTTTAGCAAAATGAGGCATCTTAATGTCTCCTAGAGGGGAAAGTGTGCAAAATAAACATAAATAACTGCAGCCAAACATGGAAAGGCTGAAAAGGACAGAAACCGTAACGGGTGAAATGATGGTGCATGTTCGTCAAGGGGAATATTATGGTTATAGTAGCAGTGCTTGTCATGCACAGTGTGTGTCTGTGTCTGTGTGTGTGCCTGTTTGAGTACATCTTTGTGTAGCACCCATACCCATCTCCATACACAGGTAGTGTGTGTGAGTGAAGGTGGTGCAGAACATAAATACCCTTTTTTCCAAACATTAGGATCAATTTTGATTGCAAAGGCATATAATTCTTCTCAGTAACTTGGTGGTGCCTGTTTTATGTTTTAGAGCACTCACACCCAGGCCCATACACACATTGTTTAACCTACTAATAAAGGTCTTCTATCCACATAAACTAACCTATTGTCTGAAGATAGAAAAGCAGCATTTACCCTCTCCACAGGCAGCAATAAAATTAGCTTTATTTCATTTTCCTGTGCTTAGAGTGCAGTCTCAGAGGGTTCACTGGAGTTATAAATAAGACCTCTGCTTCTTTGCATTACTGAGCCAATGGTACATGCTACATAGGGCTGGGAACTATCAAACAACATATGGCAAGATGACAATATTGTAGGTTAACTTGCTGTTATGTGATGATGCAGTTAACTGTACAACACTGACAGTGGATCACATACTAGCTCTATTATCTATTTCAAATCAATTGTAAATGATCCTTCCCCTCCTTTACTGTTTATGTGAGAGTAATTGAAGTAAATGGACTGAAGATGGTGTATGAAATGTCACTGAGTCCTGACCTCATGTTGTTCAGACAGCAGGAAAGCACCTCTTGCTCAGTAAGTGCTGTTTGGATGTAGCTGCAGTTAAACCATTTTCACATTTCAAAGGGCACAGAAAAGCATGTGATTGAATGAAAATGGGGACGGCGGTGAGGCTGGTCATGCCATTTATAGCTCCTTAATTTGGATTGTAAAAATCAAACCTCTGGAGGCAGTTCTAGTCGTCTGGATTGACTTTTTCAGCAGGAGAGGGGACAGCTGAGGAAAAGGTCAGGTCAGCTTTGTAAAACATCAGCCCATTCAGTTTGACCAACAAAGTCTATCAGAAACCAATTGTGTGTGTTTTATTATTATTATTTTTTTTTTTTCAGGAATAGAAAATGCCCAGCAAGCAGGTGATGCATTCAGGCCAAGTTACAGGTTGCCTCTACAGATCTGTAGAGAGGCGACCCCACTTACAGTAAAAATTCATGTTTCTCGAAATATTTTACGCAAAAACATCTCCATGGAAACAAGAAATTGACAGACCCACCACCGTCTCCTGAATAAATATATTTTTTAACATTCATTGGGTGGCAAAGTTAGTAAAAAAAATAATGGTGATTAATGCCGTAGTACTAAAATTATTTTGTGGCTGTTGATGTCGTACTTAATGGGAACGGTAACATTAGCAGTAGAAGTAATTGAAGTATAGTTGCCATATAAGAGTTATGGGAATATAATGTTTCTGTGTATCCATATTATATCCATATTATTAAAAAGTGCAATGAACAAGTTAAACAGACAGAGTATAGCAAAAAGTAAAGTGGATGTTTACTTCCATTGTTATTTGAAACCCATTGAAAACAGTGATGACTGACAGTTATTTTGACCTTGTGGTTCGTAGCCTGTCTGGAGCAGGAAGCTAATCAGACAGCTGAGTGGCAGAGACGCGCGACCTTTCTGTTTGGATGATGTCCAGAAAACAGCAGTGAAAAATCGGACTCGCTTTTCCTGAATTTATACGGGTTTGTTTTTGCTGTGTTAGAGGGTTTGTCAGTGTGTGGAATAAAAGGTAAATAAACTGTACTGTCATTGGTTTAATCCTGCTGACTATATTTAAATAAAGGTGGGCTCTTTGGTGATGAAATGGTGATTTAGACATTTTGTTTTCTCAAAGTGAATGTAATTTCAAGCTGGCCTCTCTTTAATGGTGATATGTTTGTACTTTTCTCTTTTTTGTACATTTTTTTTTTTCCTTTCTGTGTGATACTAGAATAGACGTACGAACTTTATAGCACATTTCTTATGGTTCGCAAAAATACCATCCAATTATATAGTTATATTCAATAATCTGAATCTAAATCTTTTATTTTTCTCAATATAATTTTATACAAAATTATTTTATGTACTTCTTTTCCCAGCCCCAAAACATATGGGTGATTTGATTACCTAAATTGCTCATGGTGAATGCTTGCCTGTCAGTAGCCATTTTCACAATATTTGCTGGAACTGGATGCAGCCACCTGCAACCTGTGTGAAATATGAATAAATTGTAGTCATTATCTGCCCTACAAACCCCATCCACCCCACCGCCGCAAACCCCAAAGGGAGTTCATGTTTTGGGTCTGACCACATGGAGGATGTCCCAGTTTAGCATGGTCCAAAATCCCCCTGCAGGCCCCAGACAGGAGGCCATCAGAGGGGTGTCGCGTGTGTGGGGTCGCCCAGTGGGAGAGGGCAGAGGACATGGGTGCATATGGAGAGCAGTGCCATGTGTGCTCCGTACCGGCCCAAACCAGCTGTGCACGGCTCCACATCTGTCAGCCCCCCGCTTCTCTCCATCCTGATTAACTGTTTGTGTGTCTCTGAAATCAACCACCCGCCTGTCCCTACACCTCCTGTATACTTTGCTGCAATGTCTTGTTCCACTGCATTACACACTTAAAGGTTGTATAGAGGATTTTCCAAGGAACGAGAAATCCAGCGACTGTTTGTGCTTTTTCAAATGTTGCGCATGCGTGAACCCCCCCTATACTCTACATGATAAGCAGAAGTTACCGGTCCAGAAGTAATTTAGCGACCAACGCATCAGTCTTCAGTGGACGCCATCGCTGGAAGGAATCTCAGAGAATCACCTTAGTTTGGCTTTCCTCCTTTTCCCCTTCTCTTCTGCTTTCAGCAACCTCTAAAACGGGCTTTCTTTTGTGACTAACTGGTAGTGAATTCTTGTTTGCCATTGCAACAAACATTGTGCAAACTGCGAGGAAGCTACAGTTTGAAAAAGTGCTAAGAACCACTGCGTTGGTTGAGTAAACAGCATCTTGTGTCTGTGGAATGTGAGAGAGACGTACGTAAACCAGGTATTCCCAGTGCGCCGGCAAGTCAGTTACGCTAGAAGCGTAGGGAGTTTGATTGACAACCTAACAGCCAATAGATAATGAGGTAGCCTCGTTACCTAATGTTTATCTGGCCCCACCACGTCCACAGTTGATAAATTTTCATTCATTCTTTTTTTTTTTTGGTCATCATAATTACAAGGCTGCTGCATCTCTGTAATGCTATCATTGACAATTTGTTTGGTTTGGAACCATTATGTTGTGTCCTTAAGCAAGGCACCTCACCTGCCTTGCCGGGTATGAGTGGTGTGTGTGCATGAATGATCGCTGGTGGCCAAATGGGCCGATGATGCAGATTTGCAGCCTGGTGCCCGTCAGTCTTCAAGAAACTTTGACAAGTCTGTAAAACCACATTGCAAGTGTAAGAATTTCTTTTATTATTTTAATCTAAAAATGGTTTGAAAAAAGCCGTCCAAACGACTACCTTTGAAGCCATCTCTTACATCCACTTCTGGATGAATCATGATTTATTGTCATGTACACATTGAAAGTGAAAGTTTAAACTATGCAATGTAATATACTCACTGGTCCTGGATTTAACTGATTCAGTTAAGAAGATTCAGATTCTGTTCAGAAGTTTATTTAATGAATAAAGTCTGTTTACATAGAACTATAGTGCTTTATATATATATATATATATATATATATATATATATATATATATATATATATATATATATATATATATATATATATATATATATATATATATATATATATATATATATATATATATATATATATATATAAAGCACTATAGTTCTATGTAAACAGACTTTATTCATTAAATAAACTTCTGAACAGAATCACATATATATCTGCTGTCATGTCCTTTAATGTTGGACAGTAATAACAAAACTTTTCATAAATGAATACCTTTTATCCTTCATAATTCTGTGGCTGAATGCAATATTTTACTTTAGTACAGGCCTCTTCACACATCCTCCTCTTTCTCTCCTTTTCCCGCTCACCCGGAGCTCAGACAAAAACACCAGCTCCCCTCCCCCTCCTCTGTATCCCAGAAAAATTGTCTGGCTGTTCATGCCTTTAAAGTGCCTGCGGAAAGCCTGGCCCTGGCTCTTTCACAGCGCTCCTCCACAAATGTAATGGGCAGACAGTGCAGCAAAACAACTCTCCCAATTGTCTCCATGTGTCGTGTTTCAGGAAATTGCATCTTTACGAGTGATGGGTTTTTTTCTGCCGGCTTTAGCAAGAACACTTCACCTGCACTTGTTTATTATTTTTGGGGATCCTACGTGTGTTATTACATGTAACTTCTTCTGGTTGAGAAGGGCGTTCAAAGATAGCATCTCCAGATATTTCTCACACTGCAGAATAGAGGTGGGAGAAATAATGAAAAAAAAATATTGCAATTGTTGTTTTGGAGATGTGCAAAATTAGAATATTGAATATATCACCTATGATTAAAACTATTAAAAAACGTCTATAGTGTAGTCTTTCAAACAAGATGCTCAGACTGCGTTAGGTGAGAAATCATTTTGGACCACTGAAAACCACTACAACTGAACGTGCTCTTTTTTCTTTTTGTTGTTAGCTCATCAAAAACATACCCAGAGTTATGTTTTGTTTCATTCACACCTGAATGAGTCTGAATTTTTAGAAAACATTTCCAAAGCTCAAAATGCTCTGTTCCACCTTGTGATGTCATGAAGCATTGAAGTTGTCAAGTTAACAGCTCCTTTTCCCTTTAGTTCAGTAGATTCAGGCAATTCCAGGGCTGAAATTATCCAAATAATTCTAGTGAGGGTGTATGGAGTTTAAAAATACAGTGGAGCTTTTCCTGTATCCAGGTAGAACTTGTGTGTTAAACATGTGTGAATAAAACAAAACACAACTCTGTGTATGTTTTTGATGAGAAAACAACATTACAACATAGAACAGAAAATAGCTTAATATGGAGACTTTAAAAGATAGCATCTGCAGACATTTCTCATTCAGTAGAACGCTCCTCTCTGCTCAGTATCACCTCATCTGTCCCTGAAGTCATCCTTGAACGCTCATTTGTCTTGTATTGCACAGAAAGCCTTTTGTTTTTGCTATGTTTGCGGAGGCACAGTGTCCTCGGCTGTTGTTGTTTTTCCATCCGCCCCAAGGCAGCTAGACAGTAAAAGATGAGGAAAAAGCGATTAGTATGCCGCTAATTGTAACCGAAACACCATCTTGCTTTCACTATTGTCTCTTCTCTGTGACCGTTCGGATTCAGCATACAGACGTAATTCCCCTAATGTGTGATATTTGTAACGCTGTCTTTTCTTGGCAGAGGTTGTTTGGCAAATAGCTTTGCTCTGTGGAGAAGGGCCCAGGCGCAGTACATGATCCATCACCAGTATCAGTGCCAGGCCTCGTCAGCACAGGAGCCCACATCTAGTGCCTCTCGGTGGAGCTGGGAGGGAGACAGAGGAGGCCTGTAGTGGAGCTCTGGGTGTGTGTGGACAATAGGGCAATAGTGTAATGGTGTGTGTGTTTTTCAAGTTGCTATAGGATAGTTTCAGTGACATATAAACTAGTGTGGTTTTCTTTCAGTGGTTTGGGGGAATTTACTTTTGGGTTTCAGCTTACTGTTAAATGCAACATTTTGAGGAAGATGGGTTTTTTTTTTCATATTATTTTATCAGTCACTATGGCAATTATCCAAATTTGTTATCATTTTGAAAGCCATGGATAGAGATCAGGGCTAGAAATCATGGTAAAGATGTTAAATATTAAACTTGAAAACTGAAATGTAAAGCATTTTGACACAATAGAGTGGAAAATGGCAATAATGTTTTCTTTTTTTAATGTTTGATTCTGAGTTATTAACAAGTTTCTATCCATAATATCAGTGACTGGGTGAGGCCATGCTATCTTTTCAAGTTTTCTCTTTTAATGTATTTGAGTACTTCTGTAAGTAAATATGTTTGTTTCCCTTGAACTTAGTGAGCTACTATATAGGCAGATAAAAATGCTGATAAATTAAATATATTTGCTGTTTCTTTCTGTTCTGTCCCTTCATCCATTCATTCAGACAAGTTGAATTCCAGCCAAAAAATTGTCCTTTTGGTTTTCAAGTTTAAGAGTTAAACCTGTTTAATCAGGTTTGAATCTCTGCTCTTATAGAGACATGACTATCCAGACGTAGTGAAGCATTGTCCATGTACGATTCACATGATACTGCCTATATCATCGCTTTAGCGTCACTGAATGTGATTCGCCTTGTCAACGTAACCTATCTCCTTATCCTCTCTTGCTTCTTGCCCATAGCTATACACTGTATATCAGATTTGACCACAATACGGAGTTCATCTAGTTCCCAGCACCGGTCTCAACACAGAGCCATATACATCCTCTTTATTCACATCTTTCCTCCTAAACATTGATCACAGAGGCTCACAGTACTGTACAGGAACACCCTCCAAATCCAAAATGATCCAACCTTATGAAAACCACTGTATAATGTTGTTGTAGAGGTTATCAACAAGCTATGACAGTTTAACAGGATAAACTATGTCTTTGAAAAAGTCTTGAGACATGGGAAACTAAAACTTTGTGTGCAAATGTTTGTATATAGTCATGAATTATGTTTTATTTACATTATATGGTGTTGGCACAAAAATACTATACTTAAGGCCTTGTGTGTAAATTATAAGGCAAATAATGGGTGACATAATCAGGCCAAATAAAACTTAAATATTACCGTATATGAAAATCTTATTGTCTCTGTGATGAACTAAACAACACAGAATAAAAAATTATCTTTACTTAGAGGTCCTATATACGCAAAATTGACTCTTTATTTAACATATAAATGTTACCTCATTCAAAATGCTCCATTCCACCTTGTGATGTCATGAAGCAGTAATTTTTAAGTTAACAGCTACCTTTTCCTTTTGTTCAGTAGTAAGTCCAGGGCTGAAATTATCCAAATGAATCTAGTGAAGGTGTATGTAGGTTAAAAACACAGTGGTGCACTTACTGTATAACCACGTGACATCACAAGGTGGAACAGAGTGTTTTCAGTTTGAGAGAAGAACTCAGCCTAAATTTGCAGTTGCAGTATCTTTGTGTATTAAACTTGTGTGAATGAAAAAAACACACGATTCAATATTTTCAAGAGGAAACAACATTGTAACATAGATCAGAAAACAGGATGGGCCCTTTAAAATAGAGACCGTTCTTGGCATTCACTGTGGTAATGGTACAATATGTGGTCATGAACTTGCTGTGAGAGAGTCAAGCAGCCCTCCAGGGTAAAAGGCAGAGGTAGCAAAGGAGATATGGATCCATTGTGTATTTCCCCCTCACGCACAATAGCACCAATGTCATATATACAGTATGTTTAAAAGGCTACATACACTGTGCTAGTGCTAGTGCATTGGTGGCACAGATATGCAGTGACTCTGTCTAAAAGAGACTTAAAAAAAACATTGTAACGCATAACACATAACACTGCATATGCTTACATTAAAACTCATTAAATATACAATAGAAGAACACACCTACACTTTAAAGGGCCCATAGTACGTGATTCTCTGATCTATGTTTCAATGTTGTTGTTATTTTTTTTTTTTTTCATCAAAAACATACTTTGTGTTTTGTTTCATTCACACGTGTTTAAAACACAAACCCTGCATATTTAGGCAGAGTTTTTCTCTTAAACAGAAAACACTGTTCCAACTTGTGATGTCATGTGGTAATACAGGAAGTGCTCCATTGTGTTTTTAAACCTCATGCACTTTTACTACAATCATTTGGATACTTTCAGCCTTGGAATTGCCAGTCTCTACTGAACAAAAGGTAAACGGTCGCTGTTATCTTGAAAACTACAGCTTCATGACATCACAAGGTGGAACAGAGCATTTTGAGCTTTGGATATGTAGATAGGCTAATATCAGAGGGTCACTCAAACATGTGTGAATGAAACAAAACACAACTCCAATTATGTTTTTGAGGAGGTAACAACATTATAACATGTGTAATATAGGACCTTTTAATGCATTAATTTATTTCACTGCACAACGCACAGCACTTAACTAAGACCCAGATCAGAACTATCCTGTTGGCATCTTCGTTGTATGACTTTCTGACAGTGATTCTCATGATATAATTAGTAACCCTAACCCTAACAAAAATCTTTAAACTGCTAAGACGTCTGATTTTCCGTGAGCCAAACAACCTGGTGTATACCCTGCACAGTCTGGCCTGAGCCTTCATATCTGCCTCTTCCCCTAAGGAAATTAAGCAGCAGATTCCTCCTGACAGACAGCTGTTACTCCCACCGAGCCTCCCCCTTCCCCTCCCAGCGCCCCGTCCCTCACTGCACCAGCCTGGCTCTCCCCCGCACCAGCATGGCCCTCCCTGGAGAATAAATCTGCAATCAACTGGGCCTATAAATAGCTGTGGCACACTTCACTGCAGCAGAGGCCCCCTGCCCTTCCCAAAGTGTCTCTCTCCACGCACACACACAACATACACACATATACAGTACACACACACACACACACACACACAAATGTTTAGTTTCCATGCTTCTTGGGGACATTACATCGACTCTCATTTATTTTCTGGAGACTGAACCTAACCTCTAACCTTTTAAATCATATCTATCATGTTGTTGTTCTAATAATAAAATCTACATTATGGGGACCTGATTTTGTGTCCTTATACGGTAGGCAGGACCCCATGATGTGAGTGTGTATACACATTTTAGTCCCCATAATGTGATAAATGCCCGCCCACACACACGCTCTCCTGCCTAAATCCAGGGCAGGACCAGCTCTCTGTCTTCACCGCTGTTTCCTTGTAATGTGCTAATATTTCTGCGAGCAAACACATTAACACAGCCTAATTAAAGTCATTTGTCCTCCACATATCTGCACATTACTTCTAATAGCTTTTGGGCAATTAAAAGCCTGAACCACCAGCCATATTAACCATTCCATCTGAATCACTGTGTTTAAACCCTCGGAGAGGCTACGCTAGGCTAGCGCTAGTTACTGGTAGCCGGGGCTAATCACCTCATTAGTCAGCACACTTAATGAGATGTGTTATTTAAGTAGATACTGTATCAGGCACAAAAGACCTGTTTCTGCACACTCGCATCCTATTAGCTCCAGCTCGCCGTCGTTAATACAAGAAAACAGCGGAAATAGATTTTGTAATGAACATTTCATTAGACACCAGAGTAAAAGTGATTTGTAACCGTGGGCAACTCTCATAAAATGGAGAAACAGCGCTCATAATGCAAAATTTATAGTCTGATTTAGCATTAATTATGTATTTGGCACCATTGTAACAGAGCGCATGATGAAATATAAAGCAGTAGTAGGCCCACAATTATCAACTTTAAATCACAAGTTCTTACAGTTTAAAGTAGTGGAATTTAATTTATGGTGTCAATTTTGTCTGTTACTGTCCATTTAATCCAGTTGTAAAGAATAATAGGAATCAAGATTTCAGATTATGAGTGGGAGAAGACACTAACTAGTCCTTTAAAACACAAATGCGTTTTAAATGATCAGTTGAAATGCATTGACATGGATGGCATTTGTATTCACATGTTTTCATTAGAGCTGGACAGTAGGTTAGGGCAAGGTGACGGTTTTCCTTGTAGTGGTCGATCTTATTAAAAAAAACATAAAAATGCCCAATATTTCCTGGACATAAACAGTACAAACTTTGAATCAGTGCCATTTAACACAAAAATAGTCAAATGTCTTCCAGTCTGAACTCAAGCCTGAATAAAATGTGATGAATTTCACAGCCCTGGTTTTCATCCGTACAAGTCTACAGTGCATGTTTGGTCTGGTGAAGGGCCATTAGGGGCTTGTCTTATGAAAACATACGGCTCACATAATTTCCTGTAATGTTCCAGTGTATATTAAACTTATTTATCTTTCATTTATTCAGTCTCAGGCACCAACACATCTTGATCTGGCGGAGTCACCTGCTTGTCTCCATGGAGATTGCTTTAAGTTTTATGCCATTTTGTGGAACTTTCTAGTAATGTCCTTGCCTCAGAAACATACCTGGAGTTGTGTTTTGTTTCATTCACGCAGGTTTGAGTAACTCTTTATTATTGGTCTGTCCGCAACTCCAAAGCTCAAAATGCTGTAGTTTTCAAGTTAACGACCTTTTACCTTTTGTTCAGTAGAGATCGGCAATTCCAGCCCTGAAATCATCCAGATTATTGTAGTGAAGCTGTGTGGAGTTTAAAAACACACTGGAGCATTTCCTGTATTATTTATGTGTGAATGAAACAAAGCACAACTTGTATGTTTGTGCTGAGGAAACAACATTATAACATAGATCAGAAAACGCTGTAATATGGGCCTTTTAAGTTACAACTCCCACTCTATTTTTGTTTTGGATATTTGAACTTATTAACGTAAAGGCCAAAAGAAAACCAAACAAAAACACTTTAAGGTCACTTGTATCCCATCCATTATTCTGCATTTAAGTTAATTCAGACCATGTAATTGATTGTGCTGTCTGCAGGTGCTGGTGTGGCAGGTACCCAGAGTGACATTCAATATGTGTGTGTGGTTATTGTGGTTACCGTGGTGCTACCTGACCCCTGACCTCTCCATGTCCTGATAGAGTCCCGTGGGACAGTGTGGGACGGGGCGAGGGCGGGTGCATAGACGGGAGGAGGCGGGGTTTGTTTTCTCTTCTCAGGCCTTAATCTCACCACGGCTTTGATGAGCTACAAGCTGTTTATGCCTCTAATGTGAATTTGAAAATATGGCGACCATTACAATTCAGTACAGTTTAAACATATATAATGCCAGATTTTTGACTTGCAGGTCAACTCAAATACTCTATAAAATTTTTGAGCAAGTCAGAATCGAATCATATCACATTATTTAAGTTTATATTTGTTTGCAGTGATTGTCCATGCATTTTATTTGATAAGGTATTTTCAGTATATTTCCTTTATGAATGTTTTATTGATTGACTGATCTATAATATTTTATGCATCTTTAAAGGCGCTCTGTGTAACTGCTTGTGCCCATGGAGATGTTTTGTTTACTACTTTATCTTATCTATCGCCATAGAGACAAGCAGGTCAAACCAAGTAACAGGCCGTGTCTATGGAGAGCGAACCCCTCTTGCGGTAAGAATGCTTGTTTCACTGTATTTATGAGCAATAAAACCACCTGTAATTGAATAATTGCAAGGTAGATATGTTTAATGCCGTATTGTGGAACATTCCAGGCAAAACAATAACATCTCCATGGATCTAAGCAGTTATCTTGTTACACAGATGCATCTTAGACCCAGTTTAAAGGTTTAGTTATTTAATTCTGGGTTAGTTCTGATGTCCTGAATCACTCCATGTTTAGCCTTCAAAACATCCACTTAAATTGCCCCCATTATGCTTTGTTTTCCATAATTACTATTCATCATTTTTTTCCCTTGCTTCGATCAATACATTATCCTCCGCAGTCTTGACAGGAGCGTTATTTGGTAGCAGCAAAGCTTTATCTCTTGTGAAAGCCATTTTGTTTTTGTTGACTGCAGATTTAATTGTGAGGGGCAGAGGAGAGCGTAAACTGCCAGCCTTGTAGACAATAACAACTACGATACCGAGCGGCGAAACGTGTTAATAGAAAAAAGGGGAGGTGCAGTGAAAGAGACAGCAGATTTTTTTTTTCTTGCGCCCCTCGAACGCATCTCGTCTCCCCTCCTCATGCCCCAAGCGCTCTCTCTTCCTCTCTCTTCCTCTTCCTCTCTCTCCCCCCTGTCGCACACCCACCATTTGCCCATCCATCACCATCCCCTCTGTCTCTCTCTCCTCTCTGTCTTCCATCACTCCTCCCAGCCAATTTATCCCTTGTTCATTTTTCTCTCTCTTCCGTGGCACAGCGCTTTTGTCCTCTGTCCTCGCCTACTGCTGCTGCTTCTGCTACTGCTGATGATCACAAAATTTGAGCTGCCGTAGTGGAAAAGGCTATTCTCCCACACGCAAGCCCAGACAAAGCAGTGTTTTTGTCTAGACTCTTTTGATGCGAGTGGTACTTTATTCGTACTATGAAATGAATTGAGATTTCATTGTGCGAGCTTGAATGCGTTCATGTGAAAGTCCGTGGCAGGTAACAGAGAAAATGTTTATATTGAGGACACACAAAGGAGAAAAAAGCAATGCATTTTGGGTGGACGTTGTGGAAAAAAAGTGCTTGTAGTTATCAAACACTGCATTTGATTTAGTTTAGATATGGTTGGTCCAAGTGGCTCCTGATTTCTGCTTCCTTACTGCAGCAGCACTCATGTCAGCCCCTCTTTTAATCGTCTAAACTGTATTTTTGTTTGTAACCAGTCCATTGTTAAAAGTCGGGGTGTTCATTCTTAATAAATCAAATAATTTTCTTTGGCCTTTATATAAGAAAAATACTAATAATTGATCATGATCTGAGAACCTACAGAATTAAGTAAGCATGCACGAAATTAAACACACTGTTCCACCTTGTGATGTCATGTGGTAATACAGGAAGTGCTCCACTATGTTTTCAAGCTCCATTCACCTTCAGTAGAATCATTTGAATAAAGGTAATGGTTTACTGCTGCTTCATGACATCATAAGGTGGAGCAGAGCATTTTGAGCTTTGGAAATGCAGATTAATATTAAAGGGTTATTCAAACATGTGTGAATGAAACAAAACGCAATTCCAGGTATGTGTTTGATGAGGTAACGACATTTGAACTTTTAAAGCTCACAAGAGTCGATTTTGTGTATTACAGGACCTTGAACTTTTACAAGCCTTTTACAATTTTATATAGCAACTGTCAGTGATGGTTTATGATCATTTCCTGAAAAACCGCTTGTGTGTATCAAATGTTATGTACAATGATCTTTAGACGAGGCCTAATAGTAAATCAGTAATGGTTTGATGAAGTAACAGATTAACACATGAAAGAACAGAATGTGTATTGTTAAAAGTGGTGCACTTTGTCCTGTATTTCTGCATATGTTTAGTCACTAAACCCAAACATGTTCATGGTAATTAGAGCCTGTTCTGTCTAAAAACTCCCAGGCTTCACCATCTGTTTGCCCCTAAACCTGATCCTGCTGCAGCACCTTTTCCTTCCACCTTTCTCTCTCTCCCTCTACACCTATCTCTCCATTCCTCTCTCTCTCGCCTTCTATACTGGTCTCTTCCTTTCTTACTCTCTCTCTCTCTCTCTACATCTATCTCTCCATTCTTCCCTTCCTCTCTCTTTTTCTCTCTATTTCAACCTGCTCCCCCTCTCTACACCTGTCTCTCCATTCCTCCCTTCCTCGCTCTTTCTCCACCTGTCGTCTCCATTCCACCCTTTCTCTCGCTCTTTCTTTCTTTCTCTAAACCAGCCCTCCTCTCTACACCTGTCTCTCCCTTCCTCTCCGTCTCCCTCTCTCTCTACACCCATTTTTCTTTCTGTCCTTCCCGACACCTCTTTCTCTTCCTTTTTCTCTCTTAACTTACTATCCTTCAAGCGCCCCCCCTCACCGTCTCGCTCTTCCTCCTCATCCGCTTCTTCTCTTAGTCTCGCTACACCTATTTTTCCCGCTATTATTTCTCCCGCTTTCTCTCTGTCCGCACCTCTTTTTTTTCTCTACACCCCTCTCTCCTCGTTCTCTCTCCCCCTCCCCCTCTCTTCCTCTGGGTCACATGGCACACGCTGCTCCTCGGCTGCCTCTCAGACCACTGTAAATGAGCCAAAACATCCAGCCCTGAATGAAAACGCATTAGTTCTGACTGTAGGGCAGTGCTCCATGGAGCCACACCACCACATTCACCAACTGTAGAGACTGAACCACTAATACCCCCCCTTAAGCTCAACTTACTTACACTATTGCACATGTACTTTGAAGAATAATGTTCATTTTACTCATCGTTTATATTTTTAATTATTAAAATCAAACACTTAAACCTGTTTTGCTTTTAGCTGTAACAAATAGATGTTGTTTATTAGTTATATATTGATTAATCTTGAGCGCGCCGATTTCTGTGAATTAACATTATTAAAACATTTGAGGTCTTTGATTTGATTGAGTTTATAAGAATCTTGCCTCATTTTTGAGGTGTTCTGATTAACTTATTTTCTAACAAACCTTTGCAGTCATCCATTAGATACACATTTTTAGCTCGCTCATGAAAAATAACAGAATAATAGCAGCAATGAAAAAATAATGTACATGTACAATACCAAAAGTGTGCGTTTAATCAAATTCAAAGGTAAAAGCAACTATAGCTGATAAAACGAAACTACAACTGCATTAGGAGTGTGCAAAATGATTGAGATATTATGATAATAGATTTGGCGATACAGCATTGTTATCGTGGGCTGCTGTATCAATATATCACCAACAGTATTTTTTTTTTTCTGTCTTTTAGTTATTTTTTTGTGAACACACTACAATTTTGATGCTCATTTAGTGGAAGGAAACGTGTTTATGCTTTACACTTGACATATTCACTGTTTGGATGATTGAAATACATGTATTTAATATTTACCTTGTACAGGTAGTGGTTTAACAAAGAAATATTTTTGCTAAAATGTATTTGGTTCTTTAATAAACAGCATTATATCAGAGTATCATATCACATGTATCGCCATGATAATACTGTGAGCCATATATAAAGTATCGTATCGAATCGTGAGGGACCCTGTGATTCCCAGCCCTGATCTACGTATCTACATTGCACATTTATGAAAAACAGACGCAGATCATCACACTTAGCATCATTTAGTAGCTAATGCTAATCACTTCTTCTGTAGGCTATACATTGTGCTCTGTGGCAGTGTTATGTTTGCAAACACAAACATCATCTCTCTGCACTCACCCCCGTGTGCACCTCTGCAATCCCTAGGCCCTCTTTGCCACTCATTAACCCTGTCACGTTTATGGTATGAATTAAATGATACCAGTGATGCATCCCCACGCACGGGCCGCCCTCACAAACCCCCCTCCTGCTCTTGCCGGAGGGAGCGCCCCAGGCCAGCGCCAGACACCCACATTATCATCATCATGGTGGTCGACAGAAATGCGCGGCTGTTGTTTTAAACTGGTCCCATGTCAAGCCTGTGATGGTACATTGTGTGCTGCTGAAATGTCACTTAAATTGGTCTTGTGATTAAACGAACCACGCTTTTCCTTCTGCATTAATTGGAAATAATGGATTGTGGACACTGTAGACTGCATGGGCTGAGTGTGAGATAGGAAAGTGTGTGAGCAAATTTTTTGTAAAGGCATTGTAGTGAGTAGCATAGAAAGTAGAACGTGATTAAGGAAAGCATATGTTCTGTTAATTCTTGATTATCAAAAAGAACAATTTGAAAAGAATTATGTTGGCCAGACATATTGCCATTGGCATCCAGTCGCATACTTCTTTTTACAAGAAGTAGTAGCTGTGGATTTTATCATGTTACATTTTGTTGACGGACGGTTGTGAATTTAAACTATTTGGTCTTCAGTTTATTTTGGCTTCATACTCACTTATTACAATAGCATTTACTATCTCCGTAATCTCGTCTTAATTTCTTCCAATATTATCTTCTTATTGCAAGATTTTCTCTCATTTAAAGTTCACCTGAGTTTCCTCTTTTCTTATAAGTTTAAATCTAATCCTCTTCTCACAGTGCATATTTACTGTTGACGGTTGTATCAGGTGGGGACAGGGCCCTATAGAGCCATGCTGCTGTGAGGGATCTGCCTATTGACAGTACATGCTTTCATTCTGCTCTGCTCATGTTTCTATAGCACAAATACCTCAATATATGTGTGATGTGTTGTCATAATATGGATCCTATAGAGTTGTATGTGTTTGATCTCTTTTCTCATTCCCTGGCTTGAAACTTGCCTCGGTATAGAAATCCTATCTTGGAGAAAATATTTTTCACATGATGTACACGGTTAGGTTTATTTTTTATTCCTGTTTCATTCATTTAAATCTGATTATATAAGCCAAACCTAACCACAGTTCAGATGTTACCTAAACTAATCATGAATTATCAATAGAAAATTAATGTAAAAATCTTCTTTGTCTCTTTATTGTCTAGGCTGAAATTCAGTGGTTACCTGTAATGTTTGCTGTTGCAGACACTCCAATTCATATCCATGGATTCAGGCCCATTCCCACTGCAATTCACAAGTCTTGGAAAATTCTGTCTGTTAAATGGTCGGAAGTCCTCAAAATGGCAGGGAAGAAACTGACACCCATGAAAATCTATCTGCAAGATTAAGTTACCTCTCTTCTCCGGATTTCATGCTTGCCACTATTTATCCATCTTTCTTTTTACCCTTCCTGATAAATATTTTTACTATCTCTAAACATTAGCAATGCAGTACAATTTTTGATATCCCTTTAAAAAACGATCATTAGCTCGGTATAGCCCAGTTTCCTTACATCCTAATTAGGTTAATCAATGTAGACTGACACTGACAAATGGATGAGAGGATCACTGGAGACTCTGATAATGAGCACATAGGACACTGTACATGCACTAATGATGCCACCACTGACACATACACTTAACATTACAGAGTGATGCCATATTTGTATTGATTCTTGCCTTTTAACCGCACACAAACAAATGCTTTGAAAATAGGTTTAATATTTAGTTTGAAGAGTGTAGATAGTTGGTTCTTACTGTAGGACTGCAAGAATAACACCAATCCAATAGAAATTGCATGGTCTCAAGTATAAACAATTGCACCTGCATTATCCTCTGATGCGTTATGTTAAAAAAATTAAATTGTGAGAAGGAGTGCTAACTATTTTATGATTATTCATGATTAGACACACTGTGACCAAGCAACAGTGAAATCTTTAGTTGTTTTCATTTACCTTCTCTAATGCACAACGATTTCTGAGTAACTATATGAAATTAATCTTTCTAAATGATACATAAAGGTAATAACACAAAGATTAAGAAAAAGATCATTTCCATTTCTAATTCTTTTACTTTTTGCTGAATTACATTGCTGTTCTTCAAAGTATTCAGTCTCCATTGAGCATTATTATGTAAAAACTGTGCGTTAACCCCATGGTTTTCACCTCTACAAATGTGATTCTATTAGTTTTGTTTCATTCATACATGAGTTTGAGTAACCCTATATTATTAGTCTGTCTACATCTCCAAAGCTCAAAATGCTCTGTTCCACCTTGTGATGTCATGAAGTGGTAGTTTTCAAGTTAACAGATACCTATTACCTTTTTGTTCAGTAGAGAGTGGCAATTCTAGGTCTGAAATGATCCAGATAATCCTAGTGAACATATATGGAGTTCAAAAACACAGTGGAGCACTTCCTTTATTACTACATGACATCACAAAGTGGAACCTGTTTTTATTTTTATTTTTTTATCTGAGAGAAGAACACAACCTAAATCTGCAGGGTTTGTGTGTGAAACGTGAATAAAACAAAACACAACTCCAGGTGCGTTTGTGATGAGGAAGCAGCACTACAACATTGATTTAAAAAAAAAAAAAAAGTGTAATATGGACTCTTTAAAATGTACACTGTGAACTAAATCTCAACTCAAAACAACATTTCACACACAATCGCATTAGTGTCAGAGAAATCACAATAAAATCTATCTAAAATCCTTCAGCCCTATGCAGCTCTATACAGGCAGCTCTCCATTTGAATAAAAAGCCCATTGCCCTGTGCCTCCTGGTGCAGTGCGTGTTGTTGGTGGCATTTGTAAGTGCAGCCAGACGTGACTCCTGCCTCTTTAGTGAAGCGCCGGCTCCACTCGTGTTCGGTAATGGCACTAATGCGCTCATAAATCCAAATGAGTCCTGTACTGTCAAGTCAAACAGACAGGGTCGCCAAGTGTGAATGTGTTATTCTCAAACCAACCAGCCTTATCAAATCTGTGTGCGCTCAGAGTTAAACCTGCTTAGACTGTCTAGTATTTTAATGTAATATGTCTATGTGAATTTGTTTATCCATTCTTACTAAAGGTACACTGTGTCTGTGCTTAAAATCTGTGGAAATAACAAGCAAAAACATACATTAAAGGAGACACAAAATTAAACATTAAAAAAAAAAAACTAGGATATAGGCTATAGGTCCTATGTTACGCAAAACTGACTCTTGTGAGATTGCGTGCTAGAATGCTGTTACCTCATCAAAATCATACCTCGAGTTGTGTTTTGTTTCAGCAAGAACACAGTGGATCGGTTCCTGTACAAGGTGGAACAGAGTGTTTTCCGTTTGAACTCAGCCTAAATATGCAGGATTTGTGGTTGTGTGAATGAAACAAAACACAACTTCAGGTATGTTTGTGGTGAGAAAACAACATTATAACATCAGAAAATAGTGTAGTATGGGCCATTTAAAATCTGTGGGAAAAAACAAACAAAATTATAAATTAAACATAAAAAGCTTCAAGTGTAACTAATAAAATTACTTTGTTTAGACATTCCTGTGTAAAGAGACTGCACAGATGTATTTTCTTTCTCTTTATAGTGGTAGAATTTTCCAAATAATTTAGTTAAGTCCCTCTTAAACACAGCATTACCTGCCTTTCATGCTGGCTTCGGTTCATTTGTGTTGCTATGGCTGATGGGAGATCCGCGAGATAAAGCAGCAAACAGGGATTTGCATGGAGCTCACAAGTTAGGCCTGAATACATAATCTCGACCTGTTTCTCACCCATACAGAGATGTGAAGCCTTCAGGGCCAGTCGGAAATCAGAGCGCAAACACAGAGAGGAGACATTTGAGAAGGGGATTTCTGTGTGAGATGGAGCCAATCCATCTGCACTATTCTACAGGAATTAAGATTTAATTTCAGATATTCTTAGGATCACAACACTGTACAGTCACTTCAGCAGCTGCCACTCCAAACCTATGGCTGAAACTTGAAATATTCCCAAACAATGCGCTCAACTCAAGTCTCCAATAAATATTTTTCTCAATAACTAGGCTAAAAACTGTTGCAACTACTCTGTGTGTAAAATGGGTTAAAAACAGACCAGATCATGCTTTTTTCTTGACTGTGAAACAAATTTAATATGTGCTTTATAAGATTCTGTTTGAATAGAATGCCCTTGACAATTTAACATGCTTTTACTTTTTATTGTGGGGTTGTAGTAGTGGGTTAAGTATTTGAAGGCACACTATGTAACGTTTCTAGTTGAGGGTCCGCCACCTGATTGTCTCCATGGAGATGTTATTACTTTGTCTAGAATATTCCATAGTATAGCATTGGGCTAGCTAGTATAGCTCCAGGGAGACAAGTAGGTGACAACATTTAGGTCAGATCTGTTGAAATGAGTTTTTCAGGGTATTTCTAAGAAATTTAAACACATGCACACACATATAAACATATAAGCAATAACATCTCCATAGAGACAAACAGATAATGGACCCTCCACTAGGAATGTTGCATAGTGCACCTTTAAGGAACCAGAAGATCAGTGGTTGGAGTCCTGTTCTGAGCATTTTTGTCCCTGTTTAAGACACACCCACAGTGCCCACTCCAATCATGGTAATGTTTCTAGTTGTGACTGGAAGGAAGGGCACCTGGTGTAATCGGGCTGTTGATAAAATATTACGTTACCTTGGTATATTATTTTAGTTTGGCAAAAGTAGTTAAAATTATGGCTGTAACATAAGTGGTGGGAGTCAGTATAAACATAAGACATTAGATTCTGTGTTTTTTGTTTTTTTTTTAACAACAGTTTCTTAATTTTATACCCTAACATGTGTTACAATAGCTCTACTGGTTCATTAGCAACTTACTTTTCTGAAATACAGAGGTCTTGTTTCAACCGTGGCTCTGGTCCTTGTGGTGTGGCTTTTTAAAATGATTTGCAGGTTCTGATTTCCCCAAACATTTTTGAGGTCTGTGGGTAAACTGACTCAGTCTCAGGGGGAGTGTGGATGGTTGCCTGGCGTTCACGGTCGGAGTGGTTTCCCTCCGCTAAATCGTCCATTCAAGCTATCATGTGGTTTTCACTGAGAAATTAATCTTCGCTTTTATGCCAAAACATCAGAATTAAATAGGTGGATTGAGCTACTATAGGAAGGAAGATAAATGAGAAGTGTGTTCTTACTGCTGAAGAAAGCTGATATCCTGTGATTATGACATAAAGAGCGTACAGAGGACAGACCTAAGAGTTCATAGCATTTCACTCTGTTATTCCATGTTTAGTTTATAACACTAAAACAGAAATGTATATGAATATTCATAAGTAGTTCTGTCACAATAACTAATTTAGAAGTGTGATATATTGCTGAACTAAACATAGACTACAAACAATAATATTGAAACCAAAACGCAAAGCAGAATTATCCCCCGTAAACTATTGTTGTACAAATGTAAAAAAAAAAAAAAAAACCATGACCTGCAGTAAATCAATAGCAGAACTACACTGCAGTACAGAAAAGTTACCAAAACTTTCCCAGTAGTGCAAAGAAAAAGTCCCCATGATAAATACTGACCCCCAAAAATGATTGTGCCTCTCTCATGTATTGAACAATAAGATGATGTAGTATTTATCGTGACTGGCTTAGTCATAATTGCATTACATTTTTGCCAAAAGAATGCTGTGACAACCTTGACCAAGTAGATGCTCTTGAAGTGGAGGTATAATTAATCTAGTAGTTTGCTTGCCAACATTAATTTGTAAAACGCTAGAAAGACTGACATGAAAAGCTTAAATTTAAACAAACAATTATCTAACACATTTTGTTAGCTATAAATACATTATAGTCAAAATGGGTTGCATTAACGTTTCAGAATTTGACGTCATAATTTCAAGAGAGAGCAAAGAGGAAAGCTGTTCTTTTAGCTGTGCATATGACTAAAAGGTTTTTATTCTACACTCTCTTTTAATTTTATGGGGATTATTTATGTTTTGGTTTGTTTATATTGTGATTTTTATGTTTTTTCTTATTCTGTAAAGCACTTTGAATTGTATGAATTGTGCTACACAGATAAACTTGCCTTGCCTTTATAACTATTGGTAATTCACTGTTTTGAAAAGCTTTGTGCCACTTATCAGCCAGAAACTATAATAAAATATCCACATTTTGACAGTAAATGCATTTAGCTCAGTTTTTAAGTATGAGCAGTTTGAAATGTCTTGTCACGTGAACCCGGACGAGTCATTTTCAGTCCAGTATTTGAAGCCCGTGTTTGACATAGGCACATTGTCAGACGGAGTGTTGTCAGTGAATGAGTGAACCCACGTGGAGCAGCACGCTTCAGTCACTCCTCTGCTCGTGTTCAGGCTGCAGCTGCATGTGACTGTCTGGCCCTGTTTACCTTATACACAGTCCACTGGCAGCACTCCGTCTTCACCTCTCTCTCTGTCTGTCTCTCTCACTCTGCCTCTCTTTCTCTCTTTCCCCTCTTTATCTCTCTCTCTTCACTTCACTTTGTTTTTTGTTTTTTTTTGTTAATGCTGTTTTGACAGATACACTAAAGGTCTGTTAAAAACTGAATCTCTGTATCCTTCTCTCTGTATTTCTGTCACTCTTCCTCTTTTTCTGTCTCTCTCTCTCTCCCACTCTCTCCCTCCCTCTTGCTCTATCTTTCCTCCCCTCTCTCGCCCGCTCTCTTTTTCATTCTCTCCCTCTCACTCCCCCTCTCATCATTCTCTCTCTTTCCCTTTGTTTCTTTCTCTCTCTCTGCCACTCTCCCTTTGCCTTTCCCTCTCTTTACCCCCCTCTATATCACCCTTCCTCTCTCACTCTCTCCCTGTCGGCTCTCACCCTCTCTTTCTCTCTCTCTCCCCTCTTCAGATCTTTCCTCTCAACTTGAATTAACTATAAACAGTATTGCTCTCACAAACACAACCACACGACAGAGGAAGGAAAAACTCAATATTTCCAAGTCAAAAAAGGAACCTGCCCAGAGCTGTAATGAAATTTGTTTACTACTGGATTTTTCTGACAAATCTGTCAAGAAATGAACCACCCTAAGTGCCATGTATTAGAATGTGACTTTGTTTGGGTTTGGAACTTAAAGATATTTTCAACTGGCAGATAAAAATGCTTGAGTTTACTACTGAATACTTTGCTTTCCTTGATTAGAAATAACTTACTTACTCCCACTTTTTCTGAAAAACATATTTTTCCTTCTTCAAACTGAAAAGAAATATTAAAAAGCATCAAATGTCTGGTAAATATAATTAAAGTCAACTTGAAATTATTGTGTTTGGACAATGAAAACTCCTTTTTTCAGACTATACACTGTCATTTCCAACACAAAATAATGAAAGTCTATCAAATGTGTTTGTATAGTTCAGATATCAAAACCAATTTTTTTAATATTGATACCTGCTCAAATGGGTATCTAGTTTCAATACTATTATTATCGATTCATGTTTCGTTTTTCATTTCTAGAGGGAACCGCAATTATGCAGCCCTCTAATCTTCGACTAATTCATTGTTGTGGAGTTTTACAAAAATATGTGAGACAAAGGGAACACAGTGTAACAGGTCTGGTGTGTGCCCTCTGCTGCTGCTGTGAAACCAGAGGACAGAGAGAGAAAGAGAGTGGGCACGTGTGGCTCTACTCCCATCTCCATATTGAGTCTGTGTTAAAGAGCCAGTCTCACTAAACTCACACTCACTGTTTGTTTGTGCAGAGAGCTCTGTCCTTCAAACAGATGTCTCCAAAGCATTACATATTTACAATGTGGAGAGGAGTTTTAGGGCTGCACCATAAGAGAAAATACGCAATACTTGATAAATGTTTTGTACTGAAATAACAGTACCTTTGTAACATTTCCTACTTCTTGACACAATAAGTTTATTTAAGGTTGCCTTGTATAAGTGTAAGTGTGCTGTAAGGTCCACCACTGGGTTATGTTCATGGAGATGTCATTGCTTTGCCTGAAATGTTCCACAATATGGCATTAAATGTATCTATCTTGTACATGAAACATAGATGCAAGTGTTTTTTTTTAGCTAAAAAGTACCTCGGTGAAATTCTATGTTACACAAAAATGACTCTTGTGAGCTTTAAGCCATGTTAGGACGCTGTTACCTCCTCAAAAACAGACCTGGAGTTGTGTTTTGTTTCACACATGTTTGAGTAATCCTGCATTATTAATCTGTCTGCATCTCGAAAGCTCAAAATGCTCTGTTCCACCTTGTGATGTCATGAAGCAGTAGTTTTCAAGTTAACAGCTACTGTTTACCTTTTGTTCAGTAGAGACTGGCAGTCATCCAAATGATTCTAGTGAAGGGGTATGGGCTTTTAAAACCACAGTGGAGCTCTTCCTGTATTACATCACACAAGGTGGAGCAGAGCGTTTTCTGTTTGAGAGAAGAACTCATTCTCAGTATGCAGGGTTTGTGTGTTAAACGTGTGGATTAAACAAAACACAGTTATGTTTGTGATGAGGAAACAACATTATAACATAGATCAGAAAATAATGTGTTATGGGCCTTTTAATAACACAAAAAATGTATTCCAATCTGGTAAAGCACTGTATTTATTGTTTTGTAATGTGGACTACCTGTTTACTGGAGTTACTTTGTACCAGAACATGTACCTGCTCTGTCCCTTCTCCTTCCTGCCTCCATGTTTTTAGACCAGAGTGTGTTTAGACGTGCACTTCCTCTGCCTGTTTCCCTCTTTTCACCTTTAGACCCAAAACATGGAGCAAAGCGTCAGCAGATCTGTACACTCCGCCATCGGGACAGGGCAGGGTCCCAAACAGATAAAAGATAAAAGTTTTACCACCACAGCCTAATAATGAGGGTCTTATGTAACAGTGCACTCACATGGCCACACTGGGACTGGAGAGTACAGAATAATATTTACTCTCAGCAATCCATGGGGCAGTTGGACATTTTTTAACTTTTCTGTCAAACTTAAAGGTGCACTATGTGACTTCGGTTGGGGGTCCGTCACCTGGTTGTTTCTATGGAGATGCTCTGCTTAAAATGTTCCACAGTATGACATTAAACAGCTCTACATTACATTTATTCAATTGCAGGTGTTTCTATTGCTCAAAAATACCTAGAAAAACAGGCATTCTGACAGTGAGTGGGGTTGCCTCTCCACAGATCTGACCTGTAACTTGATCTGGTTTGGTCTCCATGCATGAAGATAGAAAGGTTTAATACCATACTGTGAAACATTCCAGACAAAGCAATAACATCTCCATGGAGACAAGCATTTGACGGACCCTCCACCAGAAAAGTTACACAATGCACCTTTAAGTAAAATAAAAATGTAAAAAAAAAAAACTTATAAAATGGCTTTTTGTTAGATGGCAGTGTGTTCTTTTCCTCCATATTGATCAAACCTGGCTTTCAGTTTATTTTGTCATATTATTATTTATCAATTTTAATTATATAATGTAGTTTTAATCATTACCAATTAAAACAAAAAATATCAAAATTGTTATCCTGTAAAATCTGCTCCACAACATACTTTTATTTACAGGCCTGGCTGCAGACTTCTTAATTCTTGTAACTGATGATTGTTTATGACTCCGTCACAATCTCCAAAACGTCACTGATTACAAAGCCATAATTTAAGTGTTACCTCAAGTGAATATGTTGTCTCTAAGATTTGATAAAGTTCAGTTTTATATATTTTATTTCTCACATACTAAAAGTACTGACAGTAGCTGTGTTTGTCTTGGATTTAATTGACAAATATAGATGTATAGATGAATATGAGAGCATTTCAACAGTGAACAAAAATGTAAATTACAGCATTGTATGTCGTTTTGCTCAAATGCCCTGGAACCCTGTGACTGTGAAGAGTCAAGTTTAACTGCTCTCAAGTGAATCCATCGATATTATTACACTCCACTCAAACAGGAACTACACCAACCACACTGGCATACCGGAGAAGACAGACTATGTTAAAGGTGCATTATATATATATATATATATATACAGTAAAAATAATCCCATTACTTATACACATAGTTCATTATTTATTTTCTTTTGGTGATTTGTTTTCAGGGCAGCCTTATTTGACTCTCCCATAATGCATCTGTCACTGTGTGAAGTGTTGGTTAACAAGTTTGTGCAGTACTAGTGTCTGTATTTTATTATAATAATTTGTGAAAGTGAATTAAGAGCTCAGCACCTGCAGTTAAAACATGCTCTTCTTTACTGTATGGCCTTGAGGTAACTATTTGATTTTTCACACTAAAACTATCCATAGATACACATGTAAGATCTGCCTATATGAGTACACACTTGAATGCTTCTGACACAGTAGATTCCAATCATTTCGAGAATACATTTGACACACTGTATACACATGATGATGTACTATCTATAAATAGACTTGGGGCGGGTGCAGTCTGTGGATTAGTAATGTTCCGACAAGCAGACATGTTTGTGAACAGGGTTTTTTTTGACTCTCAGCCATGTGTGACAACATTATTGCTCTGCCTGGAAGGTTTCACAGTATGGCATTTCACTTATTTCATGCATTCTGTTTGACATTTCTTTAATTACAAGACTTTCTTGCAAAGAATACCCTGAAATGTTTTCTTACTATGAGCGGCGTCTCCACTGATTTATAACTTGGCTTGGTGACGTTTCCTGCTTGTCTCCATGAGATAGAAGTTTAATGCCAAATAATATTAATAATAATATTGCTATCTTTGCAAGCTTTTTTTTTTTTTTTTTTTTTTTTGATGAACTTTCAGTGAGAAAAACACATAATAACTGTACTTCCATTCACAGCCACTCACCCACACACATCCTGGTCTGATGTGCACCAGAAAAAAAAATCAAATCAACTATATATTAGCAATCATTTTAAAAGCAGACTTGTACTCAGTGTCTACAAAAGTATTTACTATGTTTGTCCAGGGTGTATTGAATCCAAATGGATCAGTAAGGGTTTCCAGACTTTTTCCCATCTGTCTTTATCAGTTCATGAAGCCACTTTTCAAACACTGGCCACTCTCCACTTTCCACTTTAAATATTAGTCTTTTTGCTATTATGGTCCCAGTACAGAGACCGGTGAGGATTCAGAGGCTCCAAACAGTGCAAAGTCTACATTAAGTCATTATATTAACTAAAAAATGAGCTTCGACAGTTTTTTGTAGAGGAGAAACATTTTTACACTGATGTTATAATTAAGCAAACACAAGAGGTGTTTTTAATTTGCACTTGATTTATCCTGTTTTAGGTGAAAACAAAGTAAAGATAACATCTGTAATTACAATTAGCGCCCAGTGGGTTCCTTTTAACATTAATTATTACATTAACATTTCACCATTTTTACCTAAAACACAAGTCATTTAATTAGCAGATAGTGATCTCAAGGCAGCCTGTGGTTTTCATGTTAGCAGCTATAGTGCTCCAGACAGCTGTTTTCTTCATAAAGACTTGTGCATTGGTCCAGGGAGAGCCGACAGCACCCTGATGTATTGCCAGTACAGGAGCGTGACTGTAAAGGGAGGAGGGTGGGTGTCTTTCCCTAATACTATAGAAGGTCGATGGGACCAGCAGAGTGGAAAAGAATGTGCTTGGATTGGAGCAACAGTAGCACTAGATATGACCTTTATACGCACAGGTGGGAAGAGTAAGAAAAATGCACTCAACTTCAACTCTTTGTTTTACAAGAAATGGTGACACACAAATTTAAGTTTTTGTTGAGCACCCAAGGCATATTCACAATTGACTTTTTAACAAAGCTAATATACTGTAGATGAGTTCTTTGTTAATCATACGCTGCTCATTTTGAATTAGAAAAGGAGAATGTAAGGACTTTTGAGTTTGAGGTACAATAAATAACCAAAAACTGTACTCAATAAGTAAGATAAACATTGCGAACAACCATCTAACCAAACTTAAAACCTGATCTGTTATGATGTTGTTTCCTTATCAAAAACGTACCTGGAGTTGTGTTTTGTTTCATTTACACATGTTTAACACAACACATAAATCCTGCATATTTAGGGTTATTCTCTTAAAAATAAATGCCCTTTTCAACCTTCCACTTTGTTTTTTAATCTCCGTACACCTTCACTAGAATCATTTCGATAATTTCAGCCCAAGAATTGCCAGTCTCTGCTGAACTAAAGGTAAAAGGTAGCTGTTCCTGACATCACAAAGTGGAACAGAGCATTTTACGGATCACTTTATGCTGTGGAGTTCCACATTGTTCCACCTCGTACCGGCCCTATGGAAACAAGGCTAAAAGACGGCACTGGGGTAACACAAGCATTACATAAAACCAGACTGTACAAAAATAACATTTGCATATTTTAAAATCATTGCTAAGGCTTCTTGTTTACTTTTCTTTTGGTTATTTATCACAAATGTTATTTCAAGAAAATGTAAATATTAGACCAACTTTGTTATGTGCACAGATCTGACAAGATTTGACTTCTGAATGATTTCAATAATCAAAAGTTTAAGGGGATCAGGAAGTGCCATTATTCCTCTACACTTTGATGTATCCATGGGCTCTATAGCCATTAACACTGCAATTCAAAACAAAATTACAAATGATTAAAATTGTACAAAATGATTTTAATATTATTATTAAATTATTGTTTTATTTATTGATGACTTATATTACCACATGGCTAAGCAGCCCTCAGCCATCTATCAAACCTAATTTTTCAATCTGGATCTAAAATTGGGAAAAATGAAATTAATGAGAAATTTATTCACAGAACCTCAAAACCTCTCTGGATAGCTATATTATTATTATTTTTTATTTATGTATTTATTTATTTATTTTTGTGTATTTATTTATTTTTGACATGGTAATGGTATAAGTACAATGTAATTAAATGTTTTTACAAGTCGTTACTCAGTGTTACTTAATAAAAAGTAATGATCAAGTGTAGGCTACACCAAAGCATGACCATATAACTGCAGTAAACATATTTCTTACTATTCTCACAGTAGCCTATCTACATTGTGTGTGTGTGCGTGCGTGTGCGTTATCAGTGTTTCTCATGGCCCGTTGTACAGCTCTTGAACCAGAGTAAGTGTTTTGATGGCAGTTACACGTGGTCACGCATTTAACACCTGATCGAGTTCACACAGACTGCAGCCTCGGGGGAGTGAAAGTTGTAGAAAAATCAGATTGTCCAGGCGTAATGGTTCATATACCTGCCTCTGGAGTAAAGCAAAAGAAACACAGACTTGTTTTGGTCTTTCCTTGTTTTTTACCCTGAACTACTCGGACACTAAGGTTGTTTTTACAGAGCTTTTTTTTTCTCTCTAAATCTGAAGCTTAACCTGCCTGCCGCTTTCTGTACATCAACACTTCGGAGCAATGGGAAAAGCTTCAAAATCTATAATTCACGCTCCACTGCTCAGCACATTGCATTCATCCAATATACTCTCTCTCTCCAGGCCTCACTGTGTGTAATGGTAGACCCACTCACAAAGAACAAAAGTATCTACCTTTGTAAAATTTAACAAAGTTTGGGTTAAATAAACGTATATCCATGTGATGTTTAAAGATGCACTGTGTAACTTTTTGGTCTAGGGTTGGCCACCTTTATGGCAACAGATTGCTTGGAATGTTTCACTGTGGCATTAAATATATGGTTTTGCAGTTTTGTTTTGGTTTTTTCAATCAAAACAGGTCAGACAAAATCCTAAACAGAAATGTAGTTATCTAAAACAAAATTTCATCTCAGCAAAAGGCAGATTTTTAATTACACATGCAAAAGGAACATCCAGTTTCTTCTGCTTATCCGGGGCTGGGTCATGCAGTCTAAACAGGGACTCCCAGACTTCCTTCACCCGCGACACTTCCTCCAATTCCCACCACAAGGAGTTTCCAGGCCAGCTGAGAGACATAGTTCCTCCAGCGTGTCCTGGGTCTTCCCCAGAGCCTCATTCTGGTGGGACATGCCTGGAACACCTCCCAAGGGAGGCGTCCAGGAGGCATCCAGAACAGATGCCCGATCCACCTCAGTTGACTCCTCTCGACATGGAGGAGTAGCGGCTCCACTCCGAGCTCCTCCCATGTGGCTGAGCTCCTCACCTTATCTCTAAGGGAGCGCCCAGCCACTCTGTGAAGGAAACTCATTTCGGCCGCTTGTATCTGCGATCTTGTCCTTTCAGTCATTACCCAAAGCTCATGACCATAAGTGAGGCTCCCTCCCTCAGCTCCCTCTTCACCGCAACGGTCTGATACAGAGACCACATCACTGCCGACTCTGCACCGATCCGCCTGTCAATCTCACACTCCATCCTCCCCTCACTCGTGAACAAGACCCCGAGATACTTGAACTCCTCCACTTGAGGCAGGGACCACATGGAGAGGGCAAGCCACCTTCTTCCAGTCGAGAACCAAGGCCTCAGGGTTCATTGGGGGTCACACTTACAAATTTCAGTCTGGAAAAGCTGTAATTGTAATTGTAAATTGAAAAAAAAAGGTACACATTACCTATCACAAACTACATTTTGTTGTATGTGAAGAAAATTGGAAGATGTTAGAGTTGCAGATGCATCAACAGCTTTTGCAAAATGAAAAATCTGGAATCTGGAAAATCTGACAAGACATTTACACCAACATTACACTGGATATAAAGTATACTACTAGTATTTGTAAGATATGTCTATATTCATAAACTCTGTACAGCTGAGGCCCCTCTCCCTCTTTGATTCATGTGTGAAATCCTTTATTGATAGACCTTAGGTGGTCACAACTTGCACCGTTTTTTGCTGTTCTGTTCTGAATGAGAGCTGTGTCCTGTGCCTGAGAATTATGTGAACTCATGAGAAATGTTCCAATTGATATGACCAACTGTGCAGCTCTTCAGATACATGTTTGAATCAAACATTTTCAAAACATTTCAACATTCAAACATTCAAAGCAAATCAGCAAGGTCTTCAGTGGGTGGCAGAGATTCCATCAGAAAATTTACATAGTGCACCTCTGTGCTTTGCAAGGTGAAACAATTGTCAGTCAGAAAGGTAGTGTTGGCTTAATTTTTTACTTTTTTATTATACATAAAATCACCTGTTGTTCTGCTGTACAATGTCCCCATGTCCAGTTCCACATTATGCTGTAAAAATGTTTAATTGTTTTGATTCAGTTAGGATTAGTGTGGCTTTTACTTAATTATATTCTCGGTGTGAAAAATGTGACGTTGTTAATGATAAAATCTGTAATTAGTGTTTTTCCATTCCACTGGCCCCGTGTGATACATTAACATTTCTTCTTGAATTTTTAACTAGCTTCGTCATTCTGGTATATGTAAAATTAGCCACATTTTCTCATGCCTGTAACCCTGTATATCATTTAATTACTTCTTTTTACTAGATCCATAAATCAGAGACCTAGACTGATAACTATTTTTCCTTGAAATAAAAAAGTATTAAAAAAAAAAAAAATAGCCCAACACTTAGATGCTCCAATCCTTGGCTCTAAAAATATTCAAATAAAATACAATAAAATAATACAAATAAATAGATTCCCTTTAAAACAATACATACTATGTTATTAAAGGTGATCTACTCTGCTTTTTTAGTTCAGGTAAATGTCTTTTAAACTAAGCAGTGTAATATAAAACTGAAAATTGAAAAGAATAAAGAAAATGAGGCTGATTGATTAATAGTGTTAAGAAATAATCATATAGCAACTGCCATTAATTGTAGTTGAATGAGAACCACATAGAAACAAGAGACAGATTTTTTTTTTTTTTTGTATGGCAGATGCCAATACCGATTTTCAGTCTATAGATAAACTGCCAAAAAGCTTTACCATATTATTGAGCCAATATGTACGGACAGTTTTTGGCATTCATTCCTAAATTATCTAATTCATCTCAATTATCGCCTAAATTAAACTCATTCAAGACATTACTACAAACTGGATAAGAGAGAGTGACATTTTTGGACATAAATGTTCAAATAAAGCTTAATGCATATTTTCTTTATGCATATTTCAGTCGCTGGTTGAGCTAAAGTCAAACTAAATCTGGTCCTGTGCTGGAGATTTAAGCACAACTGTCAGTGACTAGCAGACTTTTGTTTGTCTTCTCTCACCTATTCAGGTAAGAGAAGGTGGGAGGGGCGAACAATTCAATTCAAGACATGTTTTTCAAAATCAGGCACAGCACCTATAAGTACATGCATGACTTTTATGTAAGTGTGACCTTTTCCTTTCAATAAATGTGAGATCTACCAGTCATAAAAGTACATCAGTGTATAGGTGTACCAGGCCTTCTAGGATAGTCAAATAGAGGCTACACTTACACTGAAATAACATTAGTTTAAAAGGGATTCTGTGCCTTTTATAATCATGGGTCTCAGTTTCCAGTTACATGCAACATTTTGGGGCTTTTTCACATTCAGTTTTATTTATTTTTTATTTATTTATTTAAAAAGGGACAATGTATATTAATAAACACCAGTAAAAGATAAAATACAAGTGTAAATGTACCGAAGTTAGCGTACAGCTAATTTACATTCGTAGTCCTTTGACATTTAGGACAGGACAAGACAAACACAACAGTTAAACAAACACAACAGTTAAACATTCAATAAGGCATCCAAGTATCACGTTCACACAGGGTCAAAAGTGCATATGTTGTTAAAGTGCATATGTGATTCTAAAGTGCTGTAGTTTTCAAATAAGTTAATTTAGTTTAAAACCAATTTAGTTTAGTTCAAAAGATATAATATATTGTATGGACACAATCGCCAATAAATATTCAATTTTTTTCTTTCCTCTTTGAATATTCCTTTAAAAAGTAGTATTTTTCAAATATATTTACACAGCCCTCTGCCCCCCAGCTGAGATTTTGACAAGCGATTACTAGAACAAGAATGAAACCACATGACACTGTTGCCCGTGGTAACTGCATGTTTTTAAGGCGATGGAATGACTGTGACATGTTAAGGAGCTGAGACACAGGTGCTAATGCTAACCTTAACAACTCTGCAGATGTATTTATGTGGCTAATTAGAGCAGCGCTAACCGTACACAAACGCTAACCGCCATTTTATGAGCTGCATGTGGGTCTCATGACCACTGCAGGCACCAGGCCTATGTGATGGATGTTTATGGTGGCAGTACGCTGGCAGTGTTACAGAGCACATTGTTTTTCTCTTGTCATTTTTAACTGAAATATGCAAAACTATACAACTGTAGTATTTACTTCTATAGCCTTGGCACTTCAGTTACCAGGAATATCCTCATAATTTATTTCAATCTGTCTTCTTTAGTCTTAATTTTTATTGATGGTGCAGTGTGTTACTTTTCATGGAGCACCTGCCAGCTGCTTGTCTCCTTAGAAATGTTATTGTTTTTGTCTGAAATGTCCCACAGTATGGCATTTAACGTATCTAATATTTATTCAATCACCTTTTTCCCTGCACAAAAAAACTCCGTTCTAAATGTAATTGGGGTCGAAACTCCACAGATCTGACCTGTGACTTGTACTGTTGGTGTCACCTGCTTGTCTCTATGAGGACGGACAAGTATAATGCCATACTGTGAAATATTTCAGGCAAATCAATCATGGAAACACTACCAAGATGCCATGCACTTTCCCTTAATAACAGTGGACAAAAACATGGATGTCTTTAATAAGAATAATTTTATTTTTATAATTTTGAGGGGAAAAAAATGACAGAATAAGCCCACAGATGTGTTAATTGTTGGTGCCAGTCATAACCACATGCAGTTTTCTTCTGTTTTAGCCTCTTATTGGCTTAAATACTTTAGATTAGCTGCTACTGCCTGTGTTACCCACCCCATCAGACTACAGTATGTGGCTGAGGTGTTAAAACATCTCCTTTGACTTTGGACACTAGTCTGAACGGCACTAAACTAACCTCTCAAAGTATTCCTATGTGTTCCACCCATCTGTTTTCATAGACACTAAATCTGATTACCTCTTTCTTCCCCACACGCACACAGCAGTGGCCGTGGCATAAATCATTCGCTGCTTTGCAAAGACCGGAAACCCAAAGACAGCTCCAACATGTAAACTGGGCCAAGACCTGCAGACCCAAGCTCTCCTCCCCCTAAACTCTGCCTCTCACTCCTTTTCTATTTAAATAAGAACCCCTGATACACTGTGTGGTATTATAGATAACTTGTACCGCAGTTTTGAATACAGTCGTCAATGATCATCTTGGCTCTTTTTAATTGAGATGTTCACAGCCAACCTTCTTTAAAAGCATGTAGTCTGGAGCAGCATTCGGTCTTTGGAGGAAGATTTTTGGCTATTTTTATTTTTAAATAGCAATGACTAAAAGTATATATTGTTTATGTTCAGGAAATTAATATTGAAAAGATTTTATTATTATACTTTATTTTGGCTGATAATTATATAATGTTGTTTCATCATCAAAAACACCTTGAGTTTTGCTTTGTTTTATTCATTTTTTTAAACACACATATCCTGCATATTTAGGCTAACACTCTGTTCCACCTTATTACGTAATGTGGTAAAACAGGAAGTGCTCCATTGTGTTTTTAAAGTCCATACACTTTCACTAGAATTATTTGGATGATTTCAGCTTTGGAATTGTCAATCTCTACTGAACTAAAGGTTAAAAGTCGCAGTTAATTTGAGCAGTTTGAGCTTTGGAAATGTAAACAGACTAATAAACAAGAATTAGGCAAACGTGTGAATGAAACAAAACACAACTCTGGATATGTTTTTGAGGAGGTAACAACATTATTTTGTGTAATATAGGACCTTTAAGTCGTTGCTAAGCCTGAATCACTCTTAATTAACCATTTGTTCATTGTGAATTAAGTATTTGTTGATGCTTTATTAAGGCTAATTCAAGTGTAGTTATTATAAAGTGTTATCAACTAAATTAAATGGACTAGTGAAGTGTGTGTGTGTTTCTCTGATTCGTGTCTGACACTTGCTCATTACAGATCTTCAGCTCTGTGTCTCCTCCTCAGTTTGTGCTCAGCTCTGAAACAAGTGTGAATCATACTGTGAGTTCCTGTGTAGGGCGACTGCATAGGAAATATTCAGTGCTGCTGCTTTCTCATACCAATACTAAACCACAACAAACACAAGCTCCTTTTTGACACTGACAGGGTATATAGCCTTACGTATTAGAAAGATAAAGAAAAACTTTATTGATCCCAAAGGAAATTGACAAATGTGTCTCATATTTAGTTTAGGTCATATACTTTTTGAAAGTGGTTTGGCCAGACTTGGACTCTGCTCTGAGAGACTCTATACTGGGCAGGTAATTGAATGTGAATTGAATTTTGATCAAACTGTTTACAGATTGTGATGATCAGCTTGGGCGTTTTATTTGATGTGGTCTATAAGAGGAGTTCGGATTTTGAAAGAATAAATTACATATTTTTTGTGTGTCTGAAATTGAACTAGTCCTTAATAGTAAAGGCTCACTCATTTCTTTTTAAATAATATGTTTGATTTATGATGTTTTTGAAGCTGTTGAGATGGGGATGAGGCAATAGAAAGGAAGGATAGCTGGTTGGAAAAAGTGAGAATGCTTTAAAGGGTCTGTACATGATTTCAAGCCATGAGTCAGGAACATGTTTTGGTTTCGGTAATTAGTTTAGCCTTGCCCACTCGGTCCTTCTTGTCACTGTGGTACTACACCATAACAGAGAATCAAGTATCTGTTGGTTTTCCATGATTCTCAGTAACAATGTACCTGACTGGATAAAAAAGGTGACTCTGTTAGTAGCCTCTGTTTCTGTTATTACCTGAGAATGCTGTGTAAAATGAATAGATTATATTTTATCGGGATGGGCCATATAACAGTACCAGTACTAGTACAAATGAGCCAATATCAGTAAAAGCATTATATGGCTGTTTTTTTACACAAGCTTATAACTAATTATTTTGTATCCCACTGAAATACATTTTGTTATTATTTTTAATTAAGAGTTTGTGATCATTACTTTAACTTGCTATGGATTTTAAACATGAAATCGGCAAATGACAGAGCAGTAGGTCAAATATCGGATATCAGTATCAGCTTAAAAAAAAAAACAAAAAAAACAGCACATCAGCATATCCTTAATATTTTACAGTCTCGATTTTATCAGTTATTTTAAGATCAGTTATTTTGTGATTTACAGCAGATGAATAAGACTCATTTTTTCTTAGTTGCGATGCCACTGTTTTGCACTTGAGTGTGTTTACCTCTTTAAATATTTGTGTTCTGATGTGCTACACCAGCCCTCTCTTCACAAGCTTTTGATCCCAATGAGGCTCATCCCTGAACAGCCACCTGCTCTGGGTCAGGCTCTGCTGTTATTAACACTGTGTCAAGGCCGGCGCATGGAGAGTGCTTCAAAAGGACGCTATGGGCTTTTAATGACGGGTTTGAGCTGTAACTGACTACACAGGACGCTAGCATTCAGTTCAATTGTGTGCACTGTTGTCCTTTGTGAATCTGGATGGAGTCTCATGTTTTTATAAGGTCTTTGATTCACTAAGAGCACTATGAGAAGGAGAATGAACAAACTGGGCAAAATGTACTTACTAAAATAAATTTCGAAATCCCTTCTTTTTAAGGCTTAAAGGTGTACTATGTAACTTTTTTTATACATAACAAAAATAGACACAAAAACTATTTTATGACAATTACAACAAAATCTTGAAATCTTAAGAAGGGTTGCCTCTCAGAGCTGGCTTGTAACTTGGAGATAGGTGAAGATAGTATAAAATGAATGCCATACAGTGGAACATCACTGTAGACCAGGTAACAACACTCTCCAATAGAAAAGTTCTATAGTGTTTGTGAAGGGCATATTGACAAAAATTCTGTATATTTACAAATATCAATTATCTAAATCAGTAATTCTTCCGGAAGCTGCAATTTTTCATTAACACTTAACATAACACATTTTAGCAGACAGCAATAACAAAATGACATCCTAAGATATCCTAAAATATTACATGACCCACTGTTAAAAATAGTTTAAAAATACTGATTTCCTCTAGGAATCACATCACTATTACAATATTTAACAGACTGTGCAGTAATCATATATGAATTTTCCTTACTGATTTTGTCCGATTAACTCCTCCCTTGCACATGTCTTTCCACTTCCAAAGACAATTTCCATTTCCTCTTCAGGGTCTCTTGAATCAAATCTAATTCCTTGAGGTCCACTTTGGCTAATTTGTCGCTGATATTTGGTCCTTTCCCTTCGTCTCTTCCGCAGCTCCTCTCAGCAGCACTTTTGCTCAAAATGAAATTTGAGAGTAATGTTGAAATCTCCCACTGAATCAAATCAGATTTTCCTCACAGTCTCTGTCTCTCTAATGTGGATTTAAAAGGATCTAGAACTTCTTTCTCAAAAGATTATTTCTACTATACCAGACGCACTGAAATGGATTCAGGCAATTTTCAAACCAGTTCATATAGCATTTAAGGTTCAGTGAAGGAAAGCAATAGGGTTTTTTCATATGTTGCTTTCAGTCTTTGTTTTTATTGTTCTGGTAACAATAGGAATTGTGTTTACTGTGTGCTAAGTATAAAAAGAACTGTATTCAGGATTACATAGTCATTAAAACAGTTCTATACAGAATGTCTCTATTGTCTGTGAGGGGTGTGGCTCAAAGGCCCTGTACAGTATTTTTATTTGAGCAAAATTTGTCTAGCCTTAGTACAGAGATATTATATGAGCAGCTCTTGAAATCAAAATAAGTCCACCGTGTGTTGTCTGCATCTAATTATATGCATCTAAGTATAAGTGTTTTGTCCGATAATCAGGAAGTGTGCGTTAGTATGCTACTTGTTGTTAGCTTTACTTGACAGCAAAACCTCTTATAAACTCAACACATAAAATAAGGAGTAACACTGTACTGCTACAAACCATTTAAAATGAAAGTACCGTGCCTTTAATGTCTTCTTAGTATTAATATCTTAGAACACATCTTTTTCTAACTACTTTTCTTTTTTATTGAATGTCCCCCAGATACATATATTCAAGGTTATTTGGTCTTGATGAATCCTGGGACAGCTTGGGTGTATTATAGCTATTTTACCACATTTTTATGGTTAAAAGGATTTATTGTTGACATAAAAATTCTAGAGTTAGTTTTAAATTTTCACCTTGAGCGGAGATGTCTAATTGCTTCTGTCACCCCGCATGTTTTTAAATAATTGCCTATAGACTTTATTGCAGCCCAGAATGTAACACCAAGCCCTACACCTGTACCACTTACATTTTTACCATTTCTCCACATTTTTCCACCTCCGCAGTCTTTTTGGTCTCTTCATCCATCACCCTCCCCCTCTTTCTCCTCCTCCCCCTCTGCTCCTGTGTATCCCGGGTGAGAGGTGCTTGGACACAGAAAATGTTCCCACATATCAAAAGGCTCCCGGGCCGTGAGTGCAGGCAGCCCGCGGAAGGAAAGGTCAAGTTGAATACAGTGAAACGAGAGAGAGAGAGGAGAGAGGAGTGAAGAGAGGGAGAGCGGAATAAAGAGAGGGAGCGAGAGGAAAGAGGGAGGTGGGAGGGAGTAGAGAGAGGAGAGAGAGGAGAGTGGGACAAGGGACAAGTCCTGATTAAAACGAGCAAAGGCACTGCATGGGAAAGACTGGATTCCCTTTTATACTTTTATGGTATAATTTTAGATGTTATACAAAATTATTTGATGATTATTAGATATTCTTTGGTTTCAGAGGGATGAAAAATCAGGACTGTTGCCGTGTAATTAACAATTCTACACAATATATACAATGTTTTTGAATGGTCAAAAAACCTCAACAACAGGATGCACAGATGTTAAAATAAAAGACTGAGAAACGTGTGATGTTTGAGGGCCCTTCTGTACTCTACAGCTAACTGACCGTTATAAGGGCCATAGTTGCTGGCCTTAAGCCCCTAAAAGGAATAAGAGAAGACACCAAACCCATTAATAAAATGATATAAAGCTTGTTTTGTTTTATACTGAAGTAGGGTTGTCAAAAAAAATCAATACCAGATACTCAGTAGAACATAAATACAACAAAATGTGAACTTTCCTGAATAGTTTTTGATTCTTATCATTGTGGTTTTGAAATCAGGTTTAAAAATGTAATATTGTGATAATGCCAGGAGTGTTTAATGTCTGCTTTCACATTAATTATTAGACAAACATGTCCCAAATCCATCTCCCTGCTTTTTACTCTCCTCATTCCTGTGTTGTTGTGGCCCTTCAGAGCCTTGTTCTACCACTCCTCGTCTAACCCTCTCCACGAAAATTAGAATTCAATCATAATAAGCAAATTTGCTCCCCCACAGGACATCATTGAGAGGCGCGCACTGCTACTCCAATCAGTGGCCTTGTTCCTGCCACATTGGCCCGCAGCTCGCAATTTGCATGACATTGGAGATTGTGTCCCTGGACCTCTCTCTCTCTCTCTTTTTCTCTCTTCTTCTTTCTTCCTTTATTTCTCTCCCCCTCCCTGCCTCTCTCTCTCATTTCGTCTCTCTCTTTCCCCCTGTCTCTGCCTCTTTCTCTCTCTCTGTCCCTTTCTCTTCTCTCTCTCCCTCTCTCTTTCTTTTGCTTTTTCTCTTTGTGTCTCTCCTCTCTCTCTTCCTCTTTTTCTCCCTCTTATTCTGTCTCTCCATCTCTCTTCCTCATCTTTCTGTTTCTCTTGCTCTTTTTCTCATTGTGTCCCCCCTCTCTCGTCCTCTATCTCTTCCCCCCCTCTCCCTCTCTCTTTCCCTCTCTCTTTCTGTCTGTCTCACACCTCTCTTCCCCCTCTCTCTCTCTCCCTGAGCACCAAACACACCCTCAGACCCAAATGCATTCAGATTATGAACACATACTTGAGAGGAGACAATACACAAGGACATTTAGACACTCTTGCACACTTGTGAGGGTCCACGAGGGAGGGGAGGGCAAAAACAATGAGACAGGTTGTATTTAGAGCATGCTGATGTGAAGTTTCACTTAATCACAATAACATGGGCTCATTCAGAGGGAGCTGGTGGCAGTCGCCTTTCATAAAACAAAACTAAATAGAAAATAATAATAATGTAGGTTGTATTCATTTTAATTTTCACTTTTTTCCGTAGAAGTTGTACGGTAATCAGACATTTGAAAGCATTGACAATAATTAGCTTACTGTTTACGGATTAGTTAGTAAATAATAGTAGACATATGAGATGCTACAGGCTTTTTACACCACATGTGGCAGCAAATATGGCGTAAGATCTTCCAGAAGAAACACTTTGAGGGAATGGACCATTTCATCACCAAATGCAACACCAGGGAGGAGTAAGAAGGAGGCCTTTCCTGTTGTGTTCACCTGGTTCCCCCACTCTCTAATTTTCTCTCCAATAGTCAAAAAAACAAGGTATAAATTGGTTTGACAAATTGTACTGCCTTGTATCATTATAAACCCCATACAAAATAACTATGCTTTTCCTTAAATATTTAAAGTAGTGATGGGACTTTCATCTTTTTTATTGGATTTGAATCTTTTGGATCCGCTCATGTCAAAGAGCCGTTCAAAAGACTAACGAGATATGGAGCGAGAGAAACACTCGGGGAGGCTATGAGAACTCCTCTCTCCTAGACTCGTCTCCTAGTCTCCTTTCACTCCTCTGTACAGATTTTTATTGGCTGTTTACAGGGGTGAACTGTGTGTTATGCTGTGGAGAATACTGTGTTTTTATGTACTCCCAAAAGCAGCCAGTGCTAGATGTGCTGAAATGATTTGAACTGAGGATCTTATTTCAAGTTGTTTTTAAATTTCTTTTTCCATTATCTGTTTGTACTCTTTGTACATTTGTTTATATGACAGAAGCCAATGTGAGAACTCAATTTATTTACAAAATAATCACAAAGGGAAATGGTCAAGGCTCAAATCTGTTTAAAATGGTTCCAAATGAGAGTGGGAGTGTGTTTACCTTTGGTAATTTTGCATAGTCTAAACAAAACGTTGTACTACAATATTAATCATTTAAATACTAAATATTATTTAGATGCCAAATATGTTTTTTGTGCACAAAGCGCTCACTCGTGTTGCCTGCTCTGCTTCTGTGCTGATTCTTGTGTTGGTTCAGCTTTGATCAGTATAAAAATGAATTAAAAAAAAAAAAAAAAAAAAAAAAAAGATTTAATTCTTTTAAAAATGAGATCCGGTTCCAACAGTTCATGTTAAGGAACCGTTCAAAAGTGCCAACTCACATCACGTACGCCAGTTATTAATTTAAAGAGTTAACAGTGTAAATATTTGACTCAAAATTACTGAGCTTAGCAGTAGTCCATAAAATAAACATGTCTATCTTTAATTATACTACACATCATTGATAATGTTATGTCTATAGACTGTTTATTCAATTATTGCTAATTTAATGTTCAGAAACTTGTTCTAACTGCATTTAATTAGCTTTAATAAAACACGACAAAAGACTGATGAATCAGTAGTTTGTTAAGAGCTAGACCTGTCACGATAGTACATTTTGAAGTATGATATATTGCTACAGAAAAAATATGACAACACACGATAATAATGAAACTACTTTTACCTCTGACACAATAACCTTAAAGCGGGATAATATCTGTAAACCGTTTGTGAAGAAAAAATGTGTCCAGCAATAAATAAATAGCACTATTTCACAATAGTAATTCGTTTTAGTATAATGTGACATAAAAATGTTCAGCTCAAATGTTATCAGACTTAATACTGCAAAAATAAGACTCTACTAATGCAAAGAAAATGTACATGTGATAATTACTGAGCCTGAATAAATCTATATAGTAATAAATCTATATAGTGACTGGCCTATTAAGAACTAATCAGGCTTAGCAACCACTCAGTTAACACCCTAACTCTGAACCCTAACCTCTTAATTAAGTTGTTACTAATCCTGAATCATTCTTACTATTCGTCCATTATGAATTAAGTCTTTCTTCATGCTTTATTAAAGGTGCACTATGTAACTTTTTGGTTGGGGGTCTGTCACCTGGTTGTTTCTATGGATACGTCATTGCTCTGCCTGGAATGTTCCACAGTGACATTAAACAGCTTTACCTTACATTTATTCAATTACAAATGGTTTTATAGCTCAAAAATATCTAGAAAAAGAAGCATTGTGACTGCGAGTGGGGTGTTATTTGAGGTTTACCTTTTGTAACTTAAAAACATAACAGTTGATCACATCACATTTCTGCAAAAAGGAATAAGTGCAAAGGAAAACATGGAGACAGGTTGTATTTACAGCTTGTTGATGTGTAGTTTCCAGTCTCACAGCAGAAGCAGCAGCAGCAGCAGTGGCGTTCAGGAGGTGCTCTGGTTCCTGTCTGCTGGGCTGTGAGCTGTGGAGGAGGTGGGTGGAACACTGAGCCGCTGTCTGCTCCATTTGTTTATATGGGCCGCTGCATAATTGACTGTTTGCTAAATCCACCCTGAAATGTACACACAAAGATGAACAACACCATTCACCACGCTGGCCCAGTTGTGGTGAATTATTAGTGCCCCAGCATGATATATTTGAGACTGTGCTGTTAAAGTACGCAAACTGTATTTTTAGTGTAGAAAATTTAGCTCTTTAGACTTGGACATTTAAAATAGAATGCCGTTTACTATATTTATTTGAATGGTATGCAGATGCAAATTCCAGTATAAAAGATTTTACCTCGTGTCATAATTTTTTACTCATTAATAATAGATTTTAACATGATTATTTGGCTTAGAGTACCACATTAACAACAAGGATTGATTTCGTGTCGTACTTTATATTTGCAAAATATGTAATGAGATGTGTCCCTGTGTCTTTTTATTTATGTTTGCTTATTCTTTCTTGTTAATTTTAGCTTGAAGTTGTGTCTTATAAGATACAAATGGCTGTGATTGTAGATTCTGTTTAAAAATGTCCAAAAACTTAATATTTAAATGGCCTAATAAGGTTTTATATTTAGTGTCATGCAGCTCAACATTTTCAAGTAGGCAATACTTAGATAAAAACTAAAAATACAAAAATGGATTAGTAGCTAGTGCTGATACAAAAAAAAAAAAAAACAGACCAGTTTATAAGGTGTGTATTTATATTAGAATTGTTCTAAGACCACATGGTGATATTAAAAAAGCACTTTTATATTGTGTTGATCATCACATTCTGTTGTTTAATAAGATTTTGCATTGTAACTGTTGTATAAAATTGTATTGTATTTAGTATTAAAGCTTTTCCTTCTTATGGAAATAGATATATTTTCGTATTGTGACCCTCTAAACCATGAACACATCATATAAACCTAAAATGTGCATGAGAAATTGAGTTATCTTAAAGGTAAGCACCGGTAGCAACAGTAACTAAGGGGCGTGGTCTCGTAAACAGTGCAGTTTTCCTGCGGCGTGATGCCTGTCTCCGCTCTGTCTCGCAGGTGCAAAGGCAGAGAGGGGATTTTTGGTGTTAGTTTGCGGCAGCTAAGTGGCTTGACACGTTATCGACTGCTTCTCCGTGGCAACCTGCAAAATTCCTCCGCCTCCTTCAAAAGCCTGGCACGCTGTACCCTCTCTCCCCCTCCTCTTCCTCTCTCTCGTTCTCTCTCTTTCTCTCCTCTCCTTTTCTCATCCCAGTCCCATCCCCCACTCAGTGTCGGGCAGATCCAGCTCCGGGGAAGGAAAACCGTGACGTTGGGGGCACCATGCTCTCGGAAAAATGCCTCAGAAAGAAGAGAAAGCGCTGAGTAGATTTTCAGCATATACTTTGTCATTTGGCAGTGACAAAATCCTGACAGTCGTGATTTATCAATGTGCAATGCTCAATTTATCATGTTATTGATTTGAGTTCATACACGCATACATCTTATCTTCTTTATATCTGGCGTATCTGGTAATTTTTTTTTGTGCAAGGAGATACATTTTTTAAGACAGATGCCCTCCCTGATGCTTTGTATAGCAACAGACTACACAAACTATTGAATAACTATGGCTAGATTATTTCATCTATGGGATAAACAAGATTTTTTTTTTTTAATTAACATGATCCGAATAACACAATATGTATAGACTATTACAGCTGTTGTGCTATGAGACCCTTTTTAAGCCAGATGCCCTCCCTGATGTTTTGTATATCTAGGCTTGGCACTAAGACTGCACAGACTATTTATCAACTATACCTACATCAATATAGGGTTGATAAAATGAATATTGTACCATTATTACAAAACTGCACATACCACAAAATACAATGTATGTCTTAACTAATTCCTATGCCTTCCCTGTGAGCGTAAAAGGCACTGGAAGATTCTCTCTCTCAGCATTGACAATGATACCAGGCTAGTCATTTGAAAGCAATGAGCCAGAAAACGCCATTCATCCCCCTAAGCACGCCACTCCGTCACTGCCACGCCACAATCACATCCAGCCCACATAGAGAATAGCAGCGGGTGCTTAATAAAATGTACGTCAGGAAGATTTGATTATAAAACAGGCCTTTTGAACACGCGCAGACTCGTTTTAATCAGAAATAATAAAAGGGAAATGAGGCCCTGCAGCTCACGCTGTCCAGAGCTGTAAAATTCATATGGCATCTGTCTATTGGGTTTTTACTTTTCAAATGGTGAGGAGCAACCCAAAATTGAATAGCATTATACTATAGATTTTAGCAGCATGTTCCATTAATAGACGAGACTACGGTGGCCCTTTATAGTCTAAAATTCTCCATCATAATCTAATAATAACCTGGAAAAGTGATGGGAAGAATACTTTGAAAATGTATTTAGTTACAAATTACTGAATGTCCAAATTAAAATGTATTTTGTGACGTATTCTTCTACATGGTCCAATGAGAGTATTGTGTTCTGAATACTTAGAATACTTTGAGTCACATTTAAATTATAGTGTAAGAACATATGATTTAAAACAGCTTATGCATTTCTTATCACACATGCACGTACCACAAGAGCAGTGTTGTAGTAGTTTAGTAGTGTTGTAGTAGTTTGAAACCTAAATTGCATGATCATGTATCACAATGTAATCTTCTGATTTTAGAAAAGTAACTGTATTCTAAATACCAGTGAACGAAAAAGTAACTTACTGGAATACAGTTACTTAAATTCTTATTCAGAATACGTATTATTGTTACATGTATTCACTTACTTCCCAACACTGATGTGGACGATACATTGGCATCACAAAATCACACTTTTTCACCCATTGTATTGTCCTAAACATTTTAAGTGACATTTTAAGTGCTATCCACGGAGCCACTGTGCCTTCCATCTAACAGCGTTCTGGTTTTCATGGATTTATTTTTGTTTATGCCAAAAAAAAAGCCCAGAATACTCGGAATAAGGATTGGAAATTGACAAGAGTAAATATTGACTTGATAAACAATGACTTAACGCTGCTCAGAAAACCACATGTTGCGTGCGAGCAAGATCCTGTAACTATCCGTGATCATAACAGCTCTATTTCTCCTATTCATGTTTTATTAATTATTTTAGACTCTAACTATTTACTAATAGACCACAATAATAAACATACTCAGTTGGATTAAGCATTAAACCAAACTGACTTTTCAGGGCTTTGTTTCCTCTCACCATTTTCCCTCTTGAAGTATATTTGGAGTGATTCATGCATGAGTAATCTTTAATCACTTATTTTCAAGACTCCTTTTTGCCAGTTAACTCTTGCTTTCACTGCCACTGGTATACGTGCGCTGCTTTTTACTTAATTCATGCTACAATTTTATTTTTTTAATCGGTAATGCACATAAACCTCTGTGGCTCACTAGTGTAATGTGCAGCTATCAACTACACATCTCTTTGTCGTGATGACGTTTACAGTGACGTTAGCTTCCGTCAGCAGATTTGGGTTTTTTTAAGCTGTTTTTGGTGAATATTGTGATGTGCAAAATGTGCAGTTTATAACATAATAAATCAAGGGTGTTGTAGATTATAATCATAGCAAACACAGAAGCACAATATGTCTTCTTTAAAATAAAATGATCATTTTGGTGGAAGAGCGCCTTTTGAACTCTTGAAGGAAGCTGACCTAAGTAGCACCATTATTCAAGACATGTGCATGAAACAAAGCACAACTCAAGGGTATGTTTTTAGAGAAAACAACATAAAAAAGTACATTGAGCTTAATATGAGACTTTTACCATTTCAAGTACACATTATAATAACTAGACCTTAATTAGCCTTAATAGAGCATGAAGATAGACTTAATTCATAATGAGCAGTAGTTACGAAGCCTTCATGCTTTAGTAAGACCAACTGAGCAGTATAAAGTGTTACCGTCCCTATTATTTGTCTGATACATTGGCTGTAGGCACAATCTCAGCCACAATAGTTCTTTCATGCTTTGTAATCCATTTGAAAAACTATGTTAACAACTTTCTGTAGATTCTATACATTCCCTTAAAGATTCCCATTTGACATGTTTGGACTTTTCCCCATTGCACTGACAGAAATGACTTCATGCTGCTTGTCACATCCCTCATGCCTCTCCAAGTAGGACAGCTTGTAATTGCCTAAATTGAATATTCATGTCATCGCTACCAGCCCTTCTTCTTCTTCTTCTCTCTCTCTCGCTCTCTCTCTCAGACACACACACACACTCGCTCACTCACTCTCTCCCTCTCTCTCTCTCCTCTCTTCAAATAATCACAAAAATACCGTTTCATTTGCCTCCTTTGCCTGGGGTCATAGGATGTGATGGAAAACACAGCATGTTGTTAAGCTGCCAGCTAATCAGCGCTGGCGAGTAATCCTTTGCTTTTTTCCATGCTGTCTTCCAAACAGGCCCCCCTCTCCTTTCTCTATTTTCTCTTCCTCTCTCTTTCTCTCTCTCTCTGTGTCTTTCTTTCCTCCACTCTTACTCTCTCTCTCTCTTTCCACCTCTTCTCAGTCTCAGTGTTTGTCTCGCCCTCTCTCTTTCTCACAAACTCTCCCTCTCTCCCTCCCTCTCTGCTGGCGGGATAGTGAGTCTGGGAGATGGATGGGACATTGGTAATCGCCCCCTGCAGTGCACCGTGAGCATGTCTACAGGCGACTGGTAACATTTACGCCCCACAATCACACACAAACTGTTCACTGTGCCGCCATCACCTTTTGTCAAAAACGTGCATTAAAATGAGTGATGGCTTGTCAAAGTTTGGGGCCAGAAAAAGTTGGGTTTGCTTCAGGTGTTTTTTGATTTGTGTTCAACTAATCCGGAGTTGCAAGTTGGATTTTTGAGATCTTGAAAATCTATGTAAGGTTCCCGATGCACATTTGAGCCAATCACGTGGTGAGGCTGATGTGTGTGGGCGGGGTTTTGGACTCAATAATGGGAAATACATTTTTGTGTAAAGATACATTTTTGTGATTTGTGATTTTCTTTTGACCCTTTAGTTTCACTCATAAACAGTGTTGGTTCTGATACTGACAAACTGCATTACTCTGATGTTCATGGCCATTGCAACTTAAGGTCCTATATTAATAAAATTGAGCTTGCGAGCTTTGCGCCATGTTTTAATGTTGTTACCTCCTCAAAAACATACCTGGAGTTGTGTTTTGTTTCATTCACACATGTTTGAGTAAACCAGCATTATTAGTCTGTACATCTCCATAGCTCAAAATGGTCTGTTCCACCTTCTAATCTTTAGTTAAGATTGGCAATTCCGCTTGGTGGTACAACTTGTCTAACAAGAGCCACGCCCATAGCTGAGAACATGGATTTCCAACCGTCTAATCCTTTACTCAAATACCAAAACTTTATGTGTATCTGTGTGTGATCAGCCACAAAGGTGTCAACTGTAATCTATGGAAGGAATTTGAAGACAAAAATTAGATATTTTAGAACCTCTTTAATCATTTCAAGTTTCTACAAAAACATGCCTCCATTATGTTGGAGAAATTGTGGCATGGTGGCGGACCACTCACATATTTTCTGGAATTGCCCAGTTCTTTGTAATTATTGGCAGGACATTAAAATAGAAATAGAAAAGACACTGTCTTGCAAACTCCCTATAGATCCACTGATATATGTATTAGGAGCATTGTCAGATAATGTATGTGTAAAAGATCAACAGTATGTTCTCTGTATTCTTTTGATGATTGCACAAAAAATGTGGAAATGAGGAAACCCTCCCCTAAAAAGACTAAAACAAGTTTATATCATGGAACAGCTAACAGCCAAACTCCAGCTGAAAATGGACTTGTTCCTAGAACGATGGACTCCGGTGACTATGTACCTGAATAATGGCTAATATAATAACCTTTTCTCAAGGATTGTTCTAAATGCTTCTTTACATTGCTGATTTTAATAAACTAAAGTTCAAAAAAAGATTGTCAATTCCAGAGCTGAAATGATCTGAATTATTCTAGTGTAGGGTGTATGTAGTTCAAAAACACAGTGGAGAATTTCCTGTATTACCACATGACATCACAAGGTGGTCGCAAGTGTTTTCTGTTTGAGAGAAGAACTCAACCTAAATATGCAGGATTTGTGTGTTAAACATGTGATTTTTGATAGGAAACCACATTATAACACGGATCAGAAAATAGCGCAATATGGGCCCTTTAAGAAACCTGCATATAAAGGGAAAAACCAAAGTCAAAATCTGCTTGCATTTGGCTATTTGGCTAAGCACTAACTTTAACGCATGAGCACAGCTAATACCTCATGCTTGCTATACAGTATATCCCCCTCTCTGCTCCATCCTAAGCACAGCCCAGGGCCCCCGCAACCACCAGCTCTCCTCTGTCACTCTGGATGGATTCACTGGACCCGGGGGGGACAGAACCGTGAGTGGTCCTCCCTGACGCTATCTCCAGGCACTGACTAAAGCTTCTCTGCAGGAATGGACTCCTATCTTTTCCTCTCATAGGACTGCTCTAAGGGAAGCTTTCAGGGAGCTCAGAGGGAAACATATTTAAACACAGTGGGTAGAACTTGGCACATCTTGAACCACTTAAAAGGATTATAGAGGCTGGCATGAGTTAATTACAACAACTTCACTCAAACAGATTTTGGCTGACACTTATTATATATATTACATTGACCTACATTATAGCAGGGGTTGTTTTAGTATCTCTTACTGTTTAGTAACAGGAATTTCCACTTGTTTTTGCCAGTCTACCCCTTTTGTTGTATGTCCAGCCGACTGCATTGGTTTTTATCAGGGCATAGTGGATCCACTGAAGGGCCTGAATCCTTCTGAGTCAAAGATTTTTCTATCAAATTTGAGTACCAACCAAAGTAAATCGCCCTCATATTCGCATAATCCTGATGTCTCTGTACTAGTAGTAGTACTTGTGATTAGGTTTTGTGTATCCAGTTTAGACCTGCTTGAAGTTAAATTCAAGCAATGACAAGAATAACTGTAACTAATCATGCTATATACTGTATGCATATTACATATTAAAACAAAGTACATTGGTTTACAGTGCACCTAAGCAATAAAAAATGACTGCTGGATTAAAATGTATTGTGTTTTGAAAGGGTCAGTATGTTTTCTAAAATTAAGATTCACACATACACTACTAGTCAAGTTTAGACTCACCATCTCATTCAGTGTTTTTTTTTTTTTTAATATATGTTTACTTCTTTCGACATTTTATAAATACATACAGACATAAGACCTCAAATATATGAAGTAAGTTATGCTATATGGAATTATGTAGCAAAGAAAAACATATAACATATTTTATAACCAAATCCTCAAATTAAAAATATTTAGTATTTCACTACCATCTTGCTTCATATATTTGATGTCTTCTGTATGTATATAAAATGTAGAAAACAGTAAAAAAAAAATTAAATAAAATAACGAGACAGTGTGTCCAGACTGTAATGTTTTAACATTTTACCTCCAGACAACTCATTACGTTTATTCAGAGACCAAACAAGTTTACAAGGTACATTCTCGAGATCATATGGCCACACGCCTGTTAAATACAGACATTTATTTATATTTATTTATGACATTCTTTTTTATTTAGTGGTGAAATATGTGGGAAAACACATGTCTACAATCAATATGTCAGACAAACCTTTGTCAAGCTTGGGACAGTTAAATAAATACTGAACACATGGTCAGTTTACATTGGTCTACTAAAAGATAAACAGCAGCAGTAAATGCCAGAGATGATTGCACCAGAGGGACAGCAGTGTTCAGGGCTGTGAGCGGTGACAAACACAAATCAATACAGATGAGACAATGACAACATGGCTCATCGATCTGGGTGAGAAAGCAATGACACTAGATATGATATGAAGTACAAACACAACCGGCTGTATCAGGTCATGTGTTTTGTGAGGTGTTCCCTTAAAGATATTTTTCAGTACATTTTATCGTCCTCGTATGTTTTATCTTCTATTATGTGTCTTGTACCTCTGTACCTGATAAAACTGTTTGTTGTGGTAAAGATAAGGAAGTGCAGGTCATGCGATGTTTCGCAGGTCGGTACTTCTGGACTTTGATATTGGTCAGAATTTATAGCAATGTTTTCGATATTTGTTGTGGTGGATTCTGCCTCAAGGTGAGAAGATGGGAGATTTTAGGTTGTGTTTAGTACTGTTTAGTACATGTGCTCTTGCTTCAGTTACTCCCGTTTCATTCCTCAATCTAAAACATGCACCATATAGGCTAATCCTTCAGCTAAGGTACCCCTGAGTACTCCTGAGTAGTGGTGGAATGTAACAAAGTAAAGTAAAGTAGTAAAGTACTGTATAGTATAGTTATCTGTACTTTCTACTCCACTACATTTTTTAACTGGACTGAAAAGTAAAAGCTTTTTTTTATTATTATTATTATTATTATTATTATTATTGTCTGAGACGTGGTGAAAAAGGTGATGGGTTTATTTTTAACACATCTGTAGTTTGAGCAAACAAAAATACTCAAGTAAAAACATCTAGGAAAAAAAATATTCAATTATTTCTGTTGGACAAAATGACTACATTTGAAGCCTTATAAGACTTGAGTAACAAAATTGATTACTTCTTCTGCCACTGCTCCTGACCGTGATCCTAGCTCTAGATCTGTAGATGGGTCCTTAGGTGGTGCACCCGCTGCTCCCGGGATGGGTCAAATGCAAAGGACTAATTTTCCGTTTTGGCATGCAGTGTTCCTTACTTTATTATAATTATCCATGCTTGAGATTGACAAAAGCTGGTCAGATGTGGAGATTATTCTAAATGAGCATAATCAAAACAAATTGGAAAGATGTTGTCATATATAAAACATGTTAAATGGGAAACCTCATTTAGTCCGATTCTTTATAAATTGGTTGTGACAGATGTCCAATTAAATTAAACAGGAGCAAACTGGGATCAGAGACAATAGCAATGAAAGGAAATATGAAGTCTGGAGTGAAGGCCAAAGTCGTTCACTGGCTCTGATCTTATGTAATAAAGGAGTCATGTATTTTCTGTCAGATGTTGTTGTAGCTTCATCTCCCAGGCCTGATTTAATAAAATGAAAGGAAACTTGGCACATCTCCAACTTTCCTACATGCATGAAGACTCATTATCCTGTAAGCTTATCGTGAGAAGACGCTCAGGGCTGTGCTGTAATACTGGTAATACTGCACTATGTGTGCAATGTGCAATAGCAAAGACACATATTTATGTGAAAGTTGTCTGTCAGTCATTCAGGTAGGGCCCATAGCAAAAGAATCAAAAGAAGATGAAAGTTTTTGTCTGTTTGATTTGTTTTTAAATAAATAAACTTTTTGGTTTTTTTGCTTTTCCACTCAGTAAGTAGTAGTAAAGTAGTACTGGCTACAGTTGTAATAGTGCATTTTGTAACAGTTAACAATAGTAATAGTTTTAGTTGCTAAAGTAGTTGTAATCATAATATTTTCTAAGAACCACACCACCACTGGTCTCCACACATCCAATTAAATGGTCACATCAGCTTCAAACAAAAGATAAATAAAGTTGTATTAATAATACAAAACTACAAGTACAAAAATACAAGTATATCATTTCCAGACTAGCATCAGTATCGTCGATATCAATTGAGTTTGTTTTTACATATTGTCGGCCAATATCAATATTTGCTTCCATTATCATATTTTTCTGGTGCTGCCCCATTCTCTGTGTGCCCATGTATATTCTCAGATTGTCCTCAGTGCATCAGATTTGTCTTTTTGAACAGGCTCATGAGTAAAAATTGAAATAGTTATGTGATTATTATTTTTACAAAGGTGAAAAGTTTATTTGTGATGTTTACTTCAACTTAAAAGAAGTTTGTGGGCCTTGCCATGTATTTTAAAAGCTAAAAACCTGTACCGACAGGTCAAATATCGAATATCGGTTCAAAAAATCCATATCTGCCCATCCCTAGTCAAAAGTTAATCAACTGTAAATACACTGATGCATGTTCAAACATCCAAATTACTTCAAACACTACACCAACCCGCATGGAAACAAAAGTCTATAACCCTAACCTAACCCTCACACATTTGCACAATATTAGAAAAGGTAGGGTTTTAGTTGATTGAGCGGATAGATAAAAAATTTAAACTAAGATGATGTTCAAACTTGTTCTGGTTAGGTAAATAAAAAAATTCTGTTCTAGTCCAGGTTTAGCTCTGTGTTAAGTCCTTTTTTGTCCCTAACAGCTCTCTCTCAAAACACTATCTGTTGAACTTTTTATTAAAAAATATTTCCAACTAAATAATACTTTAAAGTAGCATTGCTTTTTTAGAATAACAGCTTGTGCGTACTTTTCCACCTGCTTTTTGTTTACAGTTGCTTTAAGCTCAGCCTGATGTCACTGCTTGCTGTGGTGAGTCACTGGCCTTCATCGTGACTACCTGCTGATGACGTCCATAAACCACCGTCGTCTTCATCAATTACGCACCTTTTATAGCGCGCCGATTCACTCTGATGTTGTATGCACATCTGATGGCCCTGCTTTTTCACAAACCTACTCGAGATGCTAAGTGCTTTTGTCGCGATGACGTACACAGACCCTGGACAAACCCTCCCCCGAGACATTTCCCACAGTGAGTCATCTGATCCCAAAGACTTCTGCGTCACCGAGATAAAAATAACTTCAATATCATCGTCATTATATAGCTGGTGTTCGTATAGGCTATGTATGTGTAATAGAGAGTCTCATGATGTCCATCCAATTTATTTTATTCATACAGGACATTTCATAAACAAGTCCTCATTAAAGGGGCCATGTTACACTATTTTCTCATCTATGTTCTAATGTTGTTTCCTCATCAAAAACACAACTGGAGTTGTGTTTTGTTTCATTCAAACACGTTTAACACACAAATCCTGCATATTTAGGCTCGGATCTTCTCAATCAGAAAACACTCTGTTCCACCTTGTGATGTCATGTGGTAATACAGGAAGTGCTCCACTGTGTTTTTAAACTGCATACACCTTCACTAGAATCAACTGGATAATTTCAGACCTGGAATTTCCTATTTCTACAGAACAAAAAGTAAAAGGTAGGTGTTAAATTCAATACTACCGCTTTATGACATCACTAGGTGGAACAGAGCGTTTAGATCTTTGCAGATGTAAAAAAAAATAAATAAACAAAATTACTCAAACATGTGTGAATGAAACGAAACACAATTCCAGGAATGTTTTTGGTGAGGTAATAACATTCTTAGATGGCTTAAAGTTAAAGCTCACAAGAATCAATTACGTAACACATAGGAATTTAAGATTACAGCAATTATTATGTCAACAAATTAAAAAACACAACTCAAATTAAAAAACACAACTCACACAGTGCTAAAAGCCAGATAATAGGTGTGTCTTAAGATCTCTGTGGCATTTTATAATCTGATAATAATCTGTGTTGAGCCTTAAAGGTGCACTGTGTACATTTTCTGGTGGAAGATTGTTTACATGAAGATGACCTTGCATTGTCTGTAATGTCACATATATCTTTTAACTTCTATCATCTCCATGGAGACAAGCAGGTGATGCCAGCAGGTGAAGTTACAGGCCAGATCTATAAAGTGGTAACCTCACTCACAGTAAGAATGTTTTTTAAGTTATTTTCTAGCAGGATTAACAACTATAATTGAATAAATGAAAGATAGATAGGCAAAGCAATAACATCTCTATGGAGACAAGCAAGTGGCTCTGGTAAAATGACATACTGCACATAATTACTGGACATGATGAAACCATAGCTCAGTGCGGGTGATGCACCGCTGTGGCCCACCAGTGGCACTGAAGCGCAGGTCCAAAGCGCACAAGATTACACACTGGAGCAATAAAATATATCATTATTTGCCAATTCTAATTAAACTTCTTAAAAGGGAGTTATGTTTGAAAGACTGCAAATGTCCACCCGTAATTACTTCCAGTTATCTGCGTTGAGCTTTGAATTGTTAAGTCCAATTTTGTATTCCTGTTGCTGGCCTTAAATTTCTCCAAGGTAAACATCTTCCTATTGGCAAAGAAAGAAAACGTTTTCCTTAGCACTTTAATCAGTTATTTCCTTCAGTGGAACTTCTAGCGTCATTTTGAATATAGACTGCCATATTTCCTCAGCAGCTCTGCCCACTGGATTATCTCGCCGCCGCCGTAAGCAAGTAGATCTGTTCGTTTTTATTTTGAAAGTGCTCTGCTTAACTGATATATTTGTTTACTTTGTGTAACAGTAAAAGGTAATTGTAGATTTTTATTTATTTATTTTTTTTCTGTCAAAGCCCACACTATTTCAGCCAGGCAGCCTCATACTGAGAGTGTGAAAAGGCCAAAGTGACTCTCCTAATTATGCACTGGGTCAAACTAGCTGCCTCCCTCGCTACTGCACCAAGGAAAAAGTGATAGATTTTTTTGTACTTTTTACAGTCTAATTATTACAGCTTGGATATTACTAATTATGGACTGGTGATGTGAGCTGGCTCTAAAGCTTATCCAGTGACTCAAAGGGAGAGGAATAATACTTAACAATGACTTTAAATATGCAAAGCTTTTTAAAAGATTTTTATTGGTTCATAGGTTCTGTTTGATGCAACTATAATTAGCATAATATTGTAGTGATGAGTGGGGAGAGACACAAATCCCAAAATGCTGAAGCTGGCAGAAAAAAAATAAATTAAATAAAAATCAATATAACGCTGCCAGATCAAGTTACTGGTCAGATCTGTGGAGATAAAGATGCATGTTTTTTAATGTATTTTGAGCAATAAAAAACATCTGTAACTGAATAAATGCAAGATAGATATGTTTAATGTCATAAGATAAGATAAGATAAGATAAGACTTTATTGATCTCACAGAGGAGAAATTCACTTGTGACAGAAGCTCACAGTCAGGGGACAGTATAGTGCAAAAAGTTGTGAAAAATTGTGCAAAACACTCAGAACAATAAGTAAATAAAAATAAAATCACAATAAATATTAACATATTTACAACATCAGGTAGCTCTTATGTACAGGGAGTGAAAGAAATGTAAATATATAATAAAACATATCTCTTATATAATATATATATATGTAAAAGAATACAAATATACAAATATATAAATATATAATCTGAGGACAGTGGAGGCGGTTACTGATGAGGTGACATGGTTACAGGTTATTGCACTGGTTATTGCACAGGTTATTGCACTGGTTATTGCACAGGTTATTGTAAGTGTTAAACAGTGAAGTTGTACAGTCTGACAGCAGTGGGGATGAAGGACCTGCGGTAGCGTTCCTTCTTGCACTGAGGGTGCCTCAGTCGGCCGCTGAAGGTGCTGCTCAGTTCCTCTACAGTCCGGTGCAGAGGGTGAGAGGTGTCGGCCATGATGGATGTGAGTTTGGCCAGCACCCTCCTCTCACCCACCTCCTCCACAGACTCCAGAGGACAGCCCAGGACAGAGCTGGCCCTCCTGACTAGTTTGTTCAGTCTTTTCCTGTCCCGCTCTGTGCTGCTCGGGGCCCAGCAGACAACAGCGTAGAGGAGAGCAGAGGCCACCACAGAGTCATAAAAAGTCTTGAGCAGGGGCCTGCACACTCCAAAAGAACTCAGTCTCCTCAGAAGGTGGAGGCGACTTTGGCTCTTCTTGTACAGGGCGTCAGTGTTGTGGGACCAGTTCAGTTTATTGTTGAGGTGAACACCCAGGTACTTAAAACTGTCCACTGTCTCTATGTCCTGTCCCTGGATGTTCACCGGTGAGGGAAGTAGTGTCCTTCTCCCGAAGTCGATCACCATCTCCTTGGTCTTACTGGTGTTAAGGCACAGGTGGTTGTGCTCACACCAGTCCACAAAGTCCCTGATGACCGATCGGTACTCCAGCTCATTCCCCTCAGACACACAGCCCACAAGGGCCGAGTCGTCAGAGAACTTCTGGAGATGGCAGGTGTCCGTGTTGTAGGTGAAGTCCGAGGTGTAGATAGAGAAGAGGAAGGGTGAAAGGACAGTTCCCTGTGGGGCCCCAGTGCTGCAGACAACCACCTCTGACTCACAGCCGCGCAGCCTCACATACTGCGGCATACAGTGGAAGATTCACATGTGCAGGCGGCAGACTGTCCAGCAGAAAAGTTGCATAGTGCACCTTTAACTTAGAAGACGTTTCAATAAGTCTCATAACTGATCAGTGGAAGACGTACTCGATTTTGTTACTTAGGTAACAAAATACAAATACAAGAGCAAAAAAAAAAAACTCAAGTAAAATAAAAGTATCATATGAAAATTCTACTTAAGCAAAAGTATTAAAGTACCTGTTTAAAAAATGTACTTAAAGAGTAAAAAGTAAAAGTATTCTTCTCAGATTTTTCTAATAAAGCTTAAAATGTAGTGATTTTGATACAAATTTGTGCTGAATTTCAATAGAAACTTGTATGAAATTTGTATATTTTAGTTTGCTCAAACTATGAGCCTTTTCAGCAGGTTTTACACAATAATAAAAAAAAAAATACTTTTACTTGTCAGCCCTGTAAATGTAGTGGTGTATAAAGTACAGATATTTGCTCTCAAATATAGTGACGTCAAAGTATCCACTGTAATACATACTTATGTGAAGTACAGATACCTAAAACCCATACTTAAGTACAGTATTTTACTAGAATTACTTTGTTACAGTCCACCATTGTAATTGACTGACATGTTTATGTCATTTTAATCCATCTTTCTTACTTCATGCACATAGCTTCGGGACAACCTCTCATACTTTGTTGGCACAGTGAGTCACAGGAGCCCACTGACGTCTGTGTGACCCGATCCAGATAAAAATAACTCATTCTCGTCATTAGATTGTGGTAGATCCTAATTGTGCTGTGTAGATGTATGAGCCCGGCTCCTTTGTGCACCTCTAAATGGGAGATAATAACTGTGACTGCCTGAACACTGCACACTCAACTTGTCACTTTGGCAGCTTCACAGCATCTGTCATACACCGACACACGGAGCAAATCAGATTCTTGCGCTGAGAATCTTTTCAGCTTTCTTTTCTCTTCCACGATAAATGCCAAATAAAAACTTAGAACCTAAATCTATAAACCTAACCAGCCATTGTTCTGATTAATTACTGTTTTTATTACTGGTTTTCTTACTACTCCCACTTGTAAATGTCACAAAAATTATCCTTTAAAGCATGAAGAAAGACTTCAGAACAAACCACAATGACTCAGGCTTTGTAGAAAGAGTTAGGGTTAGACTTTTTGGTATTAATTAAGTAGTTACCATAGGCTGTGATCATGTTTAATAAACTGTTTGTTTGAATTGACTGCAGCAGTTGTTGAGAAAAACAGGAACGCAATATTATCACAAAGTTAAATCAAAACAACCGGGCCGACTAAACCTTTGCAGCCAATATTTTCGCTAATAACCAAATAGCTTCTTCAGGGCTTTGTGTTAGTGAGTGTTTAGTAAGTCCAGTTGTTTTGATTCAGTTTGGTGATAATATTTGCTTGAATATTTTCTTTGTGATAATTAATTCTTTCTTCATGCTTTCTTCAGGCTAAAAGAGAAAGGGCTCTTTTCTCATAGAGCTTATCTGCTTTGTCTCAGTACATGCCTGTCAATACCAGGCTGAGCTGTTTCTTTCAATTACACCAGCGTGACTCATCTCGGCTCTCTGACGACACTTGTGGAAACCATGGTTAGCTCAAGTGCTTGAAATGTATATTAATGAGGATGTTTCTTATTTTTGTCTATGTAATATTTTAAAATGTCTCCTACCAATTTAGGTAAGTCAGTATTTTTTCCTTCCAATGAGTTAACACATAATAAGTAGATCACAAAACCATATTTCTTTTAACTGTACTTTTCTATAGTTAAATCAATTCTTGTTCCAACTTCATAACACTTGACTTCTTTGAACAGTTTACCGCTCTTTTGAATTCAACTCAACTCATCAAATAATGGTGTAATAGCTGAGTTGTTATCAGTGAAGGCAGATTGAGTAGATTTTACAAGGGTCACTGCAAAAAAAATCACCTTTGACCATGCACTGACAACTCAGAACTGTACTGACTGCACATTTTTATTTATTTTTTTTGACTAAGCACAGAATCTCAATCATAGCAACTCACTCAAACTGTGTATGTGGGTCTATTATACAATAAAAAGCTTTTCTAAGACTCAAAGTCAGATTTGTGAAGCAAAGCAGAGACGAAAGACACTGAACTTTTTATGGTCATTCATTTGAATACATGTTTTTGAGTTAGGCCTATATATATTGTGCATAATAAAGCTGTGAGTTATATAACGCCCTGAGCGCCTTTTGTTTATGTCCACACTACTGTCCACAAAACTTTATAATAACTACACCATTTTTAACCTTAATAAAGAATGAGCAAAGTATAATTCATAATGGACATGTAGTTTTTAAGCGTGCTTAAGGTTTAGTAACTACTTTTTATTTAATTAATTACACTCCTAACCCCTTATTTAAGTAGTTCTAAGACTGAATCATTCTTAATAAACTATTTGTTTGTGAATTAAAAATGAATGAATAAGAATTCTGAATTAAGTCTCTCTCCAAGATTTTTTAAAGGTTGACTATATAAGTATCTAGAAAAACAGCCATTCTGACTGTGAGCGGGGTCGCCTCTCCACAGATGTGACCTGTAAGTTGATCTGGTTTGGTCTCATGAAGATAGAAAGGTTTAATGCCATACTGTGAAACATTCCAGACAAAGTGATAACATCTCCATGAAGAAAAGCATTTGACGGACCCTCAGCCAGAAAAGTTACACAATGCCCCTTTAAGGCTAAGGTGTAGTTATTGTACAGTGTTGTCCATTCATTTTGCTCCTTCTCTTTCTTTTAATCGCTATAGCCAGGTTAGTAACCCCAGGTCTGCTTAGCCTCCTGTTTTTTCCACGCCTGTCACCCGATCTCCAGGTCGGCACGGTGACGCAAGAGAGAGCAAGTTGTACAAATGTCATCTTCATCAGAGGAAAGAGCAAAGCAGCCAGCGCGTCCGGACGTCCAAACGCATCAACGTCTGCCTCACCTGCTACACATATGCTCCTCTTCCTCTTCACCCCCCACCTCCAAACAGAAAGCAAGTGCTCCTATAAACATGGAGGCTATGGAAATCTGGAGACAGTGGCTAAGTTCATTTGAGTGTTTGAGGGAAGGTACAAAAAGAAGTAAACCAAGCTGAATTTATTGTGTTCAAAATCTGTTTAGTATATGGGGCAGAGGGCAACGCAAGTTATTGAAAAGTAAAGAGTGTTTTTATTATGCTCAAGTTTTCTTAAAATGTGTTATAAAGTAAAAAAAAAAAAAAAAAAAAAAAACCCTTGAATTTCCCTAACCAGTTTATACAATGTGGAGATGACAGTTAGACTTGGAAATTTATTGGAAATTTAGAGGCTAAAATGGATTGAAAAAACTATAGACAGTTGATTTTTAATTTTTATTGAGAATGAAATTATACAAAGCAAAAAGTCTTACTGTTCACAAAGTTTATTTATCTCATCTTTATAAGGCAGGGCATGGGTTGCTCTGGTGGTGCTGAATTTATTCAGATTGAAACGCAAAACCGGTTTAATCTTTGGTGAACTTTGGTGCGTTTTGCATCTCGTGAATTCGTTATCAGATGTTTTTTCCATGAAGCTTTGGGTGACTCTGAATCGTCTTGCTGTTGTGGGAACTGTACTGAAGGCAGATGAGCGGTGTTTTACGTGTGGAGATTAACACATCGGACCAGTTTGTCACGTTGTCTGTGCGTGGGTTTGAATCGACTTTTATTTGATTTGACAGATTATGCCACAATAATAAATGATTAGCCCGCTGTCTGTGGGTCTAAAGTCCAGCTTCAGAGGAGACTCGCTTCAGGTGAACTTCAGAGGTGACCATTAATATCACGCGCACGTGCATCACATTCCTCTCGCTCGTGGAGCACGTGCAGCGTCTCGGAGCAGCGCGTGGAGACAACAGTGCGCGTGCGTGTGCGTACAAAGGACAGTGCCCTCCTGTAAACGTATCCAGGATAATCCGCGAATCATTGCGTATTTCAGGGAGAGGAGTCAGGAGTCTGCGGCTGAAGGCAGGTTACTCCTGTCCGGTGTACCGCTCTAAAACCACCCCCGGTCTAGACCCACACGAAACTATTAAAATCTGAAAATGCCGTGTGTGCTGAACGTGCGTGCCTCTTCTTTGTGGCGCGCCGTGGTCTAATTTGGGAATGACGCATCTGAAAATTACAGACGTGGCTCGTGTGTGGCACTGCCTCGCGCGCGCTGAGACGAGGCAGAACTGAAGGGCAGAAATAGAAATGTTGGGACTTTTAATGTCTGAATGCAAAGTGATATAAGGGAGCGTGCTTTTCTGTCCACATGTGAAATATTCCACTGTGAATTCACGCGGACTGCCTTATATGGAAAGACAGTCGTGCCTTTGTGCAATAGGCCGAGCGGCAGCCTGCGGGAGCCCGCTTTAACCCGTGCGCTGCTGAATTTAATTTGGTCCCGTCGCGTGAAACAATGCAACGAGAGCAAACGAAACCATTGCGCGTCTTGGTTTGACGCTAGAGCCACAGAAAAGGCTTTAAACAGTAGAAATGTAAAGGGTGAAATTAATTATAAAAGTGAATGTCTGAAGGGAGAAATAGATTTAACGCTATTTTCTTTCCACTGAGTGCCTCACACTCATATCTCAATAACCCCAACTGTTCACCCATAAATACAATTCTAAAGCGAGTGGGACTTATACATTTTGTTTAACCAGCACTGGTTGGGATTAATTGGCTAAATGTTTACAAAACCAAAGCCTTATAATCCAGGACTAAAGCAGGATCACACAGAAGATCTGAATCTGAATAAATCTAGACTAAATCTGTAAAATAGCAGAATTTGAAGGTTGGGAAACAAGTCACCTAAATAAATTTGCCAACTACAACGTTTGGGGGGAAAAAATTGGGAAGTTTTATTTGGCGAAAGAAAAAACAAAACTCTTGTGATGAAAGACCTGAAAACATGAACTCACCTAATCTACCCTAAAGAGAAAAAAAATCAATCAACAAATATTAGACAATTTTAAAGGTCAAGTTTAATTTACCTTAAGAAAAATTATAAGATGATGTGCACATATGTTACTACTTAATAATTCAATGAACTTAAAAACTAAATATAGGACCAGGACTAGAGTGAAACTAGACCAAATTGGTGTAAGGTCTTCAGAACAACTCTAGGCAAAATCACTATTTTAAAAACTGATCGTGGCGCGTCTGGTTAAGCCTAAACGATAGATGATAATATGAATAGCCATGGACATATAAAGGCTAGAAAAATGATGACTGATTGATGATTGATGATTTTTTTTTAAACTAAACCAGAACTAAACCACTACCAACACCAAGTCTTGACACCATGAGTAAGCCTATATGGCCAGACGTTTTTCGCCTCCCACACTACCAATCCGTGCCAGTCTCCGTGAGTCTAGCCCGATTTATCCACGAGTGCTTTGCCAAGTGATAGTGATCCGGCCTGAGCCTGTCTTTTGAGAAGTCACCCAGCTGGAGCTAAAGTCTACAGTGCCAGTGTGTGATGTTTGACCTGTATCCAACCTGGAGCTCTCTTTTAACGCAGCGCAAATCCACCTGAAAATCCCCACTCCACGCTGCTATCCGAAATGTCATCCTCTTTGTCTGACCTTGGCGAAGAACATATGGAAATCTATTCATTGAGATTCGCACAACAGCGGCCATTCAACGCAATAGGGTGAAACTGACCCTGATCATCTCGTATACCTCAAGAGCGTACCATAAAGACGTATATGTGCATGTGGAGAGGATATTACGCACGTCCTTGCATTGATAGACGGACACTACGGACCACTATCTTTCTGCTGGCCTTGGAAACCCCCCTCTAAGCGTAGGTTAATAACAAGATAACGAGCTTGGGCGTCCAAACGTGGGATTTACACATTTTGGTTTCAGGGTGGCTGTGCGTGTTGTCATTGTGGACGTGTTAACGTGGCGACAATGAGTCAAAGGCCCACGAGCTGCCCGTCAGAGCCGCGTGAAGAGAGAGGGTCCGGGCCGATTGTGTTGTACCGTGAATCACACCACTCTTCCACAGGCAGCACCATTGACATCGCTCTTTTTGATCGGAGGAAGGAGCTGCGTTCAGGAGATGGGGCAAACTCGGATTTCTTAGTGTTCAACTTTAAAATGAGGGTAGATGTAGGTCTGTGGATTCATATGAAAATATAGACATATTTAATAGGTTGTGGGTTGTAATTTGTTGGGTGATTGGCTTAGTCTAAAAAAGGTATTGTGCATAAATGGAAACTGAGTGAACCCTGTTTAAAGGTGCATTGCGGAACTTTTGCGGTGGAGGGACTGTCACCTGCTTGTCACATTACGGATGTTTCTGTTGCTCAAAAATACAATAATTCTGTTTGTGAGCATCGTTGCCTCTATACAGATCTGACTTATAATGTAGCCTATAGTTGTCTCCTTTGAGGTAGATTTAATCTCTACCGTGGAATATTCTAGACAAAGCAACAACATCTAAATGGAGATGATTATGATTATGATTATTATTATTACTATTATCATTATTATTATTATCATAGCATATGTCCTTTCAGTTATTTAATATAAGACAATAGGCAAAAAGGGTTTATGGCGTGAGGAAAGTACTACCTCCATTGGCAGGTGTTATTGAATTTAGTAGTCAACTATGCCAACACTGATAATAACCTAAAATAGGCCTACCTAAAGAATAAGTAAAATTGGATTTAGATTTCATAATGGTTTTGTTTTCCTGTTTTGTACTTATATCTAAGTGAAAAAATGGCTTTTGTCTAATTGCTACCTCTATATATCGCGTTGTGGCTTTAATGTTGTACTAAAACCTCGCTTAATCACGTTTTAATTTCAAAACAATTTACTTTTTATACGTTGTTTTTCTTTGTGATTTCAGATAAGTCACGATTGCCTTTAAACCCACGGTCCTTGAAAGCGTCAGAGGGAACTACCCCCGCCCGGACACCGCCCCCTCTACGTCACTGCCACTGCGATTTGCATGAAGTGTTTTCTGCTGCAGCTCAACTCGCCTGCAGACTCCGAGGGTAAAGCGAGGGGAGAGGTGCGCTGGAAACTCGAGGAGAGAGTGCGAGGCTTGGTTTCTACACCGGGAAAACCTAAAGGAGTACAATATAAACGGGAGACGGGGATACGGATACCACTAAGGATTATTTTGAAGTGTGGGTTTCTTTCTTACGGGGAAGATGGAGCTACCCGCCGCGGGAGAACACGTCTTTGCGGTGGAGAGCATCGAGAAGAAGCGCAGCAGAAAGGTTCGTCACTAGAGCTGTGAAGGGCATTTGTAACGGAGAGGAGGGGGACGAAACTAGCGCGCTTTGGCTGCCTGCATTTTGGAATCAATATTTCTATGCTGACTTTGCAATGCTGTGTGGATATTGCTGCGTAAAGTATCCTCCTAAGGTTTTGCTCATTATCCGTTTCTCTGCGTTCACAGGGAAGGATTGAGTATCTGGTCAAGTGGCGAGGATGGTCTCCAAAGTAAGTCTGCTCATGAATTTAAAAAAAAAAAAATAGCCACTCGTTATTATTCAAAACAGTGGGGTTTATTGGTGCGCGCGTGGGTGCGCTTATGGGCGGTTACGCGATGATGGATGTAGTTTTACGATGTATGCAATCCCCAGTGTGCCAATTAAGAAACAGACACGGCCATAATTGAAGACCGTGTAGTAGAAATGCGCTTATACACAGATGAACTGGGAACGATCCACTGCTCTGCGCTACAGCCGTGCGTAAAAGTTGCTATACATACATTACACGTCCGCCCCCGGGGACAGCAAGTGCCCTAGCATTATGTTTACTTAACAGTAAAAGCAAATATGAGTTGTAGAGTGGATAAACTTACCAGCTCCGTCAAACATAGGTACAAATGTAGTATAACAGCCCCCACTTTTGGTTGATCAGCATGTCCTTATTTTGGATTGTTCATGTTTCAGATACAACACGTGGGAGCCGGAGGAAAACATTCTGGACCCTAGACTCCTGGACGCATTTCAAGACAGGTAATAAACCCGAAACCCGCATCAAGTGTCTTCTTTTACTGTAAATGGAATACAATAACTCACCAAACTGGTACAAACTTGTCCTGGTACAAACATGCTTCAAATACCTGATGTTTAGTTGAGAGAGCATAGTTCCTTATTGTGACAAAATGGTTACATATTTGTTCTTGTTGTTAGGAGACCTTTGTTATGTTGTGATTGCCAGCAACATCCACAACATAAGTTATTAACAAAAACAAATTGTTTTCAACCTATTATTAAAACTCAAGTCAGACCTGTTTTACATCTATTATATTAAGTAACCTTAATTTCATTTTCAGTTTTTGTTAATCACTATGGCAGTCCTAATTTCTCATTACTCCAAAACCCATGCACTGAACATGTCTTTCGCACCTTGAACTTTCTGAAACAACACATGTTTTCCTTTTAATCCTTGGAGGAGATGACCTCTTCACTTCTTTAGACAGTTGATACAAACCTGACAACATCTTGAGCTCAGTTAAACTTAAGGCTCATTCATTCAGTGTCTGTCTAATCTCACAGTGACTCTTTGGGATCAAGGCTGTTGTTGTTAGTTCAGGGTTAAACTTGGGTCGCTATCGTCAACATAAACTCCCTCTCTACGGTCTCTACTGTCTCCTTCGGGTCATATGATCTGGTATTTGTCAGCACAGAGTGATCAGGTGTTGGTCACATGATGCACCTGTGTTATCTACCTATTACACCTCTCTCTGCCTGAATGCCCACACAAGCTCTTGTTTGGCTAATTGGCCACTGGATAAACCCATTATGAACACATTATAGGCAATTATGTGTTATGAAATACTAAACTTGGGGGTCGCAATATTAGAGTAGCACTCAGTAACTTTATATAGTAATTAGGCATATTAAGAACAATAATATGCAGACGTTTCATAGGTTTAAAATATACCTCATTAATTTTTTGTTGCTTGTAGATTGTTTGAAACAGCTTTGGGTTGTTTTCTTTTCTACTGTTTTGATATTAAAGGGTCCATATTATGCTATTTTCTGATCTATGTGCTATAATGTTGTTTCGTCGTCACAAACATACCTGGAGTTGTGTTTTGTTTCATTCACACACGTGTAACACAGAAACCCTGCATATTTAGCCCGAATACTTCTCTCAGACAAAAAGCACTGTTCCACCTTCTGATGTTTTTAAAACTCCATATGCCTTCACTAGAATTGCCAGTCTCTACAGAAGAAAAAGTAAACGGTAGCTGTTTACTTGAAAACTACCACTTCATGACTTCATAACTTGAAATAGAGCATTTTGAGCTTTGGAAATGTAGATATCCTAAAAATGCAGGATGACTCACATGTCTGAATGAAACAAAACACAACTCCAGGTATGTTTTTGATAAGGTAACAACATTATAACATGGGTTAAAGCTCACAAGAGTTAATTTGGCATAATATAGGACCTTTAAGCATTAGCAATATAAGCAACCAGCTTTGAGAAAATGTAATATATTCTTTTATAAATTCCTTGTTTTATTGTTTTATTACATATTTGTATCAATTTAAATTTTGTTCCTGCGTGGAACCCATTATTATCTCAATGCCACAATCATCCCAGTGTTTATTTATGGGGCAGGACTTGTATAGGCTGTGAGTTTGACAAGGATGTTGAAAAGGACATCAATAAACTCAAATTATCAGATTGCCAGCCAAGCTTTTAGAAATGCAAGCATCCATACTGAACATAATGCCTTATTGCTATGAAGGTACCTATGTACTTGTTCTGAGTACTTCAAAACTGTGCTAACATATAGATTTTTTGCATGTTACTAACGATTATTGTGAAAAGAAACATCACAATTTTTTGACACCATATAGCTGAACAACAGTCACATTGCCGTTGATAGATTCCCATTTCTCTAGTATCTAAACAGCTGTATGAAATCAAACATTTCTGAATGATAAATAGCCACTCATAAAAAACACATTACAATTAGGTTTACTTTTTTGGAGTTTAGACTTAATTTAATGTATTACTCTTTGCTTTTAACTTTTCCAGTGGAGGGTTCACAAATTGCTTTGTCTTCATGGAGACTCTTTGCTTTTCTAGGAAAGTTTCACAGTATGGCAATAAACATATCTATGCCACCAGACCAAACTATGTCAGATGTGTGGATAAGCACATCTGACACAGTATGAAAGAATACATGTTTAGCAAGCCTTTTTCTAGCAATTGAAACAACTGTAACTGAATCGTGGAAGATGGATAGGTTTAATGCCACATTGTGGAACAGTCCAGTCAGAGCAATAACATCTCCACTGAGGCTAGCAGAAGAAGGATCCTCCTCCAGAAAAGACAGAGTGCACCTTTAAGATTCTCACAATTAAAATGTATTAGTCAACCAGATCATTTATAGACACACCCACTTATCATGAGCATATTTCCGAAAGTAAATAAACCACACAACCAACCAAAACACCCACATAGGCCTGTGTCTGTTTCAGCTGTTACTTTGCTCTCTGAAGGGGCGACTTTATTGAAACTAATTGGCAGTCTCTCTGGGGAGCCAAATTGTCGGAATGCCAGGTTATGAAAATACACCAAGTCGTCATTGTAATTAGAGTGAGCGAGGGGAGGAGGGGAAGGGGCTTTGACATCATTCTGTCTATGGTATTGAGTTACTGCTTTAAGTCTGACCTGCCAGGGCCAAGACAGCTGAGAAAAGTTCTGTAAAAGTGTGAGTGGTGTAAAACATTAGTTCTGCCTTGGGGGTTGCAAGATGATTTCTTATAGCTGGAAAATTATCATACTGTTTTTATTCTATTTTTATTTTTATTAAACAAGTACCTTTAGTGAAATTAGGTCATATAACACAAACTATTCAAATAAACATCCAGTACCAAGTTGGTTGCAAGACTATTTTGGGGCCCGGCCTGAAACGCGTCGGTGTATATGCATGTGTGGTGGCTATAAATAAGCAGGAGTGAAAGTTTAAGTATGACAGGTTTTTATGTTTTTCTAATTATTACTTGGTTTGGTGGGATAGTACTTGAGCTAAATATTTGTCACAGTTTTACGTTAGTTAAGTGGTAGTTTGTAGAAAAAAGTTGAAGAAAAGTACAAAAATACAGGAAGTATTAGTGAGTTCTAAAACAGAATACTTAGATGTAATGATGTTAACTATGATTTAGTGAAATGAGTGGTCTAACCTTTCATATGCTCTTTAATTAAAAGGTGTGACTAGGAGAAATGTTAATGTAACCTTTTTGGTGATGATTATATCTGATGAGATTCAGGAAAATGATTCATTTTAGAAGTGAAATCTCCAACTTGATCCTCCCACAAGAAACCAATACTTATTAGCTGGAAACTTCTTCTTTGCAATTTGCACAATACACAGTGAAACACGGTTATGGTCAGTTATGGGGAGAAGAATGAATATAATAATGGTTGTTAAGGTTTTCCATCTAAAAACTGAAATGTATGTTACAAAGTTTCTACAAATATGAATGAAGAAAATTGTATTTGGTTATATGACATACTAGTATTTCTGTCCACAATGTTAATTAAAACATATGTGCAATGTGTTTGTACTTACACCTGTAAGATAAGTAAGACAATCTATTATCTATTTTAGTTATTTACAGGGATGTAGCACAAACCCTGGGCCTTGTGTCCAAATCACCTTGGGCCCGTATTACCTGAAAATAGCATATTACAGATTTTGTAAAGGGCCCCTCCCTGCTCTGCCCTGGGTAAACAGTAACCTTTGCCCCCCCAGTACGATGCCTGTGTTAAACAACTCACATACAAGTTGGACAGACCTGAATAGCATGTGTTGTGATAAAGAGTTGGTCTTTAAACCAGCTGTTTTTAGAGTGAACCTAAAAGGACCGGTATCTTCTTATTTTGTATTACCCTCTCCCCCCTCTTCTCCTCCCTCTCTGAGCTGCTGATGTCTGCGCCTGCACCAGAGGAGGACACCCGTGACATGTTGTTGCCAGGCGACGCACACTCATCTCTGGAGACACGGCACTAATTGGCTGCTGTTTTCTTTTCCCACAGGGAGCGACAGGAGCAGCTCATGGGCTACCGCAAGAGAGGACCCAAGCCCAAGCACCTCCTGGTTCAGGTGAGGGTTAAGATTCAAACATATTAATAAAACTAAAATTGAAAACATTTCTTAAACATAATTTTATATATTAGCCAGAAATTTTAGGGACATTTAAACTCACAGAGATTTTAGGAGGCACTATGTAACTGGCAGGTATGTTGCTTCACCTGTAATGTTCCACAGTATGGGATTAAATTTCTATAACATGCATTTATTTAATAGGGTGTTTTTATTACTCAAAATTATATTTAAAATCCTCTGTTCTTATTGAGGGTGGGGACACCTCTCCACAGACCTGACCTGTAACAGGGCTCTGGTGGCATCCCCTGCTTGTGTTTGTGAAGATAGATAAGTTTAAAGCCACATTGTGAAGCATCAAATAGCGGTTAATTAGCCAAAAGTTGTATTGTGCAAAGTGAAAGATGTTTAACTGGTTTTGTCCATCAGAAACAGCATCTAATGTTAAATCTGTCATTCTAGGCCAATTACAATACGTGATGTGATGACTGGACATACAGGCAACAAGGAACAGTTTAGTCCTGAATTGCCAATAAAATGACAGATACTGCAAACAGATGGGGAATCCCTCAAATTTTTCAGTTGCCAAATATAAACGTATCCATCCAGTGTTGAAAAGGCGAGGGGAATCCCAGAGGGCAGTGTTTGTTCCCCTCAGGAGGGTGTTGGTGTAACACATGGGATAAAGTCAGTGAGAGGACACAAAGCCACAGTGACATTCCTCTGAGCTGAGGTCAGAGCAGCAGGAGACACTTTGAAATGTCGCGGTGTGGGTTTGGGCTCAGAGAGAATCCCAGGACCACGAGCTGTGTGCAGAGTGGCCCCAAGATCTTAGTGCTAAATTGCAGGGATGTAACAACAACCGAAATATCGAGATACCGTATTGTCTAGTCTCTTGCTTAAATTCATTATTTAGGAGCAGCAATAGCTAAACTACATGTATGTAGTGAACTACAGATACCATAATCCTTTGCTGTCTCAGCACAGACTACATGAAGAAATTACTTTACCTAGCATTTTAAAATCTTGATTTGTTGGATTATGACAGTAATACAGAGGCTTGTCAAGGCACTTTAAAAGGAAAAAAGTAGTATATTCACAATTTTATTTAGCCTCCACAAAATATCGCAGTAAATATCGTATTATGAGATTTAGATATCGTTACATCTCTACTAAATAGAGCAGATTACAAGTTTGGTTCATCCGGATAATTTGTCAAACATTCAAAACGCATTATTGATAGGGTTAGACCATATGATGATAAACATATACTAGTATACAAGAGATATACAGTATATACAGTATAGACATATTGGTCTTACATTGGAACAGGACAAGATCTCGTGTCACAAGATCTTATAAAACTGGCACAGATTGTATTCATATGATAAAAATTCCATGTGTTTATATTTGGCTTGGATAAAAGGAAGGCTTAACATTTTAACATTAACAAGCAGTAATTCAAAAAAGCAGTGCTGAAATAACGGCAAAAATGTAAAATGATTTTTAAAAATGTGTGGCCAAAATAGCCCACTTTACAGACGATTACACACAAACCAGCACACAGCATTTATTCTACATTTAACACAGTGTAAAACCAGAAATTGTGTATGAAAAAATAAGTTAATGTTACATAATGTTAGAACTGGGCATGAGGAGGTTGTTTTGTTTAAGGTGGTATCCCATAATGCTTTGTAATATGATGTCACAATCTATTTTTAGTAACTGTGAAAAGCGCTCTTGTCATGCACATTCTGGAAACAAACTGTACATTTAGAGAATGGCTTTCATACGTGTTAAAAGCTCCTCATGTTACTTGCCAAAACCTGGACTTCCCCTGGCGTCAATAAAAGTACACTGGAGACAAACTTGTTCACACATTCCACACACGATTTCTGAGCACATCCTCGTGGGCCTCATTTGAAACATGGCATTTTGTTGTTGTCTAGACACATCTTTACAGCCTCTGACAGCCCGACTCAATCACAAGACAAATCTGTTCATTTTTCATGGCTCACCCTTTGTGCTGTACCTTTTGCACTGTTGAAATTATTCATCATCGTATTCGACTGGGATTGTAGGTCTTTATTAGCAACATTTTGGTCCTGTTTTCAAATGGTCTTCGTGTGGCATAGTGTTTATATAATTTATAATTGTTATTTAGAATTTATTTAGAAATGACCAAAAAGGCTCTTCAGATTTTACTAGTGGTTTTAGTTATGTGTCTGAGAATCATCAAATGTTTTGAGGTACTTTCGAGTCTAGACATTAACAGTTATTGTAATAAATCAAGTAAGAAATGAAACGTTTTCTAAAACAAAAAATGATTCAACCAAAAAATGCCATCATTAAATAAAATCATTAGCCTGTAGAGATCCAGAACCCAACCAAAACTACTATTAAACCAGGGCTTAAATATGCAGTATGTAACTTTTTTGGTGGAGAGTACGGTACCTAAACTAATCTATCTCCATGGAGACAAGCAATTACTGGCCAGATCTGTGATAGGCGAGCCCACTAACAGTAAGAATATGTGTTTTTTGAGGTGTTTCTGAGCAATACAAACACCTTAAAATGCAAGTTTAATGCGCTACTGTGGAACCCCCTTCAGGAACGTTATATATAAACCTTTAAACCAGGACTTAAACCAAGACTTAACTCAGAACTTCAAAAACTAGAACTTAGAACTTAATAATGTGTATTGAATATTTACCCATTTTATGTAGACCTTGCGATGTACTTTTGTCAGTGTATTTGTCTGTCAGTTTCATTAACTATTCCTTTTTTTCATTTTCATAGGTCCCCTCATACGCCAGGAGATCCAAGATTTTGGCTGATATCCACGAGGAGGAGAGCCATCAGAGGTCCAACTCTATCCAGATGCAGTACCAGCTAAACGGCAAAAAGCACCACCCATACCAGCCACTGTCCCAGGACTGCGAGACAGACCAATCAAATGGCAAGAAATTTTACTATCAACTCAACAGCAAGAAGCACCACCACTACCAACCAGAGATCAAAAGTCACGAGACTGTTTTTGCCAAACCCAAAGAAGTGACAGTCCCAGATTTATCCAATAAGGGGTACAATCTTCCCCCCATCCTGCAACAAAAATGGGTACGAGATAAAGATTCTGGGTGCTTGACTAAAATAAAGGATATTACAATGGAGTTGAAAAAGCTTCCAGCAGATTTAAACGGACACAAGGACACTGAAAAGGTGAAACCAAAGGAGGACTTTGTAACGCAAAGCAACGACGTCCGCAATGGGAAACTAAAAATAGTCAAAAACAAAAATAAAAATGGAAGGATTGTGATCGTTATGAGCAAATACATGGAAAACAGCATCAAATCGGACAAAATGAAAAGTGACTCGGAAAAGCAAGTACCGGACAGCAGCACGGAAAACCACATCGAGAAAATGAAACTTGTGAAAAAGCTTGGACTCGTGAATGGATTTACAAAATTATCCAAAGACAAACCGACTCTAGGACTTGACAGCGGTGACTGCCTAAAAGAGAGAAAGGAGGAGATTTCCAAAACGGAGCCAACTGTGACGGAGCAGGATAAACATGTCGGGGGCAAAGGTCGCGGCCAGCTTCTTGCAGATGAGGCTTTAGGGTTGACAACCACGACTAATCCGGTCTCCTCGCCTTCAGATACGGCCGAGAAAGAAGTCAGCCAAAGCGCACCTACAACATTGAAACGCCATCTTTCTGAAACAGACACTGAGCAAAATGGACCTAGAAAGAGGTATTTGCGGACTCTTATACCTTCTCGCTCCCCGTCTCCCCAAATCGCAACCCAAAATCTCCCTGACAGTCACTTACTACCTGACTGTGGATACCAAGATGAACCAATGGACTTGAGTATGGACAAATCTAAGTCTAGACTATCAACAGTGGACCTTGTTGAGGCAGCACAACCTGAGGGGGTAGAGTTGACTGTAACACAATCGCCGGCAGTGACAGAAACCCAACCCCAATGCATCGCACAACAAACAGAAGAAGAGAATATCAGGCCTTTATCTCCGCGCGATCACAACAAGAGGAAAGATGTGCACTTTCCCTCCTTCCAGCCCTTTCTTGGAAACGTAGTGATCACAGATATCACCACAAACTGCCTCACCGTGACGTTTAAGGAGTATGTGACAGCGTAGCTAACCATGCTAACACCGTACAGGACATCTATGTGAAGGGAAAAGTATTTGCAGCCTTCTGGGTTTCTTGTATTTTTGCATATTTGTTCTATCATCTGTGAGAACTGAGTTAAGCTGGTTTTGGTACAAATCTTTTTCAGATGTGTATCATTGTAGCTTTTTGGTCTCCCAGACTTAACAGTTGCTTAGTTTTTCTATTAATTTTTCCCTTGCTGCTTTAGTGGAAAATACCTTCTGCACATAGACCAAAAGTAGATATTAATAGCTTGTTTCCCATTGTACCCTAATCTAATCAAATAATACATGTATTTAATATTGTTACTTAATGTACTTAATATATTATTAATATAGGCACCTAAAAGCATTTCTATTTGACTATTTCTCTGATTTCTCTCGAGCAATGCAAAAATATAAGAAATTGTAAAGAATGCAAATATATTTTCTGGCACAGTACTTGCATATTGATGCTTGAATGTACAAATGAACTTTTTGTAATGTTTGGATACAAGACTAAACTCTTTGTTTTGAAATAATTTGCGTAGTATTTCTCATAAGCTCTGCCTGGTGTTATTTCTGGAAGTCTATCTCATGCAGTATCAGATTTCAGTTCCTACAAATGAAGCTCAACTTAAACGTACAGAAGCTTAGACAAAGTTGCACTTATACCTGTACATACTTTAACTTTTCTATGTTTGGTTTATATATTCCTCTCAGATGTCAATTTTGTAAAATAAAAAAATGAAATATATTGAAACATGGTATATGACACTGTGTTATAGTGTGAAATATGGGATTGGATGCTGCTGTGTCAGTAAATGTTAAGTTGATGTTAATTTGCAATGTTGGTGGATGGCAAAGTCTAGTTTCCTCTAAAAAAAACTGTTTAATTTACATCTGCAGGTGTAGTTTGAATCTTTAAGTTTGATTCTTATAGCACAAGTCACTTCCAAACATTCTATTTATTCTATTTGCTGTTGTTTAAATCATGACTTGTAATACAACTTAAATATATGAGGTTTCTTTATCATAATTTAATAAAACGTTAAGCTAAGAGCTGGGAAAAACTTTGAAAGCCAGATATCTACTGAGAAAAGTCCCTCCGTTAATGAATCACTTTCCTTAGGTTCTGTGGTCAAAGTGAGAAAAACTTCACAACTTTTTTTTTTTTTTTTAATCAGCATCTGGAGTATTGACTCATCTGATATACAAGTGTGTAACAATCAAATGTGTACAACAAAATCAAGAATGCCATAGACATTCAAGTCTGCAGATAGAATGACGACCATGCCTTATTTAAAGTGTGCTATGTAACTTTTCTGGTGGATGGTTGGTCATCTGTTTGACTCATGAAAATGTTTGCTTTGCCTGGAATGTTCCACAGTATTATATAAACAAGTCTTCTTGTATATTATATTTTATATATTCAATATATGTGGTTTTATTGCCAAAAAATATGCACTACCAGTCAAAAGTTTAAACACTTTTTCAATATTTTTTGTCTTTATTTCCATGATTATTTGCATTGTGGGTTTTCTCTAAAGGCAACAAATGAATGGACATATGAAATGTAGCAAAAAAAAACAAAACAAAAAACTGGCTTGCACTTGGCATTTCTTGACCCTGGCAAAGCATTGAAAAGTGCCAAGGGATAGCAGTGCTGTGAGCAAGGCAAAGGGTGGCAACTTTGAGGATTTTAATATAAAATATTAAAGTTTAGTTGACTTATTAACTTTTTTTCTTTACTACATAATTCCATATATCTGATGCCTATCTAATTCACTGTATTTTTGATACTTTTGACTAATAGTGTAAACACTTGGCTTGGGGGTGTCACCAACTTGTCTCCATAAAAATTATTATGTTTTCATGGCATTTTGTGAAACATTCAAGGCAAAATTATAACACCTTGTGCACCTATCAAATTACATACTGCCCCTTTAACTGTCACTATTAGCTTTGCAACCATGTGTCATACTTCCTCTTCAGTTTTATTTCTTCTGAAAAGCATTCACTGTTGTATTCTAACTTGCTCTACCAGAATGAACTTTGAAGGGATCCTCTGCATTTTGCAATAATAAAATGTCTTTGCAAGTATCTGTCTGTGTGTGTATTTTATGGAGTTTGATTGACTTCTGATAAATGGTGTTAAAATGGTGTTAGCCAGTATAGACAGGCTAAATTTCCAGTGAAGTCTCTAATGACGTCTAAGCCATTACAAGCATTACTGTTCTGGTTTAGTGTTTGAATTGTTACCCTACATCACTCTATAGGCCTTTCATATGCACCACATGACTGGACTTTTATAAGGCCTATTTAGTACTTAAATTTAGTTTGGAAATACTTTTACTTTTCAGTTGTATAGGCCTAATGTATTTTGCCACTGTTCAGATTAAATTTTTAGACACTTTTTTGTAGATTTTTGTAGCGTTGTAAGATATCCATGATATAAATGTATGTAAAGTAGCTAAAAGTCTGGTCTGGTTTGGAGCAGTGACAGTGAGACACTATTTGTGGCAGTGGAGGCAGTGAGGATTATTACAGAGCCTCTCAGGGCTATTTTCAGACCTGCTATTTGTACATGTGGGCTGTAGTGACAGGCAGGTCACACCAATGCTGCATGTGGTGAGCAACACGAGCCATGACATGAACAGTGCACCAATCACAATACACTAGACAGAGCTGGGCAATAAAGTACATTCTTCTATATTGTAGGTAAACTAATGAGATTATTACACTTTCAACAAATAAAGCCAAGTGTATTGTTTCTAGGCCTACACGTATACAGACGCCACAAAGCATAACAGCCCTAAAAATCTGCCAAAAAGTCCTGGCCCACGAGATATTCTTTAGTTGTCATGGTCATAAAGATTTTTTTTTGTCACAAATAGACATGCAAGTATTTACACATTAGAGGCTAATAAAATAAGGCACACATGTTGGTGTTGAATGTACCACCAAATACCACCTAAAATAATATTTGACTTTCCATTGCCTGGATCTAAACCAGGACTCTCAGGTCTAATTAAATTAGGGTTAAATATTGTCTGACAGTAGATTCAGTCGTGTCTAAAATGACACTAACTCACTTCTAAATAGATTCATAGATTGAGTAGGCAATGTTTTGTTTGAGGGGCCTTGCGTCGCTACAAGTACCACAGTTTGAGAAACACTAAGATCGTTAAAGCACAAGATAAGGGAGATGTAGTCTAACTAAAGAAGAGTGTGTTGCCACCAAATTGTCTATTCATCATCGGTTAAATCATCGTAACTCTACCTTTCTTTGTTGCTCATCACCAAATCACAAGCTCAATTTGGCAGGATCGATTTTACGAGAAACAAACCAAAACTTTCTTTAAACGTAAACTAAAGTAAAATGGTTTATTTATGGCACCCGCAATTCTGGTCAAACTTTCTTTTAAATTGGTATCAGTCAGCGTGAGCAGCTGTTCCTGTCAAATGCGCTCAGTGGTAAATCCCAAAGACAAGACAAAAAAGAGAAGCTTGTCCAGTGACAACTACAGCTTAGTCCGCGTCTATTTTGCGCAGGCACATCTCGCCAAGACACTGCAGAGTGATTCTACGCACTTTCATCCAAACATATAGGTTAGAAAAACGCATTTTCATGCATTACATAGACTAAATAAATTACCCCCTGAGGAACCCAGAGAAACCAGCTCTTGTCTCATTTTTATATGAACCTGTCTAACAGACAGACAAATTAGTTATCAGTCAGTTTTCAACGTCTGTTAGAAGCCCAGAAGCACATCGGGTAATGTCCTGCTATAGGACAAACAAAGTGAAAATTCTATAATTGTCCCATAGGCCTCCAATCCCGATCTGTTTGAGATGTTTAGGTGGTTGTCCAGGATCTTAAGTTCTGACAAAAGTTAATTTAGTGAGTCGCGATAGAACGAAGGAGATAACAAATAGGCCTACAGACCAATTACAAAACGAGAGGTTTTAGCGTATGGATCATCTCACGAGAATCCAATCATGGGCCTCTGGAGATGTATAGATCCAGGCTCTGCGTGAAATTGGTGCGCAGTGTTTGCGAACCCTCCGTAGGCAATTTTCAGTCCCTTATAATTATGAGCAATATCAACCAAAACGTGCGCCAGGGCGCGTGCGATACAGGCTGGGATTGAGGGTCACGCGGTGCTTCATAAACGACAAAGAAGCGAATGTGGCGGCACGGCGATCGTGTGCGTTCATAACATGCCGTTGAACAACCCTAAATAGATTCACTGATGGCCTACACAAATGATGGTCTTTAGGCCAAACAACCAAACCTCGATGTCTCCATGACTGGACCTGGAGCTTTTCCATATCTTCAGGGAAATCATAAAAAGCAGGTCGAGCTACAAGGAGGACAGGCCTGACCCCGGCCAAACGCACAGATTCATCTCTAGGAGCACACACCAACACGAAACGGTTCAAATCTAAAGATGAATCTATTCTTTATCTGTAAAGGCTGCCGCGTATGAGTCGTGCTTTGGTGCGTAAACAATTTGCTTAAAGACGCCCTGCCATTCTCGCTCAAGAGAAATGCAGTCTTTGTGCCAGGGCTGCCCTCACATGAAAGCGAGAACTCGCTTCTTGCCCAGATACAAGCCAACCAATGGAGTCTGCCGCGGCCGCGTGCTGCAGTGCAGCGTACGCAGACCAATAGCATCCACCGCGCGGCAGCGCCCATCTTCCTCTGTCTGCTTGTGTCGAGATTATTAGCGCGCACTGAATAATTTCAAAAACACAAGCCTAATAAATGTACTCAGCGCTTTTCTGTGCGCCGCGCACAAATACAGAGGACGCGCCTTTGTTCTTGTTCTGCAAACATCATGAGAGTGTTGGGTCTACTTGCGCAGGTGAAAGGTGGACATTTTGTGTTAAAATAAAAATGTGTTTCAGTGTGAGTGCACCTCTGTCATTTTTGCCATTGGAGTTTAGAGCGCGTCTGAACCTTTGAACGTGCATTGTTCATTGCGATCTCAGTCTAAATTCAATCTTTTATATAGGTAACCGCGCCACGCGCGTAATGACATCCTTAATTATTTTAGCTGGGAACTGTTCACAATAAAAGATGAGAATGTATGTGCAACAGCAAAGTAAAGTAATCAAGTAATTTTCCAGTCATTGTTTTTATATTGTATTTATCTCAGTTATTTGCGCATAACACGCAAAACATTTGATGCTTTAAATGCGCAATTATCCAAAAATGCTGTAAGGTCAGCTCCTTTGAAACAGCTTTATAGAGAACCCTGAGAACATCGTTTTTTCGGTGCAGTGAAGAATTGAGCTTTACAATATAAATAAAATACATCTAAATGTCTACCTTTGTCCAATACAAACAAATTAAATACGATGTTTAGGAGTAGCACTGATCCAAAGAGGGTCTTTCCCTGAAGTTGGCTTTGGCGGCTAAAAAAAAAAAAAAAAAAAAAAAAGGTTTCCCTTCCCCTTCTTTCTTCGTTATATGTCGAATTGATCAACTATAAAAACACACGGTGTCTGTAACAGTGGCTAAACAGTGTTGTAATTATTTTTAAAAAAGGGAGCGCTGACTAGGCCGGCTCCGTAATGAAGCCAAGAGTCAAATGATCTTCATATCAGTACTTTAAAGCAGGCTGTCATTTTGGTTATCCTCCAGAAATTACTTTTTCATTTCATTTTTATTTTAATCTTGCAAAAGTTAAAATTAGTTTACGTGCACAAGAATAGCCACAAAACAAAAGGAATTTCTATATACAGCCGAGTTGTCATTTTAATACATTAGAAACAAAAGCAAAATATAATTAATTTCAACAATTGTCATTAAAGGCCTCTTTCGTTTGGGGCTAAATTCGACGGGTCGCGTTGTGGCTTATTTGACTTAATTTAAAACAACTTCGAGGATTTTGGGACTCGGGCGCACGAAAAAAGACGTGCAATTTTGCACGTAAAAATTACGCGCAATTATTATGCGACATTGCACAAGGGATTAGAAAAAGGTGTCTTTTTTATTGAAGTATAATCATGTTTGGGGAAAAAACAAAAAACAAACAAAACAAAAAAAAACAATAGCTAAATTTCCAATGGAAAGCATGGGTTGACAGGCCATTTTCTCTTATTTCTTTCTTTCCTAAATAGGCCTACCTGTTTCCGAATCAGCGCGTGCTGATGATGAGATTGTACGGACCGTCGGCTGTGGGTGGACCCCGATTTGTAACTTTGGACCGCAGGAGATGGGCCAAGCAGTTGAGAAAAAAGCACCTCCTAATATTAAATACCCGCATTGTTAGCAATCTGGAACTGTTGTCAATAATGTGGTTGCGGTCAATGACAGGGCATATTGTGCCATGCGCTGTAGGAGGACGTATGTTTATAACTGATTTGGATGTAACTCTAGAAGCGGAGATCTTTTTTATGTGACATATATATAGTTAGGGAGAGCACGAGCCGTTTGTTCCTCTTTGTTTCTTCTCTTTTCCAGAAATGTCTTGTGTCTCCCGTGTGTCATTTATGCGCGCGTATTTGTTGACATACCATTTTATACAAGCTGCGTTTTAATTGTACCTTACAACGCACAAAAAATGATTCATTGATCTCAAAGGGACAAGCCGCCTCCGATCATTTCCCCCTCCATGAACTCTCCTCCCACCTCGTAGCAACGCCTCAGCCAATGCGCGCTCAGATCGAGGTTCCACCGACAGTGTTTCCCCGGCAACGACGTAAAAAACTGCGCGTACGTCCCTGCCGTTGTCGAGTATTATGGTCTGTCGGGAATTCAGAGTGGCTCGGAGTGGAGGAGAAAAATATCGGGTTAGCGCGCAGCCAGCTAGCGGTAGATCCGTGGACAGCACTGGGATAAACATGGAGCTGTCTGCCGTCGGGGAGAGGGTGTTCGCAGCGGAGTCTATAATTAAAAGGAGGATCAGAAAGGTTCGTGTACTCTTGTCTCTTTTCTTCCACTGTTATCACGCATAAAGAGTACAGCTGCCTTGCTGCTAACCAAGTGGTTTTGTTTCTGATGGCACGCAGGGTCGGATTGAATACCTTGTGAAATGGAAGGGCTGGTCTCCCAAGTAAGTCCCGCTGCGCCGTGTCTAGCGCATGTTGTAGGGTTTGTTTACGGTACTGCCGTGTCGGCTGTGGCGGTTGTCTCCAAAGCTAACGCGACTGAAATGTGTTGCGCGCTGGAGAGTTTAGCTTCCAGGCTAACACCGCTATCATCCACACACAACCAGCGCTGCGCTCGCTTCCTCAGATTAACCAAATGTTTTATTTGGCAGATACAGTACGTGGGAACCCGAGGAGAATATTTTGGACTCTCGATTGCTGGCCGCGTTCGAGCAAAGGTGAGCTGTCTCCTCTGGCCTTTACGCGCGAGGGCCGTCAATGTGTCTAATAAATCTACGGTATCCCTGCGGTGCACTTTGCTCCGTGACACTCAAACCTGCTGCTGTCCGTGTTATGTTCACAGGGAGCGTGAGAGGGAGCTGTACGGGCCCAAGAAGAGGGGACCAAAACCCAAGACATTTCTCCTCAAGGTTATTTGTTTTTTTTCTTTAATTCGGATTGTTGCACGTCTTGTCATGTCCTTAAACCTGTAGGCCTATGACCCTTTTTCCCTCCGTCGCATTATCATTAAATATGTTAATGTGGTCGATAGTGCAGCCCTTAAGTGCAGTGTATTAGCGGTGTGTATTTGCTAATGGAGAGTGTTAATTGTCGCCTCTAATTACCTTTACTTAAATGCATCAGTAGGCTACTCCGTGGTATCCACCAGTCTTTAATTGTGTCGTTAAATTAAACTTTATATAGTTCACAAGACAAATTTTCTTTTTCTGTTTAGCGACAGCTAATGACAGTCAAGCGTGAAAATTGCCAAATGGACCAAAGTTTATCTTGCTCTAAATACCTGAGCTGCCAGGGCATTTGTTTAAAATCTGATAAAGTGATCGCACTGTTTTCCTTCCCAGATCTCTGGTCAATCCATAGTTATAGCCTTGGGAAAATTACCTACCACAAAATGAAATAAATTGGCCATTGTTATTTGTTTGTTCCTTCTGAATTATTGGCCTTTTGACACAAATGATGCACACTTCCTGCATTAACAATTTTATATAAAATTGTGATTGTTTTTATTTAAAATTCTGTGAAAACTTAAACATATAATTATCCATGTACATTTCCCTACAGGCCCAGGGCAAAGATAAAGCCAGGTCTTATGAGTTCAGAAGTGAAGTTGTCAGAGGAGTGTCATACCCCTGTTCAGAGCCGGTGGTCACTCCCAGGGCCAGAGAAGGCCTCAGGGCGGTAGTCCCCACTATTTTTCCTCCCAGCGCCGTCAACCGAGGAGAGAGCTTCCTCATCCAGGAGCTGGCCCTGCAGCACTCACCTCCACGAACCAGCTCTGATTTAAGAGTGTCCAAAAAGAAAGGGCCAAAGCCCAAGTCACACTATCAAGATGGTGATTCTTTAGTGCCAGAGTCCCACAAGAGGAGAGCAGAGGAGGACGTGGGGCAGGAGACTTACAAAATGCCCAAGCTTCAGAGTTCAGGGGAGATCAGAGTTGTCAAATCCAGACATCAGCACTCAGAGAATCATACACATCACCATCATTCAAACAGCTCAAACAGAGCCAGGTCTGGAGGAGGCTTCCATCATGTGTACTACCCCCACAGTGTACTTTCTCACCGCACATACATGGACTCACACACAGCAGGCTCACACAAGGTCAAAGGCCACCTGAGCCCCTTTAAACACCAGTCCAGACTGGGCCTGAGTCCAGGGCCTCCCTGTGAGAGAGCTCAGTCGGAGAAGCCGTACTTGCTGGACCGCTCGTCCCCAGTGCGTCTCCATGAGGACTCTGCTGAAGTGTCATGGAGACCCTCTCTGGTTACCATGGAGAATGTCCTGGTGACAGACGTGACCACAAACTTTCTGACAGTCACAATCAAAGAGAGCAGAACCTCCAAAGGCTTCTTCAGAGACACGAGATGATCCTCTGCACTCTCTCACTTTGTATGTAGCAAATACATATGTGCACATGTAAAATACTGTATAGAACTAGTATTAAATGTATTTAACAAATGAAATTTATTTCAACACGTTTTCCTGCAGCAGTTTGCTATTTCTGTTAAGATTTTGTAAATCTATTTTGCAAATGAAATGTTATGTATTTTTGTCACGTTTTTTCTTCCAGCCTTTGAGGCAAAATAATTCTAATTTGAACGCATTTGACTGAACTCTGTTCCCTTTTAGGATTGTATTTAAATACATAAGCCCTTCGGAAAAGAAAACGTTATTACATTTTATTTGCGTTGACTCAGTTGATTACATCAAATGCTGTGTAGGTTTCTAAAATAAACACTTATTTTCCTATAGTTTGTTTCAGAAATATTTTGTAATTTCTTAAAAGTCCCAGACAAATAATGTGTAAAAATTGCATTTAATGCGTCGAAAACATGTTTTTTAAATAAAGAAAAATATATCTTACCGTGTTTTTTTGTCTCCTTTTCTCCGCCAATAACGTCTTTTGCGCAATGGAGCAGGCACTAAAACGCACAGGCCGCTTTAATAATTTTACTGATTTAAGAAAAAAGGCTCGATTCCTCTCCATTGGAAAAAACAAATCCAACCTTTGATGTTTTAAACTCGACTTAATTAAGTCGAGGTCTGATTCAGAATTGGGCCTTGAGAGAAGATCAACGACATTTAGATTTAGACCAAATAAATAAAGCGCTTTATCTTAGCCCGCTGTTTGAATCAAACATGGTCCTCTTGCCCATTCGGCTCCTCTTTTTTTTTTACGTATTTTTAAAAAGTTTGTTTATTTCTTTTTTACTTAACCTGAATTATGATGCGTTTGTTCCAGGACCGTGCGCGTGCACACACACTAGGCCTATAGAAGAATTAATAAGAAATATTAATAACTTTCAATAGTTTATAGGCTCCCGAACAGAAGGCCCGATTTTAACAACTAACAGGCTTAATATACACCTCATATTCAATTAGTCAAGGTGATTTGCGTGTGCTCTGTGTTCTCATTTGTTGGCGGATCTCTTTACGCGTTAAACAGTTTGAATGGCTTTACAGATGTTAATTTTGTCTTGTGGCATTGGAAGTAGAAAAAAAAAATGGTAGAATACTTACAATGTGCCTGTAAACTAATGAGGTTACAGGCTTACACGTAAATATGTCAACTGACAGTGAGACGCTCCTGACAATAATCTTAAATAAGAAGACACAGCTGCAGGGAAGAAAACTGATCAACTGCAAAATCATCACTTCTATGTTGTTTTTTATTATTATATGTACTGTATATAAGAAACATTATTATCTAACTACAGTGTTTACAATAGGAGTACATGTCCATCTGTTGTAGATATCATTCAAAATTAAATGCACATGTCATATTTCTTCTTCTCATGTTTCTTTGGCATCAGCTTTTTCCTATAAAAGATAAACACAGATTAAAAGACCACACAAAACCACACAGTACCTCGAACTCCCTGATTGTAGAACATTCAGCAAACTTAGTGCGATTACCCATTTCCCAAGTGGGACCCTCCACAGACAGGACCCTCCTCACACTGGATAGCCGTAGTTGTTGTTGCAGCGGGGGTAGCAGTGTGGATTGAGCCAGTTTTCCCTGGTGGTTTCCTGGGCTCTCTGATCCAGGGCCTGCATGTACAGCAGGTGCTCCTGAAAAAAAAAATGTGAATACTTAACTGCATTTACTCTCAGACATATTTCAAAAGTTTGTTTGTTGAGAGTTGATGAGCAGTTTACAGATTTTTTTTGTGTTCAATAAGCTACATCTCTTTTTGGTGATCTCACACACTTATAATTTTATTTCATTCTTTGGCTGCTGAATATATTGATTGGGGGAAATTGTATATTTTCTTGCAGTCTTGCCTTAAAGAGTAAAATGTCAATTAGCAGTTTTAAAATAACACATTTTTACAGCTTTATGAGGTAGGTCTATAACATGTTTATTTCCATAAATTGCCATGACAACATGTATACAGTATGTTTATTCTCTTTACCCTCATTGGCTCATCGGGGTGACCAGGTTTCTGCCTCTTACTGCGAAGAAGCTGCTTAGCAAAGTTCTCCTTGATGATAGGGTTGGCCTCTTAAAATACAGATCAACACAATTATAAACATTACGAGACAAGATAACACATTTAGAAAATAATGGAGGTTCATATGTCTGTAACACTGGTCATCCAATACAACTTCATTTAGAATGCTTTAAAAATATCACCGTCAATCAAACATCTATGCACAAACTCAAACAAAACAGAAAATACTCAAAATGCACAAACAATTTACCATCAAGAGTAAATCTTAACCTTGTTGCTGAGTTCCTCTGTGCACTTCCTCTTGTGTCTAACCTCTGCCACAGTTATGTTGTTTCTGTAGACTAAGTAACAGCTGGGTATTGGCTAATGCAAAAACACTGCTTATACTGAGACTTGTGTTTTACTCCATGAATAACTCTCTCACCACTATCTGCGGCCGCCCTTATTTGTTTACCCAGCGCATGTTTTAGTCGTTTTCAACCTAACATACTCCACTGGGACATCCCCGCCTCTTTTCTGACCCTCACAAACACACAAACTCTCCCTCAGCTTTGACAAGTTGAGTTTTTGGAGGAAACTAACAAAGTGTCCATTCATGGTCTGTCTCTAGGGAGTCCATGCATCACGTGACCCCAGATGGCAAACAGTCCCGCCCCCCTCCTCATCTCTGCTGGAGGAGGCTGCTGTCGAAATACCAACCTTTGTGAATACAAGGAATGCTGCAAACTTACTGGCTTAACAGCAACGTGGCAAAGTGTAGTGGTGATTAGATTTTTAAAATGAACCTTAATAAAAACTGCTTTGATAAATGCATTGAGCACAACATGCACAGTGCTAAATAATAATGGGCCTATGTGCTAATTATGGTATGCAAATGCATAACAAAGGAGGAATGTTAGATTTATGAAATACACATTTTACCTCAACAAACTAGGATGAGCATCACTTTATCTTTGATGTGTGGAAACACAAGGTGTGTTGCACCCGCTATATGGTCTAAATATACAAAATGTATTAATTAATGAAGTAGCCTATATAAATTATTCTTTGATGAATCCGTACCTGTATAGGTGGTCAGCAGGACCATGCAGAGCAAAAACACAGCAAGCTTCTTCATCTTCTCCACTTGGTTGGTTACTACTTCTCTGCTTCGGTACAGACTGGTCTGGGGCTCTTGACTGAACCAAGAGGAGGTCCAGGGTCCTCTCCTCCCCTGCTGCTCCTAGATCTATATACTCAACAGTCAGCAGAGGGCAGAACTGGTACAGTGAGCGAGGTAATGACATAATCACAAGTAAGTAATACTGAACTGTGTATGTACTATGTGTAATAATACACTTTAATGGCTGCAAGTGTCCACCAGATGGCAGGATATATGTATTAGATAGAAGAAACACATGAGGAGAACGTCAGTAACATGCATGGATTAGTCATTTGATAAAATAAAAATAACATTAGGTCAATGCTTTAGGCTAACATGAACCTCAATTAAAAGTCATTAACTGTTTGTTAGACTACATCTGTCTAAAAGTTGCGTATTCCCAAAAGAATTATGGTGTAGACAATTCGTGTGTCTACACCATGGATTTATTGGCTCTGCACTAGAGTGAATACCCATAACTGCACACCAGGGGCTGACAGCCGCTGTGTTCACAGCGCATGCGTGCGTCTCGTCTGCAAAGATCATGAACTTTCCCAAAAACCCATTTACCCTGCATTTCCTGTTTTGACAAACAGAGAAACACACCGTATTTTCAATCCTGCGAAGTGAATTGATGGCAATTTTTCAATGTAGCTCTCTTGTAATGCGTTTTCAGGCGATTAAAACGTTAAGTGATAATTGCCATGGTTATTTTGTCTATATTAGAAATGCTAAAATGTATTCTCTTGTGCCTCTGCAGCGGACTGCCGCGTGGTGTCGCTGTGCGCCCTAGTGCAGAGGCTGAGGACTACCTGCATTTTGCTCTGATGATCTTTGTTGGAGCTAAGTTAGCGCTGGAGCTGCAGCCTGTGCGTCCAACAGCTGTGGATGTGATGTTTCGCTTTCTTTGAGATTCATCTGTTTGTTTTCTGTTATCTGCCAGTGTTGAATCTGAGCGCACAATCATGGGCACCGTGTGGAGGACGTCTGCTTTGTGGTTTTGGTCTATAGTGTTCACGTAGCTCCTGTTCACCGGTTTCCGCTCTTTCACGCCGCTCTCTAGGCGGCCACAGCCCGTAGCGATGACTGCGGAGGTGGGGGACGAGTGGTCGCTGTTGCTGTGGACATGTCTGGCCGTGGCGGTACCTGTCATTATCACGTTATGGTGTAGCGTACAGCGCTCAAAGCGGAAGACGCACATGAAGGAATTCTTCCGTAAAAGCAAACACGGCTGGCACTACACGGATCTGTTCAACAAGCCCACCTACTGCTGCGTGTGCGCCCAGCACATCCTCCAGGGCGCCTTTTGCGACTGCTGTGGGGTGTGCGCGGACGACGAGTGCCTGCGCCCCGCGGACCGCAGCCTGCCCTGTAAGGACATCATGGCACCCTCTCGTGCCGACGGGGGCATCGAGCACCGCTGGGTCCGGGGCAACGTGGCTCTCGCCAGTTACTGCGCTGTGTGTAAACAACAGTGTGGGACCCAGCCCAAACTGTGCGACTTCAGGTAAAGAGTGACAGGTGTGCAGGTGTCAGGACTCACCTGTCAAAGCCTAAAGGGCGAGAGAAAGTTATGTGTACTGCGATATCGACATAACAGCTCACCAGGATTAATCCTGCTTTAATACGCCCTAATGGCTGCACTCATGATGATGGCATGTCCTTGTGAGGATCACAACTAAGTGAATGCAGTGCTTTTACAGACTCTTGTCTCTGTCCGCAGGTGTGTGTGGTGCCAGAGGACAGTTCATGACGACTGTCTGGGTGATGTACCAGAGCAGTGTGACTTTGGAGAGTTTCACAGCCTCGTCATCCCCCCTCACTACCTCTATCATGTCAACAAACTCAGGCGCAGGCAACCTGATGAGTACAGCAAGGTGCGCCGTATTCAGGGTTACCCAAGTTACTTGCTTTTCATTACATGCCTAAAAACATTGTGTGTTGTTTTCTGTAGCTGGCTGAGTCCTGTGGGAGCAGCTGGAGCCCTGTGTTGGTTTTGGCAAACACACGCAGTGGTAACAACATGGGAGAGGTGCTGCTCGGGGAGTTTCGGAGCCTCCTCAATCCAGTGCAGGTCAGTGTGTGGCGAGGGTTAAAATCTCTCTTCATAACATTATTTTCACTGGGTGTGTGATTGCTCCCTACAGGTTTTTGACTTATCTCAGCTGAGCCCCTCCAAAGCACTGCAGCTCTGCACTCTGCTCCCCCCAGGCAGTGTACGAGTTCTGGTGTGTGGAGGAGACGGCACTGTGGGCTGGGTACTGGACGCCATAGACACAATGAAACTAAAGGTACATTGTTTTTGGCAGAGACAGACAAGAAGTATATTTTTGTACCTTTCTCCTCTGCTCCACCATCTGTTACTGTGTTACTGCCAATTTAATTATAAACCTTCTGCTCCGGCCAGGGCCAGGACCAATTTATCCCCCGAGTTACTATCCTGCCCCTAGGGACTGGTAATGATCTGTCCAACACTTTGGGCTGGGGCGCGGGCTACGCTGGAGAGATCCCTGTGGAGCAGGTGCTGCGTAATGTAGTGGACGCTGAAGTGGTCAAAATGGACAGGTGAGCTCTCAAAACATAAAAAAACGCATATTTAATTAATTTTATTGTGCTTTGATTCTAACTAGACTTCAAATTTACAGATGGAAAGTGCAGGTAGCATCAAAAGGTGCATATTTTCGCAAACCAAAGGTAAGCATGAGAATCTACACCGTTCAGGGCATAAAAGGCATAAAATTATAGGCGTATTGAGACTACAACACTTTCAAAAGCCCTTATCTTGACCCTCAAAGCACTTTAAATTTGTGCTTTGTTTAACTGGTCTTGTTTGGTGGTAAACTAACTACTGATAGCAGCTTGTTAATGTTTATTACAGTATATCCTAGGCATTTCTTTCACAATGGCCTACAAACCAGTATACTCTCTTTGCACTCGAAAGAACATCCAATTTACTCACTGGGAGATGGATTTTAAAAAACAAGAACATACATCAGTATGTCATTAATGATCATAAACAGGACTTAATTTAAATCTGCAATAACTCATGGCAGGTTCTGTCCATGAATAATTATTTCTCTGTTGGACCGGATGCACTGATGGCCCTTAATTTCCACACTCATCGAGAGAAAACTCCTTCTTTTTTCTCAAGCCGCATCATCAATAAGGTCAGTACCAATGGATCTGAAGTAATTTTACTGTGCAGATATGGTCTATGCTTTTATTTGAATATGTTTCCTAACTATGCCTTCTCTTCTCCAGGCTGTGTATTTCCTGTATGGCACCAAAGATTGCTTAGTCCAAGAATGCAAGGATCTGGATAAGAGGATTGAGGTAATGCTAGGTTTAAAAAAAAAAAAAAAAGAAAAAGATAATTTGACCTGCCTGTAAAGATGCACTATGTAACTTTTCTGGTGCTGTATTTATTTTGCATTACTTAAATTTAGCATGTTTTACTAACATATGCCTAGAAAAACCTGCATTCTTACTTGGTGACCGGTGATGGACCCTCCACTAGAAAACGTACACAATCCCTGTTTAAATAGCGAAAGTATGAAAATTAATATTAAGTTGTTGCAGTGGCCGTTTCAGAATGTAACTTGGAAATTTTTGTACGTATTAGGGCTGCAAATAGGTTTGTACCATATTGCGTTTCATCTTTCTGATTCATTATTGTCTTATTTTGTGTTGACCATAGCTTGAGTTGGATGGAGAAAGAATTACCCTGCCCAGTCTAGAGGGTATTATTGTGTGTAACATCGGGTACTGGGGCGGAGGTTGCAGACTGTGGGAAGGGATGGGAGACGAACCTTATCCACCAACCAGGTAACATACTCAAGAACAATTAACAAAGATCATAGTATAAAATATTCTTACTAATAATACCCCATCTAGGCTTGATTGTACAGAGCAGGAGGGGAAATATTATCTAAAGTTTTATGAGCTTCTCACGATGTTATAACAATGTTCCCTTATTATAAACTTGTGCAAATTTGAATCTTATTTTATTAATTTTAAGAGTAATCTTGCATTGTCCTATTTACGAGGCACGAGTATAATCTTCCATAATATTACATAAATATTCAGGCTTGGGGTTATACATATAAAAAGTCACCCAGCCATTAAAAAAAAATCTTACATGAAAATGCAGTGTTAACTACAGTGAAATGCCACTATAAAGATAAGGGAATTATGAGTTTTGCAGTTTTGAACAGAAAGTCTGGACCCATTTCTGTTAAGCCTTTTTTTTTTATTTTTTATCTTGGACACTGGGATGACACCAGTGTCCAAGATTCTGTTAAACAGGACACAGGAACAGGGCCAAACATCTCTACTGTGCTTTTAATGTATTCATTGATCACTCCTGCTGCTTTACCTGATTAAAATTTTTGAATTGCTGTTTTATTGTCATTCTCTGTGAAATGTCATTTAATAATTTAACTTTTGTCATCAGTCATGTTCTCTCCAAAGTCCAGCTCACTGAAATCGTACTCTGTCTCAGTTTGTTTGTTCTTTAGACAATCTCTTCTTGTTGTATTCCTTATACCTGTTCTTTTCTCTGCCTAATATTTGTTGGAAAAATAGTATTTGCACTTTTCAGCATGATTTCACATACCCTATTTGCAGCTGCATCCACAGGCATATTTTGAACATTATAAAGCAGTTCATCAACCATGGCCATAACTATGTTATGTCAACAAAAATCATGGATTTTGTCATTATTCCTTTGTTTTTGCGTGGCAGGCAGGTCTAACTGGTCTGCTTCCAAACTGCCACCACCATTATTTGCATCTAGTAAGGTTTCCACTAGACATTGTTTGTCAGGATTAAAGTCATGCACATAGAAAAGGTTGGCATCGCTTAAAATGAATGGTGAACCAATCACATAATCAATCACACTGTTCTCAACACAAGTTATTTTTACTATGTTAACATTGTTGCCACATTTATTATATTTATCATACAAACAGAGACTCTTGCACATGTCTAGCAGGGCCACAGTTACCATAATCTCTATACTTTTCTAACTGCCCTAATACTCTCACATAACAGGTCACCACACAGTTGTTGAGAATAATCTGGGCTAGTTAATTGAACAGACCAATGCTTGAGAATCTAGTATTAAAGGCTGACCAAGACTTAAAATAATGATCTATACCCAAAAGAAAAAAAAAAAAAAAAAAAAACATGTTTTCTTTAATTTACCAATCTTACCAGAACCATAGTTTTGTGTTGACATGACGTTTCTCCCTGCAGACTGGACGATGGTCTGCTGGAGGTGGTGGGGGTGTATGGGTCTTTCCACTGTGCTCAGATCCAAGTGAAACTGGCCAACCCTGTGAGACTGGGACAAGCCCACACTGTCCGGGTAAGACACAGATGCTGCTCATATTTACGCTATCACACGCTTCCTGTGTGATGCTGTAAATGACAGTTGAAAGAAGATCATGAAAGGAGCTAATTAACTTTCAAAGCGAAGTGCATTTTCTTAATTGAATTGGACAAGAATCAGGAGCAGAGCCGCAGCTGCTGTTTACGCTCATGACACATTTGAATCATCATTTATACCAGAATCTGCAGGAAATGACTGCAGCTCATTCAGCTTCAGCAAAAATAACATGACAAGTGCAGTCATGATCATGTTCAAAGCACATTTTTATGAGTTGACGTTTAAATAAGATGATTTAAAAAAGAAAAAAAAAATATTAAGATGTAATAACAATTGTAAGGTTGTCAAAACCCGCATGCTAATTAAGACTAAAAAATAAATAAATAAAAAATATAGGATTGTGATAACAGTAGTTAATTATATGTTTTACCCACAAAACAAAAATATAATTATTTATCGTGATACTGCTATGGGTAAAAATAGATCTGCTCCTAACAAGTTGTCCCAAGAACAACAAGGATGGGTCAAATGTAGAAAACAAATGTAGCTATAGGAACAATACATTTATATCTTATCCTAACCTTGAATTTATGTGAATTAATTAATTTAATGATTGAATTAAAATGTGAATAAAATGTGATAATGTCTCTCTGTGCAGCTGGTCATGAAGAGCTCCAAGATGCCCATGCAGGTGGATGGAGAGCCGTGGGCCCAGGGTCCCTGCACCATCACCATCACTCACAAGACACAAGCTCTGATGTTGTACCACAGCTCGGAGCAGACGGACGACGACGACAGCAGCGACTCAGAGACCGAGAGCAACACGCCGCATGACTCCCCCAGGCCACCAGGGTCCGCCTCTGCCCGAGCATGACCCCAAAAACACCTGTAATCTGTGTTCACCCATCTTTTCTGGTTACCTACTGCTTTTGAATGGGTTTAAAGGTGCACTGTGTAACTTTTCTGATTAACTGTATGGGGATAATATTACTTTGCCTGAAATATTCTGTTGTATTGCATTTATCCAATTACATGCGTTTTTATGGCTCACCTGGGTCACCTCTCCACAGATCTGACCTTGAAAATTGCCTGGTAGCATCACCTGCTTGTCTCCATAGAGATAGATATGCTTAATATCTTATTGTGGAACACGCCAGGGTCAGTAACAGCTCCATAGAGACAAGCAGATGATGGACCCTCTAGAAAAATTACACAGTGCTCCTTTATTAAAATTGTATTCACCCAGGTAAGTTACAGCAACAAAAGGGGGATTGTGGACCCCAGTGTTTCCTTCTTGGTCTTTATAAAGTTTTCAAACAATGTTGCCTTTGTGCGCAGTGGAGTGGGCATGAGGTTACGCAATCACTGTGTTTTAGCTAGCCACAATCCAACTGCATTTGTGTGTTTGCGTAGGGAATATGTGAGTGGCTTCAAATTGTATTTACAGTTGCAATTACCACTATAGTGAATGTTCTTAACTTATTGCTTAATGACCCAAAAATGTATCAATAATGGAAATTATTTTACTATGTTTATTTTGGAAAATTGGCAAATCAAAATGCATCGTTTTACTTCACTATTGAACAAACCTTTGTTAAAATATCCTAGTTTCCATTAGCTCATTTATATCTTGCTTCGTTTGCTGTGACCTCTTGTGCCATAGTCTTTATATAGAGATCTATATAATCTATAAATGATACATTTTTACTTGTGAATATTTATACACCAAAGCCATGGCCACAAGGAAAGATTTTATTAATTCCTTACTGAGCACAAACAAAGCAAAACATTTGTGAGGTTTCATATAAATGCTGTTACTACTTGATATGACCTTGTTCTAAGTGAAATACTGAACCTCAGCACTGTAGTTTACCCGACCACTTCCTGTTTATGTTTTAGCTACATGTTGTGAGACTGACTTTTTATGTTGTGTACTACTGCCAAAAACTGCTGTTTACACCCGGCTATTGCAGATGAGACACTTTTCCCTTTTATTTGCCTTGCTATCAAGTTGTGTGTTTGGCACCTATACTATTAGTTATACTCATTTAGATTTTTATTTTATTGACAATATTATGTTCTCTGTTTGTGTTCCAAAGCAGTTCTCTACCACAAGATGGTAGTATACAAGCAGTGTTTGTCCACTGGTAAAATGGCTCTAGTTTGATCTTCTTTCTAGAGTGTTGCAATGTGACTTTCTATATGAGAAAGAGTATGTTGATTATAGCCATATCTGAATAGACCTTTGAATGTTAGTTCACCTGGGAAGTTTAAATGTTTTACTTAATGCTGAGACTAAGATCTTAAAATTGCAGAGAGCAATCCCATGCCTGTTTGTGAATGAATTTATTCTTTATATATACTGTCTAGCACTGAAATCAGTCTGAAGTTACTGATATTATAGAATTTTTCATTTTGTTGCTTGATTACCTGCATAGCACTGACTATATGTTTGCATTTTATATGTACCATTTTATTTGTTCTCTGTTGAGTTTGCTGATAAAACAAGTGTGAATGCTTATTTAAATTAGGCTTGTTTTGACATTATACTGAACCACAACGCTTGTTTTAAGTATTGTAGCGTATATTTTGGCTGTTGCTAAATGCCATATGGGGATATGGATACACATTGCAGTTAAATTTAGTTTGCATAATAGACTATTTAAGAACGTCCTTACATGTCTAACTAACTTTTTTCCTGACAAAAGTAGCTAATCTCCCCTGAAATTCTTTTATTATTATGTATATGTGTGTAAAATCCCTCAGTCGTCCAGGTAGAATCTATGGCAAAAAAGAGAAATTTAATTTGTCAACTGGACAGAGTTTATTTGGTCGAATACATTTCGCAGCTCATCCAAGCTGCTTCCTCATTATTATGTACAGGTATACAGGGTCCCTATGAGTCGGTCACACTTCACACAAATTGACCATAGGCTGTAATGCAAACTGTGGTTGGTGACTGCAGTTATCCCTCCATACTTTCGTATTTACAGACATAACCATATGTAAACAGGTTTCTTTATCCCTCTCACAGAAAGTGTTTGTCTGACAATAGCTTAGAGACTACATTTCTATCCTATTTACTTTTTGTGTAACAGGTGTTCAGCAGTGTTTTTGTATATTTTAGATTTCACAGATGTGTGATGCTGTGTCCAAATGCTGGGTTTGATCAAGCTGCTGCTTCAGTTCTCTGTGTTGTTTTGAATAAGAAAAAGTAATTATTCAAACAGTGTATTTGGCATAATTGTTTTAAATTATACTGTGTAAGCCCTAAGTGAGTTTTGCCAAAATTATTTAAGAGTGAGGTTTAATTGCTTACAATCATTGTGTGTGTTTACAAGAAGAGTGCACTGAAGTGTGTAAAACAAGAGGATTGAGCTGAATGTAATGAAATGATCTTTGAATCTGACATTCCCATAAATATTTTCCTAAATAAACAGTGTCATGTTTCTTGTTTTACAGGTGTCAGGGCTTAACTCTAAAAGGCCCGACCCATGAAATATTGTTCAGAAAATTCAGATTAAAAAAAATAAAAAATAAAAAATCTTGACTCCGTATCATATTTGATACACCAGGCTTTTATGAAATTTGGGCAAAAACAAAACTTTTACATTTGCCTCATGTAAATGGAACTTTGGTCAAAATAAAACAAACCTGTGTGCTTTAGGCCATATAGCTCCAGCTGGTGTTGTTGGTCAACAATGATATTACATTTAATTATCATCTAATACCACTGGATATACACCCGTTTTAGTTGAGTTTATTTATCACATACGCACATGCACGCAGTACAGTATGTGGAGAATAATTTGCATGTTTTGCATGACTTGCTATTTGAATTTAATTTGACTTTTGCATCATGAGCCAAGATTATTAGTATGTTTATTGAGATAAACATACATTTAATGGGCTTTGTTTCTGTATCATGGATCTATTCTACACCCTCAAAAATTCTAAGACTGAACATTGTTTGTAGTTTCTTAAAAGTATTGTGGCCAGACCTCTAAATGTCCGGTTTGCACGTCATACTGTCTGTGTACGCATTTTATCAAAACAATCTTAACTCCACTGTTTGCTTTGTGGGTGGAGTGCTGTAATGTCTGTATTTGAAATAATGACATTGCACGGAGCATGGACACCACCCATATACTTAACAATGACAAAGCAAAAGATACACCACAAGACAAAAATATTTAAACATTCAGTACAAAAGAAAATGCAAACACATATTTTATTGATTTAAAGAAGTGGAGTATTAATGAACACTAGAACAATGATTCAAGACAAGATGCATCCTAAAAGGGTTTGGTCCATAGATTTTTTACAATATACTCAACTACACACATAGATATGCTTGCAAAGTACTTAAAATACTTTACTGACCATATGAAGAATGAAGAGTTTTCTACATAAAGTACAAATATAGGAGTCTATTCTAGAGAACCACCATTAAACTCAAAAAGATTCTAACCACCAATAACCATGTTAACGCAGAAAAACTGTACCAGTTTAGATATTTAAGTTCAGTTGTTGCATCAAAATGCATAGCAACATAAACTCAAATTATTTGGACAGATGCACAGTCTTATTCCAATCACCAAAGCAAACCCTGATTTTCTGAATGTGAAGCGAAGAAAATATCATGTTGCTCAATACTAAACTGAATGTAGCATTGTACAAAGTGTTCTGTGTATCTGATAAATTAAATGACAAAAAAAAAAAAAAAAAATATCAATCAATCGACAGTAAATAAGGTTTATACCAACGTGTCTCTATAGATATGTTATTACTTTCCATGGAATGTTACACAGTATGCCATTAAAGTTTTTTATCTTCTGGGAGACAAGCAGGTGACAACAACAGGTCAAATTACAGCTCAGATCTTTGGAGAAGCAACCTTGAAACCAGTAAGTTTCAGGTTACTCTGGGTATTTTTATTTATTTACCAGATAGACTGGTTCAATGCCATACTGCGGACATTCCACACAAAGCAATAACATTATTAAAACAAGCAGGTGGTGGCCCCTCACTGAACAAGTTACATAGTGCAGTTTTAACTTTTTCATTTTTAAAAATACACTTTGAAACCTCAGTAGACAGGAAACCCCTCTTACTTCATGTACCTAAATGCATCATTTGAAGAACTTTAATTTGCATGTGTGACTTGTTGGTATCAGGTGCTGCCAAAAAATGCAATAGCCACATACACTATTACCACAGAGCAACATATTAGTACCTTCACCTTTATCGTGTCTAAACTGCCAATTTTCCCACTGCGTTTACAATCTAGTTCCGTTCGAAAACATTCCAAAAAAGTGAAAGTAGCAAACAGGTACAGATATAATGTGGACACAGTGTCCACATTATATCTGTACTTAACCTGTACCATTGAGTTCAAACTTTCACTGCCAGTGTCTCCATAAACCCTGAACAATACAGGCTTATATAGGAGCAAAGAGCAAAGCAACAATATGCAACTTTATTCATGGATTTCAGCTTCCTGTTATATGCAACATTTTGAAGACTTCCCATTCAAAAGATATACTATTTTGTTTTAAATTATTAATTACTATGGCTATGTTCCTAATTTCTCATAATTCTGAAACCCATGGATTGGAAGGAAAGTGCAGTAACCTCTGACAGCATGAGACCCCTAAATAAAAACAAAGATGTTTTCATTGTATTGTTTTCAGCTTTATTTCATATATTTTTAGAGGTAAATTGTTGGTTTATTTCCTTTCAACTTGCAAAGTAAAGCTGCATAGAGTTGCTGTGGGAATCTCCAAGCCCTGTACATCTTAGTTTGTTTCACACCATTGGGCACATGCAAGACAAAGCTGCTTGTGTAATACGGCTATATGTGTTTACACAATAATCACAACCAGTAAAAATAAGATTAACTGGTCTGTAATGTCTGCAAAATCATCTCATATGTGGGATCATGGAATTATATGACCCTGTGAAACTGTCGATCATTTCTGAGTCAGCTGATGCCAGAACTTAACTGGGATCGTGATGGACCATGAGCTGTGCCGCAAACCTTCAACTTTAACCTAACCTGAATAGAGAAAGTCCACACTGATGTGTGGCTGATGTTGTTTTCTAGTGGAGCATCGATCAGCTGTTCTACAGGCATTAAAAGTTTTCCATCTCCATGATGAAAATTGGGTTTTTCAAGGTACTCTTTAGCTATAAAGTACCTGAATAAATGCACAATAGAAAGGTTTAATTTTAAAGTGGAACATTTCTGATGACATAGTCATAGTTAAGTGCAATTTTAAAGAGCAGCCAATAAGTGAAGCAATGCAATAAAATATAGCGGAAAAAGTTATAGAACTGGTTTAAGTGTAACAATGAAGTGAATTTCAAGACTTAATTAAATTTACTTTCTCTTTGTTATTATTAGATTATGTGTAATATAAAGCATGAAATACAAAACTTTTGTATTTCATGTACTTTTTGATTTCACTACCAAATCATAACCATGCTGTGTACTAAATCTAGTGGATATATTGTACATTTAATATGGCCTCATCACCATATTCTTTTCATCATGTGCATGCATACATTGCAAAACATGTTTTTTAAGATGTCAATGGTGCATTGTGGAACTTTTCTGGTGGAGGATACACCACCTGCTTGTCTCCATGATAAATAGGTTATTGCTTTGCCTGAGTGTTTCCGTCTGCCATTGAACTTTTCTATCTCCATGGAGACAATGCCACCAGCTAAAGTTATGGGTCATATCTGGAGAGGCAAGCCCACCCTCAACTAAGAATGTATGTTTTTCTATATATTTTTGAATAAAAACATGTGTAATTGAATTTAGTAAGTATAATGCCATACCATGTAACATTCCTGGCAACCCTAACCCAGGCATGTAATGTAACCTCAACTTAGTTGCAAGATGCGCTGGGCACCTTTATGGCATTTTGTGTGGGATCTTCCTTACATTTCCTCTTTGTTAATAACACAGCCCATAGCTGACCGTCTCCCTGGAGACTGAACATCACATGCCCAAAAGTAAACAAGACCTTACCAGGCCATATTCACCATATCAGAATCAAACAGCACAAAGTGCACAACACCACTGCACCATCTGGTAAATGGACAATGAGTTATGTGTTACTATGCAGCTATTAAATATCTTGGCATTAAAAACAAACGAGACACTGGCGCATTCATTGTGTTTTGTGGATTGTGCATTCAATCCTGTTAGACCGATGGTTTTCATAACAGGTCACAGCCCAACAGAATTACAACACTGCCTTCTAATCAGTGCCATTAATGCCTATAAAATCAAACATTTTACATTTTAAAATCGAGTGATGTTTAGGTACATGAGAATAAAATACTATATAAAAGTGTACTGTTTTCTTAATATAATTGTTAATTTATTATGCAGGTTAAACCCATCAAACACATGTTATTTTATTTTCATTTAGGACCACATTGATTTTTTTTTTTATAAATGTACTTTTCCTCTCTATTGTTTTCTATTGGTAAGTGTCTGTATCTTGCATCTTATGGTACCAGTTTGCACAAACTTACAGACGACCCACTTGAGAAGAGCCAGAACGCCGGGTACACCGCTTTAGCGAAAGGGAAAACAAAAGTGTGGAAGGGATAGGCCCGGTCTGCCACAGTGTAAAAGGTCGCAGTGCCCCCCTCATAATCTAACAGCACACCCACACGTTTGGGATTAGGATTAGCCAACACGGACTCACTGCTGTTATGCCAAGCCGATAGTTTAATATTGAACCACTCTACACACCACGACTGCTTGTTTCTACCCAAGCGACTATTGGGCCCCTTGCGATCAATGGTGTTATAAGCCAAACCGATGCCTATGAAGTTGTTGCTGGTCATCTTGATTTCCCAGTAGTGGCGTCCCGTAGAGAAGCCCTTTGAGGCGAGGACTTGGGAGCAGACGGCGAAGCGTTCAGGGCAGTCGGGGTAGTTTATGTGCTCGTCCGACACTACAGCTCTGGTGAAGTTATCGGTCAGGAGGATGCGCTTGTGGGCCGTCTTTGGGTCCAGAGTCAGAACGGTGCCATCTGGTAAAAAGTTTACATCATTTAAATTTCTGGATGGCTGAAATTGAGGTAGGCAAAAAAATCTGTCTATCTTATATTTGCTTATTTTTGGTATCACTATTATTCTAATTAGAGAGTAGGCATGTGATGATATTGAAATTTGGTGTCACGATTATTATGGCAAAAATAATTGCAATTATTGATTATAACTATTACAGTTACTGACAATTAAAAAATGTTACGAATATGATTAATTATAATTTTAAAGTTGAATAAGTTCATTGTTTAAACAACTTTTATATAATTTTAAATATAAACTTTATCAGTGCAAACAACTACAATCTAGCAGAGAACATAATGGATAATTCGCTTTTTTTCTGCACATTCTCGTGCAGAAAAACTACTTTGGTGGAATAATCCATGTGGTGAATATTTATTTTAGCTTTACATCAGTTTGTGAAGAAAATAAATACTGAAAATTATAGGAAGTAGTCAGTTCTAAAAAGGATTCCCTCCATGTCACCAATAAACACAATACCTTGTGTAGCCTAACCTGTCATATACACAAATAATAATAGTAATAATAATAAATCAAAAGCTGTTTGCGCTCACATTTCAGAAGTTCACTTCGCTTTTCTCCATTTGTGATGTTCAGGGGTGTCTCAATATTGTCTGCAAAGAGACAAATGACAAGTTAATCATCAATAAGTATGATAAAAAGAACATTTAAAACAACCATTCTTCGTAGTATCATTGTGATCTGGAGGCTGTGGTCTGCTGGGCTTCTCCTTCCGTTCAGTGACAGGAGGATGGGCTCCAGGTTTGTCTTTTACAATGGTGTCGAAACGATCCATCGAGCGATTCAGGGGCTCCAAATTGCCTTCTGAAGACTTGTTTTGCTCTGAGGCACAAAAAAAAGAATACTTATTGTGTAGGCCCAAAACTTTGACAAATGAAGATTGTAACAAGGGTTGTCCGGCATCAAGAATATTGCTTATATCCATTACATGTTATTGTGCAAAGGCGAGTACATTTGTAGAATTGTTGTGGTGAACCTAGAAGGAGCATAGAGTTATTTTAACCAGTTGTATAACTGTGTTTCTACTCACTTTGTGGCTTCTTCTTTGGTGCCACTTTGGTGTGACCAGGGCCTGGGCTGTGAGATCTGGGGAACTTTTTTAATCCCGGATCTAAAATTTTATTAGAGTAATAAAAAAACAACGACAAATAAACAAAAAACAAACACATTAATATGATTTAATGTTTTTAATAGTGCAAATGCTAAATGCACAAACCTGGTAGCGGCACTGGACTTGAAGGCCCAGGAAAGTACATTAGTGGAGGTCTTTCACCTAACATATAAGAGACAATTATAGACAAATTAAAGATTTTTTAAAAATCAACATAAATCATCATTAGTAGAAGAGACACATTTATAAAAGAACACATCAGCTAAATAAAGTCATTAAAGTACAGTTCCCTCTGGGTTACTGTATGACAACTACAGCATGTAATGTTTTATGAATTAACAGCATTTTTTCATTCTCAGTCATCAAGACAAAAATGTAATCCAGCCTGTGTAACAGTACAAAGGAGTGTCACAGTATTCAGTATTAGTCGGTATTAGTCATTATTTTTGCTTCACTTTTACTCTTCAATCGTATAAAAGGTGTATTATGTAGCTTTTCTGATGGAAGTTATGTAAGATTAAGGTGTTATTGATTTGCGTGGAATGTTCCAGTATGGCATTAAACATATACGATACATTCATAACGACAAGCAGGTGACGGTACAAGGTTACAGGTCAGATCTGATGACACCTGTACCTGACAAAATTTAAAATAGAAGTTTAATGCCATTCTGTTGAACATGCGAGCAATAACATCTCCATGGAGACAAGCAAGTGGCAGACGCCCCCAGCAGAAAAGTCGTGGATACTTAGTAAGGAAATAAATTAAAAATAAAGAAATAAATTATCAGTAGTGTTAAAATAAACCCCATTTTTGCCATCTAGGGCTGCACAATACTGATGAAGTACGCACTGTTGTTGAGATCAGAGGATTGATTATATTTTAATGTTTCAGAATGAGAAAGAATATTCAGACTGATGTATCTATGTACATGAAGAATATTGTGCAGCCCTTTCTGGAAATTAAAAAAAACAACAAATAATCCTTTCTTGTTTTGATTATGCCCATTCTTAGCGTTAGCGTTCACTCACCAGATGGATTACCTTCAACTACAACATCTAAAACACAAAACATGTTCACTTTTCTTTTCTCTCTAAATATACAATTACTTTAACTTATACAAATGTTATGAAATGTTACCTTGTTTAATCATTGAAATTCTGGCTTCCACAGGCTGTTTGAAGATCTCCCTCAAGTAATCCTTCAGGGCAGTGGCAAAAGCCTGAGAGGCCAGGACCCTTTTAGAGTCCAGGTTGACGCGCGGTGTGTATGGGTCAAAATTAACTGCCTGGGGAAGATTAACTGTAGCCTGAAATGAAGAAAAATACTTTGTTTAATATATTAAGATCTTGAATTGTGCATACAGTTAAATTCCAGGCTTTGGCATTGCAAAAGCCTGGAATTGTGCAATAACTTATGTCACTTATGTCACTGGAATAAGTGACATAAGTGAATTGTGCAATACAATTCACTTATGTCACTTTACTGATACTTATCCTGTCTGTACATAAACATAGTCATATTACTGTAAATAACATAATATACTGAAGTCACTTACTGAGATTTACTCTGTACATATGCTGCACTGTTACTTTTATTGTACATAATAGTTTTTTTGGTATTTTATATTTTGTATTTTATACTTTTGCTCCACCGGAACAAAATTAGAGTCTATCTTAAGTCTATTTCTAAATTATTATTATTTTTTTAGCCATTATCTATTATCTTGTTTTATTGCATGTTCCATTTTCCTGCTGTTCTTGAACTGTGCGTTGCAACACTGGAATTTCCCCACTGTGGGACTAATAAAGGCATATCTTATCTTATCTTACCTTATCTTAACATTTGCTAAGTAGAGCAATAAAGATAGATGCACTATTACATACATCTTAATCCATGTTTTATTAACTGTAACCACAGTTTTCTTTATAATGAACCCAATCATACATAATTCGTTATTAAATGTGCACTATGTAACTTTGTGGTGGGGGTCTGCTTGTCTCCATGGAAATGTTATTTCTTCACCTGGAATGCTCCATCTTGTTTATTTTTTCAATTAAATGTTTTTATTGCTCAGAAATACCTTGAAAAGCATGCAGTCTTATAATGAGAGGGATAGCCTCTTCACAAATCTGACCTTCTGGCATCACCTGAGTGGCCATACCAGCTTGTCAAAGCCTGATCTCGTCCGATCTCAGAAGCTAAGCAAGACTGGGCCGGGGTAGTACTTGGATAGACCACTGGGAATTACAGGTGCCACAGTGTCAAAAAAAACTGTTGTGTCCTTAGGCAAAACACTTCACCCACATTGCCTAGTAAGAAAGTGGAGTGTGCGTGAGTGATGGTGGTGGTCGAAGGGGCCAATGGCACAGATTGGCAGCCTCGCTTCCATCAGTCTGCCCCAGAGCAGCTGTGGCTACAATAGTAGCTTACCACCACCAAGTGTGGAGTGAATGAATAATGATCTGTCAAGAGCTTTGGGTGTCTTGAAAGGTGCTATTTAAATGCTATAAATGCAATGACTGATTGATTGTCTCATGGCGATAGACAAGTAAAATGCCATACTGTGGAAAATTGTAGGCAAACCAATAACAAATAAAATGTTACATAGTGCACCTTTAAATAATTCCTGACTGTTTAACTGTAATGAGGTCACCTGGAGGAAGGCTTGGGTTTGCGACTGTCCCAGCAGTGTGTAGATCTGCTCTTTGACTTTGCTCATGTTGTCCACATTTTCATTAAACTTCTTCATGAGCCCCTCCAGTTTGGTTTGTCCCGTCTCCAGCTCGCGGTCCACCACCCCCAGAGCCTCGTTCTCTGCTAAGGTCAACATCTCACGCATCTGCTGAAACTCCACTGACACAGCCTTCTTCCGGTTGGTTGCAGAGTCCTGTAGAAAGAAAAAAAGTAGACTGATAAGACTGGCCTCTTGTCAGGGTGTACATCTAAACCTGTGTCCTGGTGTGGTTGCATGTGGACTTGGTTTGGTTATGTTCTTGTCCTGTTTTAGTTTTAGGTTGAGTCACAATTTTCATGTAGTTTGTAATTTAGTCTCTTTAAATATGTAACTTTATTCAATCTTCCCATACATGATCTGTATTCACCACGCATCATAGTATCTAGTACCATATTTATTTCAAAATTGTTTGGCACAGCTCAGCATTTAGTAACTTCTGTTTACTTGCTTTATCTGTGCATCAAAGGTAACTTCTGCTTTGCTCTTGTTACACATTAACCTATTGCTAAAGAACAACACAGCAATAATATTCACCATAACAGTGATCAACACACATCGTCATGGACCCATACAGAGCCAGTGAATCTCAGTCACAACATAGTGGCTGGGGTGTTGCTAAAGAGTTTTACCTTGAGAGTAAATTGCTGATTCTTCATTTGAGAAAGGACGGTGGCATTTTTCATTATCTTCCCGTCCAAAAATGAGAGTTTGGCTCGGAGATCTGTCTAAAAAGAGACATGCGAATTGTTAAATTATGGATTGAGAAGTGTGCATGACAAAATAGGGAGACAAGGTAGACACTGTGAAATTAACAATGATCCCTGGATAAACATTGAACTTTTACTTGTTCTGTAAGAGGAGAGTGAGGAAGGGGTCAGTACCAATGCTGGGGACTACTAGGCCTGGATCCAAATAATGACAAACTCTTTATCTTCATGGTGTAGACGTGGTGCAGGCCTATAGCATATTAATAACAGTAGGCTATAGGCAAAATGTTATTCTAGATGGGTTATTATATCAAATTTTGTCCCACTTTTATCACTTTTCGAAGTGGACATCCAGAAGTAATATACCTCAGATCCAGCTAGAGCAAAGCACTGACTAAGAGATTAAGTAATATTAAAACAGACCCACACCTCTTTCATGCTCCTCTGCTCATCCGGGGACACAAAAGTGCACCCCTTGTGCGCTTGTTGGAGACAGAAGCTGCAGATCGACTGGCTGTGCTCACGGCAAAAGAGCTCCATGAGTTTGTGATGCTCTGAGCAGATCCGTTCAGTGAGGTCATCCACCGGGTCGGTCAGCTGGTGCAGCCGAAAGACGGGGTTCTCCCTGTGGGCGCGCAGGTGGGCATCGCAATACGACGCCATGCAGGTGAGGCACGTTTTGGAAGCCTGCGCCTCCATGCACGTGTCACATTTAACAGCAGGTGTAAATGGGCCAACCGGACTAATCATCTCCTCTTTAACCTCCATTATCTTTGCAGGCTCGGGGTTGTTTGCTCTCACCTTAAAAGTAGCCACAACATTATTGAGCACTGTATTTTTCTTCAGCTCGGGTTTGGTTGCGAAGTGCGTGCGGCATTGTGGGCAGCTGAATGGGGCACTGTCCCCCCATGTGGCGAGGAGACAGCTCTGGCAGAAGTTGTGTCCACAGGGAATGGTCACGGGACAATCAAAGGGACTGAGGCAAATGCTGCAGCTCAACTCATCCTCCAAACTGAGCAGAGAAAACGGAGGATCCTCCAAAGCAGCCATCCTGACGCTGCAAAGGCAAAACGAAACTTAACGAAAACGAAAGTAAAGAGCGAACCACATTATGCAACTAGCTAACTAAACACGGCTAACTAAAGTAAACCGTGTTATTTAAGCTTAGTGTTTAGATATCTATGAAACAAACAGACTGTTAAGTAAAAGCATAATAAAAATAAGGATTACTGGTTAAAATATTAGGGCTAGTTCAGTGAGTAGCTAGCTTCCTTTTGTCATTCGTTGGAACAAAAATACAACTTCCAAACAAAGCAAGTGGATTTTTAGCAAGAAATCTGAAATTAAGTTGCTTAAATTACCTGCTGGTTAACCTCGATCCGATGTAATTCTTTTCCTTAGAGGTGAAACATGAGTTTCGTGTTCTGCCTGATCTCTGACTATCACCGGACTGACGCAGCAGCGCTGGCCCAACCCAGCAGGAAGAACAACACAGACTTTGTAATGTTGCAATGTTAATCTTTTACATATTTACACTTTACATAATGTGAAGGACTATCTAGCCTAATTTTAATATTCAATTGGTACAGCATGAACAATAAAGATACAAACTAAAAAAAATTACACAATATAATGAAAATGTTTTGATTATAATTCATTCAAATTAGGCTATATTGTCTACATGCCTAAATGTGTAGTAAAAAGCTTTGTTTGTCATGAATGCCATCACATTTATTGTTAGTTTGTAAACTGACAAATATTGAGCTCTTTCTGCGTGACAGCTCCTCATGACATTTCTAAGGGAGAGCCCAGCCACCCAGCAAAGGAAACTCACTGGTAATAATGATCATTTCCATTTCAGTTTTATTGTGATCTTTTAAGTACAAAGTCAGGAGAAGGAAAAGAAAGAAGTCTTGAGGTTGTTTTAAATTCAGAATAGCAAAAAATATATAATGACATTCAACATGAGTTATAACTCATAACGCTTAATGTTTCTCCATTTGAATTCAGTCGTTGTGAACATACGGTCTCTGGATGTTGTTTTGACTGCTGAAGGCTTCGTTCAGATGCTTCTGGAGCCCTGCAACCTGCTCCTCCTGGAAACACAAAAAAAATCACGTGATTATGATAAATTACTATTGTCAAAGTGAATATAGTCTGCATATAAAAGCTATCCATTGAGTAGAGGTTCTCAAATTAAATTAAATTTTCAGGGAAAATCTCTGGTCTGAATCATGACAGTGTATTTGTCTTACCAATACATTCACTCGTTCAGCTGCTGCCATCGCCACACTGAGCCTCCTCTCATCTTCCTCCCGCTCCTCCTCAATCACACCCAACCTGAAAACAATTGCAAGTTTATTTGCATAAAGTTCTGTATGTTGGAACTTTGATGGTATCAAAATGGCTTCCATGACAAATAAGTAAATAAATATCTTATCCAAAGCTCATTTGTCACAAAGTACTATAATATCATAAAAAAGTCATCAGATATTTGACTTTCATTTCACAGTAAACCAGTCTACCAGTTTCAATATATCAAAAATAATTGGATTCAATACAATACCACGCATAATTGATTTATCTTTACACACAAGCACATTTTTCATAATATACATATTATACATATTATATATTTTATGCCTAGGTAAATTTATCTTGTTTGTGCTCCACTACAGTATTGTACAATATTTCAGAATATCTTCTTGCAATGTCTGAATCTTACCTGAAGGTGGCACTGGCAAGCTGCTCCTCTGTCACTGCCAGGAGATTGCGCAGCTCGCAAACTTCAGCCTGGAGCACTGCGTTTTGTTCTTGCAGCAGTATATTCTGGTCCTGGTTCTGATTGATGAAGTCCTCTAATCGTTTGGCCATGTCCAGCTCTCTCTCCGTCACCTGCTCAATCCCAAGACGCAGCTCTGACAACTCCTGAGTGTGCTGCACATATATAAAACAAACTCATTCTTGATTCTTTAACAATAATAATAATAATAATAATAATAATAATAATAATAATAATAATAATAATAATAACAGTATAGTTTGACTATTATGTATCTCACTGTGGTTTAGAAACATATGGTTGCTTGAATAGAGATAATAACAGATTACCAACTATTAGAAGTTTGGTTTCTGTAAAAAGTGCACGATGTGACTTTTCTGGCAGCTATGCACTATGGTATTATATTTATCTTAACCCCACAGAGAAAAGTGGGGGACACCCTAGGCCAAGTTATAGGTCAGTTATGTGAAGAGGCATGATTTTCAAGGTATTTATTTTGCTGTAAACACGCCTCTAATGTCTAATGCAATACAATGGAACCTACCAGGCAAAGCAATTACATCACCATGGAGACTAGCAGGTGGCAGGCCCCCAGTCAGAAAAGATACAAAATGCATCTTTAATTTTCAAAATATATAATATTTTTGTGTTTAGAATAACGTTTAGAGCAATCATTATACTTGACTAGACAATACACATAAACATAATTTCCTTAGTGTCATTGTTTATATAAATATATTTAAATATGTGACAATGTATATGCAAGTGATTCAATAATTCTTCCCTTCACTGTGTTGACTTGTGTCAAATATTAACCACAGTACCCTGTCCAACATGTTGAATTCTTCTGTTTCTGTCTTGATCTCACTCGACTCTCTGTTTTGGTTGACTTTGATCCACGGAACAGGCGCAGGTGTCCGTTTGATACTTTCGTTCTGTTAAAAATAGAAATATACTCTAGTCATGGGCTTCAATGTCTAAAATACCCCTGTTTGTTCCTCTTTGCACTCACGGTTTGTGGCAAGGTGATGTGTGGTTGGTTGGGGTCTGCTGCCTCCTGGTGGTCATCGGCAGTGGGCAGGTTTTCAGAGCTGGTCTGCCTTTTCATGTACTTCTTGTGTCCCGCAGGTCGGTGTGGTGCACTCTGGGTTCGATGGACTGGTTTCCTCTCTTTAAAACTCCTTCGGGTCCTGTTATCACTTCAGAATAAACACTAAAATGAAATACTGATAATATAAAGTATATTATAAAGTGAACCTTAACCTTAATATATAGTCTGTAAAGGGCCAACTAATAACTTATTGAGATACATAATAATCAAACTATGCACTATGTAACTGAGTCTATCACCTGTGTGTCTCCATGAAGATGCTTGGAATGTTGCACAGAATAGCATTAAACCTGTTTATCTCGCGTTTATTTAATTACAGGTGTTTTCGCCTCTCCAAAGATATGACCTATAACAGTGGGCTCACCTACTTGTCTCCATGGAGGTAGATATATTTAATGACATACTGTGGAACATTCCAGGCAAAGTAATACCATAGAGACCATGAAGACAAGAAGATGGCCAAATAATATTTCACATAATAATACAACTACATCATAGCAGTTATATACAGATTCAATTCAAATTGGCATAACAACAGTCCTATGTTGTTAGAGCAAGTAATTATGCAATTCAAATCTAAATATTATCTTTTTTGAATGGGGAAAGATCCTCACAAAATCCTTAAAATCTGGAAGGAATCATCTTACCCATCTCGTGTGCCTTTGGTCTCAAGGGGAAGCTGCTGCATTGACGACTGAAGAGGGCTGTATTTAGCCAAGTCTTTTGGTGGCACATAAGTTGGCTTTATTTGACTTGCTTGGCTACAGAATACAATAAATGCATTATAAAGTGTATTAATTTAATTTATTATAATACGGTTTAGTTATTTACAATACCCCATATGATTGTAAGGCGCCTACCTGCTGACCATGATGCGAGGGGCATCAGGTCCCAGAGACTCTGTGATTTGGTTGAGGATTGAAGGCAGTGGGTGCAGTTTGTCTGTAGTTTCCTGAAGAAAAAAAAAAAAAAAGCTTTAAGATTGTGTACTTTTGTTGGTATTGAGGTGCAATGTATTCAGTATAGGAACTGTTCTTCCTATTATTAAGGAATATGTACGGTAAACAATTGTAATATATCGTATCAGTATTTCAGACCATTAACTAAATACGATGGTATGGTATTTGTATGTTTCAGAAATCTGAATCTAAATTTGTAGTAATTCTTTTTTATTTAGAGAATGGTGTGTTCTATGTTCTATTGTAAAATGCTAAATGTTTGTGTATTAATATGGTCACTATTTTTCATAAAAGAGATTTAATGGTTGCACAAAGTAATGCTGTTTAAAACTGTATAAAATGTGTAATATATAGCGATTACAGCAACATGGGATAAGAAAATGGTACGTAATGTTAGGCACGTATTGTGTTTTGAATTTGTGAGATACCCTTTGATTCCCTGATGTAATTATTTTGTCCTCAATACTAGATTGAAAATAGACATTTTTGTGTCCCACCTGGTCCCTCTGATAGATGATGTCCACCAGCAGGCCGTGCAGCACAGCCAGACGAAGGGGCAGGTCCACGTAACCGTCAAATGAAGTCATGGGGATTTCAGTGTCTGGGTTAGACACTGTTTGCAAAAAGCCTCTCATACCATCCCAATGCTGCTCCAGGAAGTCATTCATAAACAGCATGTACTCCTCCTTCTCTCCAAATCTACAACATTGTAAATCAAATTTCATACATAAACATGGTACAGTAGTATTACACTCAAAAAACAGTTATATTTATTCTTCCAAAGCCTGAATTCTGCTATTTTTTAACATTTCAATAAAAATAAAAAAAACTCTGATCACTGACAATTTCAAACATTTGATTAATAGCCAAGCACTAATTACTAGTAATAATAACCACAGTACAGTCATAGTGGTAGTAGTAGCAGAATATAACAGTGAACTTGCTACGTGGAAACCTGATCTATACATACATCTATACATCTGTACATATCTATACTTGCTATACTGTTTTTATGTTTGATGTAACAATGAATACATTTGACTAAAGCTTCTGGGCATTTTGCACATGTTCATAGAATAACATGACTTACTGAGTGAAGTTAGCGAGGTTCTGGATGACTTTGGCTGTTAGAGTGAGAGTGCGTAGGGTGCTTGCTTCTGGGTAGGATTGTGCCAGGCTGAACAGAGAGGGGCTGAGGATGGCAGGACAGAGGAACCGCAAGAACAGAGAGGCAGAGATCAGCCTTTGTCCGATATCAGGTTTGCCCTGGTCCTCACACAATTCCATCCAACTTGAAAAGATCTTGTTCAATTCTTCAGGAAAAGGTCTAAGGAAAAGTAGAGCAAAGATCAGCTATATAGCCATACCAGCTATATATATAAGAGCTGCTTTGACCAGTGAATTTATCCATTGAGATCAATAAGGTTTTGTATTATATCTATCTTTTTCTGTCATATCTTATCTTGTTTCAGCTGTGGAGGGATCAAGTCAATGAAGCTCTTGTGCTAGTCCCAAGCGTGAATAAACTGATTTGGTTTCAAAAGCAAAAGTATCTCATATTACAAAAATGGGGGGAAAAAACAACAACAACGGAGTGGTTGGCTACTTTTGTGGCTACCTGGCTAACACACTGAGCATTTTTAGCTCAGTTTTTAAACATAATATCATAGCATTTTAATCAACTAAGAAGTGCAGCATGTGCAGGTCAAAGAACAAAAGTAAGGGACTGAGGAAACTTTGAGAGACTGAACCATTTCATCACCAACTGAAACACAAGAGTGGAGTAAGAATGAGGCCTTTCCTGTTGTGTTCACCTGGTTCTCCCTGGACACTAGTGTGCTGATGCAGGATACAGAGGAGGGACATTTTTGGCTCATCCTCTCCTCTGCAACAGTTTGCTGCAGCAAAACTTGAATTTCCCTCTGGATCAGTACAGTATCTCTCTCTCTCTCTAGACATTATAATAACCAGAATGAAACTGAGGGTGAAGAGTGGGGAAGACAAGTAAACTCTTGCGTTTTACAACCAAGCCCATTGACCATCATTCACTTTTCAATTATAAGTTCATTATTGGGTATAGGTACACTGTTATTTCTATGCAAGGTTGCTCATGTTATATTTTCTTACCCATGAATCCCAGTGATCTTCTGCACCACCTCCTCGCATGTGTCTTTTAGCTGCTTCTGGTTGTTTGCTAAATCAGATGCAGGACATTTCTTAGGGTCGACTTCACAGTTCTCCACAGAGGAATACAGACGTGTGATGAACTCCCCTGAATTTTATAAAAGAGAAATGATGAAAACACCAACATTATGTCAGCGATTGTTTTATTTATTCTTAATCTTACCTAATGTGTCAATGAGGTACTTTTGCCCGACCAGTTTCATGTATTCGTCAATGGCTTTAGTGGCCAGAGTATTTTCTCTGAAGATCAGTGCTTCATTCTCTCCGAGTCGCTCCACCTCAGCACTGCCCAGATCAATCAGAAACTCCTAATATTTTAGAGAGAGAGATTATGGTTAAAGGTGCACTGCGTAACTTTTCTTGTGGGAGGTCCGCCCTGCTTGCCTTCAAGAATGTTATTGCTCTGAAATGATCTGCAGTATGGCATTAAACTTGTAGATGTTGCTCAGAAATGCCTCAGAAATACCTTAAGACATGTTTCTACCTAAGCGAACCTGATTAGATTATCAGAGGTGATGCCACAAAGTTTTATAAATTATAATTTCCTGAACATAAATAATGAGACTTTTAATCAAAATAGTCAAATTTGTTCCAAGCCTAAACTTCAAACCACATACTTTTATTGACAGAGGATTGGCTGTCTCGATTAAAAAAGATCTAAGCATTTTAACAATTAGAAATGACTGAATCTTGATCAAAATTTGAATACTTTCACAGTGCTACTGAATTTGAACAGCTAAAATTTTGACATTTACCTTTGCTTTCCCAATACTCTGCAGCACATGGACCAGTGCTCCTGCCAGCTCCTCCTTCTCCTTGACATTCAGCAGAGGCTCCAGTTTGGTGCACATCTCCACATAGTCCAAAGTCACATACTCCGCAAACTCTTTATACTTTTCCATCGGCAGCACCTTCAGATTCTGGAAACGCACCTTAATTCTCAGTGATGCTTGTGGTCCCAACATTTCTTTAGCTGTTCCGGATGGTTTATATGGCACTATGGGATACCACTTTTCCTGATAGTTCCTGCCTCGGATCTCAGCCAAAGCTATGTTGACACTGCCCAGGGGCTGCACGGTGGACTCATCCCGGGAATGACGCTTCTTTTTAGGGTCTTCATCACGGAAAAGGTGTAGGTTGATTTGGGAGATGGACGGGAGGTTGTCAAGCTCAAAAAATTCTCCCCAGAATATTTGACATCCTGCGGTCACGCCTCCACTGGAGTTAAGGACTCCGGTGGAGCCCATACCGCCCTCTCCTGCCACGCTGGAGCGGTTCGAAGGCTTTCCCACTGCGCGGCTACTGGTGCGGGCAAACAGGGTCCCGTCCAGGTGCACCTCACAGTAGTAACGCTTCTTTGGGAGCAGATCCTTAGCCTCATTCACCCACAGACTGAGGGAGTTCTCTGTGCGCTCAATGTTGTCCTGGTAATAATTAAAAAGTCAGCTGTTACTTATTTATATGATTATGATTCAAACGTGTACTACACTTTGTGATACTGTACATCTTGCATGCATAATGACAAATAAAGAATTTGATTTCTGCATGTTATCATAAGGGTGATAATGCACTGACTGCATAAATTAAAAGTATACTGTATAGTAGAAATGCAACTTGCTATTTCAGTAAAAGGAGGAAATACGTACATCTTAAATTTAAAGCTGTTGCTAGGCTATAGTGAAACCTCAAATTCTTTTTTTTTTTTTTTTTTTTACAATTCTATAACTCCTTGGTTAAAACACAGGCTACACTTCTCTAAATACATAATTCTTACTTAGCATTAGTTCATATTTTGTATTGTGTCGTGTGCAAACCTTATTTGGCTGTGCAGCCCGTCGGAGCTCTTCAATCCAGCGGTCACGTTCAGATAGTGAAGTGCATCCGAAGCAGTGGGTATTTTCAGAGTTTATCACCTGAGAATTCAAAACCAAGCATTTATTTTTTTTCCCAACCATAATCATATGATGTGGCTAATATTACAAGCAGATGTCCACCTCAAAACAGTACTTCTCCCCCAGTATAGAGCTATGGACAGGCCTGATCACTGTACTGGTGTCTGTGCTGAGGTCCAGACTGGGCAACACGGGGATGGAGATGGAGTTACTGGAGCCATGGAGCCTTTAACAAAAAAATTTATATATATTATGAATATACAGGTGCACTATGAAATTTTTCTGGATGTAGAGTATGCCACTTGATTGTTGATTGGATTTTTGAGCCTTAAAACACCCGTAATGACAAAAAAAAAAAAAAAAAAAAAAAGCATGTAGCTGACCCCCACCAGAACAATAACATAGTTTAACTTTAACAACATATCACCAAGTTGAAATGAGTTGAAATGTGTTTGTCTATTTATAAACATTTACATTACCAGTCTTTTTTGAGCTGCCCCAGAGACTGTGTAGCACTGTTCCTCTTGGCTTTATGTTCCAGACGTCTCTTAATCAGGCCCTATAGTATTAACATTGACATTAACAATGTGATATAAAGGTAAATAAATGAGAACTCTCCTACATTCAACACATACCCGTACGCCGCCATCTAGAGTCTTGGGTCGAGGTCCGGCCACATTGTCAGGGCTGCATTCTGAGTGTTAGAGAAAATAATTTTTGAATGGGACTTCTGTTTTTTTTTTTTTTACATATTTGAAACAAAGAAAGTTCCGTTATTCTGTTTCTATTACACGCAAACATGTCTACCCTCTAAGTTTACAGTATTTATCATTAAATTAAAAACAGAAATGGACTCGGTAAACAAAATCTATGACTAATATTAAATACTTCTGGTGAAGAGTCTGCCCCTACTTGTCTTCAAGAAGATGTTATTGCTTTGCCTGGAATGTTTAACAGTCTGGCAATAAGCTTATCTATCTCCATGAACCCAAGCAAATCAATCCAATTTACAGGTCAAATCTGTGGAGAGGTGACCACATTTATAGTAAAAGCCATACAGATAAGTTTAAATGCCATACTGTGGAGCATTCCAGGCAAAACAATAAATAACATCTCACATTATGATATCTTGGAAATGCAAAAATGCATTGGCAGTAGCTTTCCATTTGAAAATGTGTAAAACAAAAAATTTTAAAATGTGTCTTACCCAAAGCCCCACCACAAACAATCCAGCGTCTAAATCCCATCATTTAGTCAAGCAGAGTTCGAATCCCTTTACTTAAATCTCCAAAACAGTGATTAACTTACTAACTAATGTTTCTGCCAAAATTTGACTGACCAAACTTCACACTAAAACCTAATGAGTGAAACGATAGAAAGCTGTAGAGAAGCATTGCTTTTCCTTCCCTAATTTGATTGGACAGTGACATGATACTATCAAATAGGAAGCAATTTGACACTCGCACGCATAAACCTCAAGTCATTTCCTGTCTAAACTTCACTGTAATGGCAGAAAACTGTACATAACTATTGGGTCTTCTAAGAGGGATGTGGTACACAACCTGCTTGTTTCCATGCAGGTATTCATTTTGTCCATCTGGCACTGATTTTATTACAATTTATTGCTGGAAAAGTCCATGAATAAACATACAATCTCATCTCTCACAGATCTGACCTGTAACTTGAACTGGTGGCGACACTATGGAGATAGACAAGTTTAATGCCATAATTTGGATCATTCTAGCAAAATCATTACCATCCCCATGCACGTGATGGACCCTCTATCAGAAAAATTAGACAGAGGACCATGAAATTAGAGTTATGAAATAGTGACCTTTTTCGATATCAACCAGGTTCTGCATACTGAGGTTGGACAGGCAGCTGCTGACACGATTACGGGTCCACATCGTTGGCTAAAAACAAAAGATAAAAACATGATAAATAATACTGGTTGTCATCTTAGTAGGCTGAGTTCACATTTTAGAATTTGATATCGTAATTTCAGATGGAGGACAGGAGCCTATATAATAGAAATTCACTGTTATTTAAAGAAATATCCACTTTAATGAGGCACAAATGGTGAACCTTATAATTATTTCTTTGGGATTGTCACTTGAACCTAACATATTGAGTCCAAACTTGCTAGTGACAATTCAAATACTTCTATGAATAAAATGCTACTTTAAGAATTGCAAATTATTGTATTTTTAGTTTTAGAATGTGCAAAATGATCACTGTAAAATTTGTAAAAACTACTATGCACAGCATTAGTGGTTTTCAGATTCTACAATGTGATGTTGTCATCTCAGTTTTTTGCTACTGATTACACTGTACTTTGAAAAGAAATATCTAAAGGTTACAAACAAACACTAAGACTCGATATATTTCAAGTTTTATATTTTAGTTGACCCCCATCTGAATTTAATATTATTGGTTTATAGAATAGAGAACCTCCTCCTCTTGTGCGATGAGGATTTGCCCATGTTCCAGGACGCAGTTGCTGATGTCCCACAGCGGCACCTCCTGATGGGGCATCCATGGCACGCCTGGCTCCAAGAGGGCCACTGGCTCCACCTCCACCACATCTGTCCCTTCCACAGAAGGAATGAGAACATACTTTATTACTAGAATTGAAGTATTGATACATGGACCAAAACATACCAAATTACAGTACAACAACATGCTGACAACACTATGACTGGAAACCACACAAAAATTCATACACATTAGAATTCTTCTGTAGGGCTCTCGGGGGTTCAAGTTAAAAACAGGTAAAAGCATTCGAGAAAAACACATTTAATACATAATTTCAATAGGCCTGTTATTTAAAACTAGCAGTGAGGCATACCACTATTAATAATCAATACTGTATATTGCACATTGTGATAAGTTAGCTCTAAGTAATGTGTGTAGAATCCCTCAGTCGTCCAGGTAGAATCCATAGCAAAAGGAGAAATTTAATTTGTCAACTGGACAGAGTTTATTTGGTTTATTTCAACCAAATAAACTCTGTCCAGTTGACAAATTAAATTTCTCCTTTTGCTTTAGCTCTAAGTAGTACAAAAATAATACTCATTGGCCATCTTAAGGCTTGTCCTGTGCATTTATTAGTTGATGGGGCCTGGAAAAAGCAAAAACTCTCTTATCTATCATAATAATCTGACCATATTTGAAGGGCACTGACAAAAAAAGTAGTGGAGAGCTGTGCATTTGTATGTAAAATTGCACTTGTACTTGATAAATGATATATTACCAAAAAAAAACTCTTTATCATGATATAAAACTTTGATCATTACAGCTGCCTGCCTTTATCTCACAGTGACCACTCCTGTTTTTGTTACCACAGTGACTGATGCTATCGCACCGAGCCAGGATGAGCTGCGTACATCCTGTGCAAGGATTGTGATTTTTTTCACTTAATTTACATTTTCATGGTTATATAATATAGAAGATATGTAACTACTATGCATATAATCCAGGATTAGTATGAAAATCCCAGCACATTTTAATATTTTCAACATTTATGTGTTTTAATTATGGTTCCTTAATAGCTATAAAGCAAAATAACTACAAGACATTAACAATAAAATAAGCTTAATAATCACTTACATTGTTGTCAGGACTGTATTAGTATTATAATGGACAATAATACACTAATACAATCATATAAGGACAATTGTAATGCCGAAATATCTAAGCTACCATTATAAAGCAAACTCATGCTTATTTGAAGCAGTACTGAATTATTAAATCTGTAAAGGCCCAGTTTCGACACAAGATAAACCATAAACTAAAATGCCCCTGTTTAGGTAAATTAGGAATTATGAAATTTGAGGGGATAATAATCTTTTCAACACATTACTGTTCAGGATGTAGACACCCATCCTGCAAACTTACAGCCAATATTCAACCTCTTTAAAAGTAAAAATGACTTCAACTGCATATCATTCACTGTAAAAGTAGTTTTTCACTAATGTGAGATAAGTTGTTTTGGGGATCTTTGGTAAAGTGGTTTAACCCACTAAAATCAAACGTGTCCGGAAACCTTTACATCAGCCACTGTGCCATGTGCATTAGGTGTGGGTGGTGTTAGATAGTCAACCCTGACAACCCAAACCTGTTCCTAAACTTAACAAAACCCAGATCTTTACCATTTCCCCAACACTAACCATAACCTAACCAGTTTTCTAACCTTAATCATATTCCTGTTCCTAAACATCACAACAAATGACCAATCACAGCAGACTGTCCCTCTGGAGCATACTACACAAATCTATGAATCTAAAATGTCCATCTCCCTAGGCCTGTCACAATAATTACTATACCAAAATATCATTCAATATATGAAAGCTGAAACAATATATTTTGGGACACAATATATATCATGTGTACAACTTTGCGGTAGTGCAGAGATTTTAGCCATGTTTCCGTGTTATGATGAGATTTGAGCAGAAGAGGGTAGAATAAAGAACTAAAAGAAAATAAGTTTAAATCCTTCTTTATGTCAGTGGCATAAAGTGTTTAATATTATCGTTTATTGCAATATTTCGCTTTCAAAATTTGTTCTCCCACAAAGAACTGCTAGTTAAATCCTGGGGCCAGAGAGTCTATAAAACCACCACACCACCAAATTGCCTTCATCAAGTTTATCAATGACTCTAATATTTTGGCATTAATATATGAATGTATTTACTTTTTTCTGGTCAATACACCTCAACAAATCTGGCAACACTGTCAAACAGCCAAGTGGGCCCTTACCTGTGCGTGGGATGGGGTTACTGCTCCGGCTCTGCAGTTTGGGCCTCTTGAGTTTCTGCGACACCGTGCGCAGGTACTTCTTAAACAGTGCCCCTCCTCCTGCTGCCCCCTTCGGGCTGGGGTCAGTGGTGGGTGACCCCCCGGAGGCCTCATTATCAGAGGAGGGAGGGGCAGCCTGGGAAGAGCTACCAGACTGACTCCGGGTCGAGAACAGCATTCCAGGAGGCTCAGACAGGGCTCTTATGAATGGATACCTCCTCCCTCCTCCTGTAGATTTGCAAAATATTAGGGATGGGACAAGATCTCGTAAGACAAAATCGCCATTAGACTGTGCACATACAAGAAAAATTATCTTTAGTTCCAAAAAGCAGTGCTACAATGACAACAAAAATATTAAATAAAGTAAATCAAACTGGTGATGGCAAAACTGTGAACAGAACCACACAATTTATTTTTCAGAAACTATGTTAAAATCTTGCTTGTCTCATTCTCATGGACCCATGTCCATGGCACATGTTCTTGTGTCTTGTCTCATCTTGTGAAAATTGTGCCTTGTCCCACCCCTACAAAATACATTCATCAGTTTAGGTTGTTCTTGTTAGGAAAATGCTAAGATTTCTATTAATCAGTTTTATATCCCTGTGAATATGACCTCAAGGAACAGATGAACAGATGCGTGCACACATTTGGTCCTAAACTGAGTCAAAATTAGGTCTGATGAAGACTTGGTTTGGTTTGGTCCTGTTCTAGTCTTTATTTAGTCCTGTTGTAGTACAGCCTTAGGCCTTATGTCTCACAATATTATTCTGCACTTTTACTTTGCAAGTTCCCTGACCTAAATGCATAGTTTATTGCAGCCGCACAGTAAATGCATTGACCGTGATCCTTTGCTATTTTCCAGTAAGTATCATGACAAAAAAGGCATTCAAATGTACTAAAGTCTCACCTACAGTGTAAATCCTAAAATAGGGCAGTTTTAGAAAAATGCATGTAACATAACTAAAAAAAAGTTTAGTGGAAGTGGTCGAGAATCAGTAAATATTACAGTATATAGGACATCAAACAGACTAATGCACAACATAGGCTTATAAAGCATTTTTGCATAGAGAAGTAGCATGTGATTGTGACCATATTTGTAAGGCTGACACTATGATAATACCATACCATGAGATTTGGATGCATCCTTGGATCCTTCTGCTCCTTTGCTACTTGCCCCCTTGTCTCCCGGGTCCTCGCTCAATGCTTTTCTCCAGTTTTGCATAGTTTTCCATTTGCTGGTGGATGCCTTCGTGACTTTGTCGAGTGTAGAAGATGGAGAGGGCGCTGTACCTGCTTCCTTCAACTCCTCAGATCCCCCTTTAGACCCGGTGTGCCATTTATAAGAGTCGAGAGGGTCTGTATTTTCAGGGGTTTGTGGTGAATCCATGGAAGATTCAATCTCTTTTTCCACTTGTCCAGACTCCTTCATTGTTGGATTTGGTGTAACTTCTGATTCGGCCTCCTCAGTGCCCATTGTACACCATTACAGCTGTCAAATATCACAGTCTTTTCATGAACGTCCTTTCCAACAGTCTTCAAGTAATTTTGAAATTCAGAGCAATAGATCCACCGTACCTCCACCAGTCTTGCCTCTTCTGTGTTTGTATTTCCTGTCATTGACAATCCTCCTCAAACCGTTGTGTCTGTGGTTAGCTGTGCTGCAGCCTCTCTCACTCTCTCTCTGTCTGCTTCCTCATTGTTCAAGTTCACCTTTTCTACAAAATCGCACTGCCTTTTTCAACTCACTTTAAAAGTACTTCCCCTTTTTAATATGTAGGTGATTTTCACATTTTGTTGAAATAAAATGAGTGGCCTTTTGTGCATTTACTAAGTTCTTGCATTCTCTGTCATAGATTTAGTTGTGTTATTTTTTGGCATAGAGTTACTTTATTTAAACATTTTAAAAGGGAAGAAAAATAATATATAATTTCCATACTAGAACACATTTAAAACATCTACACTGAGAAATACAAGTGTCCATATAATTGTAACATGATCTTTAAATATTGCTTGCTGATGCTACCTGAGAGTGTGTGAACTGTTGACTGTTATGAGTTTCCTGTCACAGCGGCACTTCCGGACCTGAAAACCACTTCCTGATCTCATGCTGTTTTCTGATGGCAAACACCTGCAGAAAATCTATGAGAAAAATCATCTATATTTACTGATCTTTCAGCTAAAATATTAGGACAAGGACTTTCAATAGTGGGATTAATTAAAATCTGGATATATGATGTGACATAACATTGGACAATAAACAAATTAATCCATGACATATGTACATTTGGTATGAGAAGATCATTGTTGTTTATTTAAACACATTTTTGTTAATCTGGATGTTAAGGTTACTACTGCAGTTTTGTCAATGGCGCCCCCTGGTTCCAGAGTCACAGCACAGAATTGAAAAATGTAGTTGTAATTAGAAGCCATTGCCAGTAGAGGGTACTAAAAATATTCAGGGGGAACAACTAATCTTTAATCAGAACAGTATAAGATGTTGGCTATGAAGCTATTATTGATTAAAAGAAGACTAATCATATGGTATTATAAAGCCTAAAATCCATGCCTGATTTGTATTGTTCTGTTTGATACCCAGAAGTGCAAAGACAGTGGAAGCAAGGAGGATGAAGTGTCTTGCCCAAAGAAACAACTGTAAATATGATCAGAGATGGCTTTGAATGACCAACCTTCCAATGATATACTGTACTTAACTGCAAATCTACAACTTAACAAACATAGAGGCTACCATTATGGAGTTTCCTCTTTGTTTGGCGTTTGACCCAGTACACATAGTTCCACACTGTTGAACAGTCAGGCCTGTATTATGCATTACACTGCATTTTTCTTTATCCTTCTAAACTCAATGCCCTGCCTGCCACTGGACACGGTGTCAACAGCTCTGACCTTTTGAGCCAGTGCTGTGATATTTGCTGGTACATCCTGTGATTATAAATGTGGTTTATGCCTTTGTAATAGGTTCACAATAGCCCACATGCTACAGCGGTCAGTCAGCAGTTAATGCTGGTGTGAACTGCAGCTCTGGCCTTTAAGACTCAATCGCCTTACTGCTATCATCCTTCACCATCACCACTAAGCCCCTTACATAATTAGGAAGCAAGTGTAGTAACTAGTACAACAATACTACATACAACACTTAATACATACTATAATACAACAGGTGCAGGAATTTAAAAAGCAATAGATTGTAGGTGAAATATGTGATGACACATTGTGTATTCATGGACAATCAACTGTACATGAATACACATCATCCAACCAAAAGTAGTGTAAGACCGCACCACCAAGAAAGTATTTTTTTGTGTTGAAAATTACATTCTATTGTCAAGAAAAATTATATTTTTTCAATATCATTGTGGTATTGAAATCATTATCAAACATCTTCCTTAGTTTGAGATAACTGTCTGTACATCCCTGAAGCCAATTTATAATCTGGTCTTGTCGGTGGCATACTGAACATTCTAGAACCCAAAGGGAAACATGAGCAACTTCCAAGAATTTGCAAAATATAAGTTTTTAATTTTACCAAAGTGGGATTGGATCACCTATCATCACCTAACCTCATATCCTCTGAGCCAACAACAATGACTGAATTAGTTTTTAAAATGTTAAGTTAAAAAAATGTAAAAGTGTAAAAGACAGACTTCTAATGGTGACCTCAGGGACTGTGTATAATGACGTAAGTCAAAACAGTAATTAATCATTTAAACCTCTTTCTCTGACATGGACCACTGCTTGTTTACAAAGCTCCTTTTACAAGTAAGTAACAAAATAGGCTATTGGATTCCCACAGCAGCATTGATTACCTGATTCCTAATGGTCCCCATCGGCTCCATTCACAAGCTCAGAGCTGAGGTCAGATCAGGCTGGACGTGTTTCAGTTCAACTACAGGAAATATGGGTCACAACTATTTAGTTTGACCTCGTGCAAACAAAATATGATTTAGCTTTGTAGCCCACTTAAGTGATTCAATAGAGATTTCAATAGAGATTTTGTCATAAGTATGGAAAAAACAGCATATAATGTGATAAAAGATATGACCACATAGTTATTTCCTGAGAATTTCTTGCTCAGCAGTCCAGTACCTTCAGATTGAAAATGACTTCTGGATGGCAGTCAAAATGTCTCGATTTCCAGATGTCTTCTGAAACCATGGACCACTCCTGGACGAATGAAGGATTACACCAACTCATTTCCACCTATGGGCCAGTTGTAGCACATTTAGAGTAGACACAATAAAAATACATATTAAAGCGACTCTCATGGGCCTAAAATGTTGTGTCAATATAGCAGTGAGTTACAAATAGTTAATGAAGTGATCACTACCTGATCTGGTGGTGTTTTGAGATGGCAAAAATCATGTACATTCCCTGACCTGGCTATAGTTTATAAACTGATTACTAAACACTACAATTGGGTTCAGGGTTATATTGTTATTATGGGGCTGCTTCTTGTTTGAGACATACATACAGGTCTATAATAATAGGTCTATAACTTCCAGGCCTAACAGGTTCACTCCTGTGGTGATGGAGTGGGTGGTTTGTATTGTGAATGTCAAGTCACATGATTCACATTCATGATTCACACCACGATTAAAACTTTAGTGAGCTGTTTTGTGAAGAGAAGTATTGATTGAATGTCATCTTGAAACCACTATCAGGTTTTTCCTGTAGCAGCATCTCTGACATGCTTTGGCAGCCTTCTACTATCATACATATTTACTACTAGGCTGTGCATTTCTATATAGTTTACAATAAAATATCAATGAACGTGAGGATAGTTTTGCTGTTAGTTTTGCTTACTGAAAAAGTCAAAACCATTTATAGTTGAGGAGTGGGGACCCATTATTATCAGCAGGTATATGCAAATTCATTAGGCTAGGCTAAAGCTATCAAGAAGCCCATATTTGTTTTAGCTTTTAGTATTTAGAACTAGCTAAGACAAAATGTTGTAATGTAAAATCAGACAAATCTTTTCTTAGCTTATCCATTTGTTCTGCTGTACTTGATTGTCTGCTTCACTCATTCATCACTACTGTACCATTTGCCCTTCAGAGGGAAAGAAGAGAAGACAGATGTGGACAGTGTTATGCCAGTCTCCACCGCGGGACTGCGCAGCTCCAGCACCACTGAGCCTGTGGAAAAATCCAAGCGAGTTTTCTTCAGGATTTAACCCGGGAGGAGGAGCTTCGATCGCGGAGGCATGACCAAGGGAGGCGGGCAGGTCTACAGCACATACCGTCCTCCTCCACCAACACTCCGGCTCTGATCAGGCATATAACAACAGCCCGGGTCGGAAATCTTGCTGACAGATCTTACAATGCTGTTCTTATTTGATTTCTGATGGAGTCTTGCCGCTGAAGCTAACTCCGGCGACATGGGGAGCTCCAGTTAGCATCGGAGCTAACCAGCGCTAGCTCTTCCACCGGCGAACTGGAAAGCGACGAGGGAATGGCAAGACATCCCACAAAGGATCAATTAAAACGGAACAACAACTAAAATCCCAGGATTAGTCCGGTTTTGTTATTGTTCATTCAGAGGTAAGGCGAGTTCTAGATCATATTAATCGACTCGTAAACTATGATGCAAAGTTAGCTTGCGGTAGACTCGTTTCAGCAAAGCGTTGATGTTGAGTAACAGAGCTAAAGCCTCATAAGACGTTTTTAAAAGCCACAACATATTTATTTTTTCATGTAGTACTGCTCACATAAGCCATTTCTACCCTTTTCTTATGTGTAAACAATTTGATCACTATCTCAAGTCAAACAATTGTTTCTTTGATCTTGTCTGGCTTGAGTCAAAAGGAAAGCACAGACCATAACACACATCTCGTAAACTCTTGCTGTTCTCATAATATTTTTCATAATTGCACAGTATTTACAACATAATAACTTGCTAACCCGAACTAATTCTGTTGTTGTGACTGGCCTTTTAAGTTTTCAGACTGATCTTAAAGCATGACGGTAATTATTACTGTGTTTAGAGTAGGATGTGCTAGAAACGTGTTGTTAAAAGTGAATTATAGTGGCGACCTATCCATTGCCCTAGTCTGCCTCCTTGATCCCTGTTTTCAGTGAGTAGATCATAGGTGGTTCCCATAGCCTACTCCCTCCTTGTAGCAGTGTTCCCATCTAGACAATATGTAGCTTGTAAGGTCTCTTTTATGGGGATGTTATAGCTTTGTCTGGATTTTTTCACAGTATGGCATTAAACCTTTAAGAATGCCTGTTTTTCCAAGGTATTTTTGAGCCATAAAATCACCTGTAATTGAATAAATGTAAGGTAGAGCTGTTTAATGTCATACTGTGGAACATTCCAGGCAGAGAAATGACATATCCATAGAAACAAGCAGGTGAATAACCCCCAACCAAAAACTTACACAGTGCACCTTTAAGGCTATGTAAATTGTAAAAGGCTCAGTCCAGTCTGTGAGCCATAGTGTTTTCATTTGGACTAAGAGTGGACAATATTTGGGAGTAATAAATGTCAATTTTCATTCATTCATACTCAAATCAACAATTTTATTACAACTACTAGCACTTTGGGTTGCTTGTGCAGGAATGGTGTTTATGATTAAATTTTCCATACAGTATATCATCCTCATTGGGCTATGAACAAATCATTTTATGTTATAGAATTGTTTAAATTGAAAATCATGCAAAGATGCATTGGAAAAAATATCATTTTTTTTCATAAGTGTAACTCTGGCTTAAAATATGCCTACTAGGTGAGTATATGTCCTAGTTTAGTTGTATCCCCAATAGTTTGCAGAGAATGTCTCTATAGTAGTACTGTCTTTTGATAAATGAGTTGGGAATACTGCACCCATTGATCTGTGGGAACTCGGGTCACTGCTCTAGAGACTTCCATCTGCAGCCCATAACAATTCACTGTTCTTTTACTATATAAGGCATCCCTATATAACATTCCACTATATGCTCATATTATGCACACCTGCTGTCTATGAAGCATGCAGTCAGCCAATGCACACAACCTCACACTTTGAATCCACGCTGAGTCCCGGCTGTGGGCCAGATGCATCTATCAAACAGTAATGCTGGCAGGCAATGTGTTACTGAAATCCTGCCAAGAATGAATAGTCCTTCAACTCACCTTGTCTGCTTCTGAATGACATAATTTACAGAAAGAGGTGGAATAGGGTCTGGTTGGATAATGTCAAATAAAAGTACAGATAGATCAATATGTCGGAACGATATTTGGACTTTTTGGTCGATTTTCTGCCCAGAACATACACACAAAGCTTTAATTTAACACTTTAATATGAAGAGATAAATTGACTAAACATGGTTATACAGCTCTCTTAAAAAAATTGTGGTAATAAAACGGTTGTGGATGAGTTTGTAGGAGTGTAAGAATACACAAACTGGAATCCATGTTTAATAAATTTCACAGTAACACTTCAAGTGCTTTAAGGATACATTTTTAATGTATTATTTGTGACTAGGTTCATATTACAGTATTAGTTTAGGTTTATTTGCATAAAACAAATTCTACCATTGTACCAATTCCATCACACTGTGTTTAAAAGAGCGTGTGCTGTAGTGAGTTAAATAACTTAAATAAAATTCACTAATCCCTTCACAATTAATTGGGAACAGAAGGGATTATGTGTTCAAGATTTTGACTCATGACATTTATTTTACTAGCACACAGATACTATCTCTGACCTCAAGCCAATACTCATATTACTGTGTATTAGAGTCCAAACATAGGTCTCCAAGTTTAAAGTGGTATATTTGAAGCCTTCTTTCTCACTTCTGCAAAGATCCATCTGCTGAACCTAGAAAGAATCAAGATACAATTTCAAATGAGTTATAATTAATGTGTTGTAATAACACAATAACAATATAAATCTAATGCATTCATATTCAACATTATTATTCTTGAACAAATTTACAAACATTTACTAAATAGAGTAAACTGACAAAAATACAGCTGCTAAAAAAAGAATTGAGCATATAAAATTACAACTTGAGTCTGTTGTTACCTCCCATATTGTAGAGGTGAAATAATCAGAACTGTATGATAATCCCTGTTAAAACGTATATCTTTTGGTCCCTAGGTTGCTGGAGTCGGCATTGTCCCCACCATGGTGCAAAAATACCAGTCACCTGTGCGGGTGTACAAGTACCCCTTTGAGCTGGTGATGGCGGTGAGTGTTTTAACTTGTCATTTTAGTCTCAGGTTTGTAAAGCGCATGAATATTGCATGGTATAGATGCGGTGTTATGTAATACTGCATGAAGGTGTGCGCGCTCCAGAGGTCACCCTCAGCAGGCAGTCATTGAATCACATTGAGCACACACCTTTTCCATGTGGTTTCTAGATGGCTTCCAGAAATTATGTAGGCAAAGCTATGGGCTCGCACACTGTTTGCACTGACATCAGCTTGTTTGAGTTTGTCTGTTGTAATGTTGTTTTAGTAAACGTGGTAAGTGCACAAACCTATAGGGAGCACCTAAATGACCCACTTGCAAATGGTGCGGAAATGGAGATAAATCGGAAGCAAACCAAAATCGTAATTTGAATAATAATAATAACCAAATCTATATATGTTGCCTTATTATGCATGTATAAAACCTGCTAACTTTGGTATTTATACAAACATTATTATTTCATTCTCTAAAATGTCAGTGGAATCCTGATTGTAAAGAATAAATGAATCTCAAGCAACACCATGTAAGTCATAGTCTAAGCTAGGTTTGTGGAGATGCAGTCTGGCTCACAGTAAGAAGGCGTGTTTTCCTATGTTTTACAGTGCAATAAAGACATTAAAAAAAGCTTTAATATATGTATTTTTGGGGCTAAAAAGTTACACAGTAGAGCTTTAAAAAACAAGCAGGCAACAACATGCGATTTGTTACTAATACTCCCTCAACATTGTTTCTTTCTGACAATACTGGCAATATTAAGCACGACTTTTCATTTGCACGAAAGAGAGGGTTTTTGGAGGGAAGCAATTAGGCAATAATCAGGCCAGAACATCTTTGTGGCTGGAAAGCAGTTCATTTCTAAAAGTGTTTTGACACATTTCTGGTTTAATCACAAAACTGCACCACCCTGATGATACTGGATTGTAATTTTGAATTGTGTTGCCCTAGATCCAAGTTTCAAAACGTTCAACAAATGACAAACCAGTATAAACTAATAATGCATTTGTGCAACAGTTTTCTAACCTAGACATTAACTATACTTAAAGGTGCACTATGTAACTTCGCCACCTGCTTGTCTCCGTGGAAAGGTTACAGTTCCACATTCCATTTTGTATTAAACTTCCATCTGTGGAGACAAACAAGTGCCGCTAGTCATATTTGTGTAGACCTTGTTTACAGTAATAATTAATGTTCCAGGGATTTTTCAGTCATTCTTCAGTTATAAAACACCTGTAGATATGCCAGGCAAAGCAATAATGTCTCAGTGGAGTCATGCAGCGAAAGTGCATTTGCAGTGTTAAATATTGAGTGTTTTAGCCTTTAGCAAGAAGCTGTCAATCTGTGGATTCTCACTCACTTTAAGACAAGTCCAGGGTAAGACAGACTGTAGATTTGCCTATGTGGCTTTGTCTATGCTAATGCTTTCTAAATACCCCCTTTTTTCCTCCTCCTTATATATAGTTTGCATAGTTAAATGACATCTCCTTTCAAGCTTTTTCAATCCATGTCAGAGTAATGAAAAAATAGTATAAGTATGTAAAGATATCAAAATTTATACATAAAACCGAAAGCTGATACCCATGAATACAAAGTCATCTTGTTAAAATAACTAGAAAGGATTGTGTGTGATTTTTTTTTTCCATGTATTTGAGGAAAAAAAATGTTTTGCCCCAGTACAGATATATTATATAAGCAGCTCTTGAAGTCTAAATAAATCAGCTGTGCGTACTGTCTGCATCTAATTAGAAAGCATTTTATTATCCAAAAATCAAGAAGTACACACTTAGCATGCTAGTTGTTGTTAGCATTACCAGGAAGGCAAAACTCCATTTTGGCCAGTGAAAAGTGCTTATAAACTTGTGAATAGTTAGGATGCTCTGAATGCATTAGGTAAGTGAGGAATAACTTTGGACTACTGCAAACTGTTAAAAATGAATCAGTGCATTAATGAGATTCATTCTTGTCATTTTTAGATTTTGTGTGTAAGTTTGGCAAGGTAAAAACAAACAATTTTTATCCTTAAAAAAGAAAACACAAAGTTATAAATTAGTTCTGTTTTTCATGATGTAAAAATCAGGTAGACAACCTTTTAAGGTAAAAAAAATTTGCATTTTTTATTTGCTTTTCACATCCAGGAGGTGAACTGGCACACCTTTTTTAGTTAATGATGTGTTTAAGCCTCCACATTTAACACAGGTGCTGCTTTCTTTAAATGGAAATAAGCCTTTCCTAACCAGGCGGGTACCACGATGTGGGAACAGTAAATCTTCTTAGCTTTGGCTGGTAGCACGTGGCTAACACATGGCTATAAATAGGGGGTTAGTACCTCCACCTGGGTCTAAACGAGGAGCTCCGGGCTGGGGACAGTAATGGGAGAGAGAGACATGATTTGTGAGCTGGAGGTGACCCAGCACTGTTTAAATGAGACTTCTCTGCTGTAGCCTTGGGTGGTTTACAAACTAGGACAGGGTTGGGTAAGGTTCATGGAAGTAATAGTTCTCTGTTCAATGACAAATGTTTCTCCTTGGTTTTGGTGCTTTTCATACATATAGACTGTCTTGTCCCCACTAGTTCACTAGTTTAAAACAACTTGGATTATTCTCTGGCATAGCCAAATCACTCTTTGCTGGTTTTTGTATTGTCAAAAAGAACCGTGTACATGCCAAAATTGTATGACAGAAAATAATTTGAAGTTATAAACAACAAAATGAACAAAATCTATAGTGAACATTGTGATTTGTTATATTTTTGGTCCAGGATATTTGACAGTAACAGTTTGCAGAGCCTGTTTTGAATCCTGACTGTTCTGGTAACTTCTCACTGCAGTGAGTGTTTTGCAGACACTGCAGAGTCGAGCTAATGGTGCATCACAGAAAAAGCTGCTGTTTGTATACTATTTTTCTTGTTTTTAATATAATCTATACATCCCACTATTGCAGTAACTTTAACACTGATATTGTGTAAACAGCCATTGTTTAAGGTACTATAGATAGTAAGTGCCTACATAAACACAAATTAACAGGATTTATATAGAAACGTTCTAAAAGTCTGTTGTCGGAAGCAAGTAGGTGCATTGTGTAACATTTCTGGTGGAGGGTCTGTCAAATGCTTTTCTCCATAGAGATGTTATTACTTTGTTTTGAGTTTTTTCCAGTTCTGTTGTTTATTTTATTTACATATAATATACATTATATTTACATTGCTCAACTCTGTTTTTGTCTACAGCTCTTTAAAGTAGACATGTGAAATATTTCTCTCCTACCTGACTTATAGCCTCTGCTGCGTTTGGTCTGGAGGATTATGTTTGACAGTTTGTGCTGAGGAATTTGGTGCTTTCTCTCTTTTTGACACACCTGTTTAATTTATGTAACAAGGATTAGATGAGAGCAGTTTGCATATGCTCCCGGGTAATGTATGTACCCACATCTGAACGCAGTATTCCTGGTATGTTGACAGCTTCTTGGAATATTTTACACTTGGCTCCAAAAATCCAACCATAAAACTTCAACCTATCAACAGTATAAGAAAATGAACAGCTCCTATACTGTTTTTGTACTGTTTGGGAATAACACAACAGACTGCCAAAATGAACTGAACAAGACCAGACATGACTCTTAATTAAAGATGCTTGCTCATTGGGCTTCTTTGTGATTTGTAGCTCTGTTTTAGGGGGATAGCCTGTCTTTTAAACACATTGAGTTGCTTTAGAAGAAGTGAAAACCACACCACAGTAGTTCTCAGTATTGACTTGAAACTTGTATAGATGATGACCACCAGATAGGTCCTTCCTCTTGCAGATGTTATTGTCAGTGTGTCACATGACATAACAGCTTTGCTTATAGTAACTGAGAGAGGAAAATACAACTTTAAAGCAAATTTTTTTGGTCTGGTTGGATAAAAATCTAAGAACATTATCACTAATGTTTTGAATATTTTAGATGACGATACCACAGACTCAAACTAATTATGTGCTAAATCTGCTAATGGTATGTTATTTATACAACTGGATCCAATATTTTTGCTTGAGGATAGTTGAGCTTTTCTTTGTTTTTACTTTGTTTAAAACCAGTTTAGTTATGGTATAGACTTGGTAAAACGATTTTAGTCCAGTTTTAGACCTGGTTAAGTCCAAATTGGGTCTAGTACTGGTGGTATGTGAAAAGCAAAATATTAATGGAACACCATGTAACTTGGCAGAGCGTCTTGCCATTGGCTTGTCTCAATGGAGATGTTGTTGCTTTGCCTGGTATGTTCCATAGTATGACATTTAACTTATCAGCGGTGTCAAGTCAGATCTGTGGAGAGGCGACAAGACTTCTGACAGAAAAGTTATCGTGCAACTTTAAATGTTGCTTGGTTGGAAACGACTACCATGAGTCATCACATTCTACAATCGGAAAATGACCAAGAACGGGCAGCCCTCAGCCACTGCAGTCCCGAGAGTTTACTGCAATAACAGGAAATGTATTTGATTCTGTTGTTGCGGTTATCGTGGTGAGGCCCTCTCAGAAGCACTGGTCCTTCCTCGGGGGGCGAATGTGGAATGTCAAACAACACTCAAGTCCTGTGGCTGCTGTGTCAGACTATAGGGGACAGCTCTCACTAACCAAAACTGACAGGAGGAGAAGTCAATGATGAAAGACAATAGACACAATTTGTAGCCATGTATCACATTACATGCAGGATACAGAAGATGGTTAAGAGTGGACAGTCGTATTGTCCCCCAACACACTCCATAGAAACATAGGTCTGTAGCTAATTCACAAGGACAAGGGTTTCTTCAATGGAAAAATACTTGCTGTGCCTAGAACGGTGTGCCCAGTTCACACATTAGTTTTAGTTACAAGTTTTATTTGGATTATAAGGTTGTTTATTATAATAATAATAATAATAATAATAATAATAATAATAATAGTTTTTGGATTTAGTTTTAGTCACTGGACAATTGAATCTGCCTTTTCTCTGTAAACATCATCTTTAATGAAGATGTTTACAGGATCCATATACTGTATATACAAAGGGACATAGCTGACCTGCTAGCCACGGCGTTACAAATAGGAAGTGAATATGGGGGCGCTTCTGGCCCCATTGACCCTGTTTCCAGTTGACTTTACGGAAAAAATTGTTACCCCTCTCTTTGAAACTGCTGATTTGAGCCTCATTAGTCTTAAAATGTTTTGGATTAATGCTTTATATGATTTTGGTGCTTTTTATTTTGCTATTTTGTCCGTAAATAAATTCCTGATTTGAAACTCCAAATTCACGCCTATAACCGCTAGCATCATGAGTTTTATTTGACTGGAGATGAACGCTATGGGTGACGTCACACTCCCTTAGTCCACTTCTATACATTCCTTTGGCGACTGGTCAATAGAGGGCACATGGAGAGCCACCATTGTGATGCCAAACCCTCTGCAGGCGCACACACGTCAACCTTTTTAGTTTTCTCTGCGTTTCTCTTTTCGTTTGCCTCCCATTACACAGCAGATCAATGTCTATCTCATGTACTCCCCATCTCACAGCAGAACCACTGACCGCTGCTCTCCCCCTGGTCGCGCCTGTTCCCGCCTGTCCCGGTTCCGCTACCGCGTCTCTCACCTGAGGTACAAGTGTCCACCACTGCTACTGCTGACCACTCACATTCTGGTCTCATGGGTGTCCACTGCGTTTGGTCCCACACGATGTCCCGCGGATTATTGAATACGTTTATTGTAATATAAATGTTTCTGATCTTACCGCTTTGCGCACAGACAAGGTTTAAACCGGTAACACACGAGGAGGGTGACTGCACGACCTGCATTTGCCCCACACAAGTGACTGATATGCTCCATGAGCGCACAGAGCAGGATGCACAGGTGTCTGTACAGAGCAGTACTCATGTGCACTATATGTCTCCTAAGCTGCTGTACAAAGCTCTACTGACCACTGCTGCCAAGAGAGCAGCACATATGAGACGTGCATCTGCTCCGCTCCGCTGTCACAGCCCTGAGCTGTCAGTGAATGCACGCGCTGATCACTGAGTCCGGTGTCGGCTCCATGCAGTTATCTATGGTTCTGATAGTAGCCTACTACTGGCGACTAACTTTATAAACTAACCAAAGTGGCACAATGGGAATAAGGCGCTGAGCCGCCATGATCAGGCTTTAGCCAATAAACACTTAGCATCCATTTGTGTTTTTTGTAAAAAACCCCAAAATACATTATGTCATTATTCATGTCTTGAATTTAGCTGTAAGATTTTAAAATTGATATTGCCACTGTTTATAGACCTTGCGAACTACTCAGAAAAGTCTAGTGAAGGAAAAGGAAATAGAGCTGGAGTTTAGCAACGTGACACCTCCTCATATTTGAGATTCTTAGCATTTTACTATTTGTTTTTCAGGGGTCACACAGGTTGAAAAGTGAAAAGTCTGAAATGCAGGTTCCTAGGAAATTGCACTAGCAGTCTAAAACAGCAGCTGCATGCTCTTCACCATTCAAGCGGTAATTACCAAGTGACTGTTATTAAAATTTCCAATATTTCAGATTTTCTGGCAAAAATAGAGTTAATGCCAATCCATTCACTTAAAGTATGTGGCGTGGAGTTCAAATGTTGAAGGGGGAAAAAAAACTAAATTATATGGAAAATTGAGATCAGTCAAAATGAGGAAAATTATGTTTCTTTTTGTGTGTGTGTGTGTGCCTTAACACTGTGCCCCAATTACAGATAAAGGCATTTTTAACCAGATATTATTACCAAGAAAATAGTACTCAACGTTTTCTGGTAATTCTCAGTCCTCTATTCATGCTCTACATTGTTCAGATTAAATACATTGTATTAAAAATGTTCCTATAGAAACTTGAGAGATCACATTCCTTTCCTGGAGTTATTGTTATATATTTGTATATATTTCTAAACTTGTCTCATCCTGTGGAGATGGCCCCCTCCTGTGTGCTGACCCACTTTGGACAGGTTGTGTTCAGGATTTTGGAGCCAAGCGTTTTTGGCGCAGTAGCTTCCTCCTGGGCTCTGCTCCTGTGTTGTAATCCGTCTGTGAACTGCCTGCTGCTTCGGCTCTTATCGTGTAATGTTTATTAGGTCTCAAAGCTCGCCTCCTTTCCTTCCTTAAGATAAATAGTTTCCCACTATAATTTAAGAAAAAAAATCATGAATGGCATTTTTAACTGTTTTTAATTTATAATAATATAAGAGATGTTACGTAAGTGAGGTAATTGTTACCTAGCAACCATTATTTTAACAAGAGTTAAACTGCACAATAGTTATGAGTAAACTTGTTAAATGAACAATTTAAAATGTAAAAACAATGTGATCATTGTGCGTATATTATCCCTGCATTTTGGATGGAATTTTCTGTATTGACTACAAAGGTAGAGATATTTGTTTTAGAAGTTACAACTACTCATGTATTTGTACTTTTCTTTTTGACTTTTTTTTTTGCACAAACTGCCACTTGACTAAATTAAAATGATCATAGATATTTACTACAGGTACTATCCCACCAAACCAAGTAATAATTAGAAAACCTGTCATGTGTACTTTGACTTATTATTTAGGAGCGAGCAAAACCAGTTCTATAGTCCCCTCTGAGTTTAGGTTTAGTTTACGTTGATAAATTACTAATTTTGCTCCTTTTTAAAGTGCCTTGCCTCCAAATTAGCAACCCCTGCCATTCTCATTCAGGTCCTGTTCCTCTCTTGTGAATGGATCCATCCTGCTTCCCCCCTTTAATTCATGCTCCGTTCAATGCCAAACCCCAATGAAGAGTTATGGCTCACTGTGGAGAGAGGGAGGGAGAGCTTTTCGGAGACTGCATGCTGTGTGGTGCTGCATAAAAAAAATCACCGTAGCTTCGTCACGTGACTCTCCACCGTCCAATCGGAGCCCTCCACGGCCACTTTCATTCATGGATAGTCAGGATGCTCATTCACCCTTTCTCTCTGCTGCAAGGTCGGGATGCTGCAACCGTGGAGCCCCTCCCCCCACTGGCCCCTCGCTCCCCCCTTTTCGGACACAGATGGATGCACTTCTACAATGACCCTGGCTCACTTAACTCTGCATCATCTACACTGTACAGTATGGTGCGGACAGTGAGTCACGGCTATGCAGCGGCAGCAGTGACGTTGATGTACAATAAATGGATATTCGGTTTACGTAAAGGCGGCTTTCCCGTTCCTGCTTTACAATTGTGTTAATTAGCTTGGTGACGCAGAGTTTTAATGTTATCAATCAAGAACAGAAAGACGATTTGTGCTGGTCCCTATGGCATCTGTATATCAATGCAAAACTATTTAAGGATACAATTTCACTCATACAATCCCAGCCATATAAAATACATGATTAGATTAAAATATCCATTATTCAGTGAGTTGGAAAACTATTAAATGACTGTAAATAACTGTAGTTTTCCATGTCTGTGGATTTTAATAGCCTAATAAAGCCGGTGAAAAGAAAAAGAGAAACGCACCAATAAATATTATAAAAGATACTACAATCTTGCGAAATAGCAAAATTGCTGTTTTGTAAAAATTTAAAATTCCAGATCTTTATATAAATTAAATTATCTTTTCATTAATAAGTGCCTTTCCTCAGTTTTTCAGATTGCGTTTGTTCCCATTCGACGCATCCTCTTGGAGCTGTTCGTTTACCCAGTCTAATTTATTGCAGTTAATTCAATAATAGAGGGCAGTGAGATCAGATCATGTACTTTGCCAGCAGCCTTTTTCATTTTTACCATAAAGTGATGTGTATCAACAATTCTGTAATTTCCTGAACAGTCATAACTTCTTGGTTCTTGCTTCATAGACAGTGTTCCTATCATGATTTTGTAACACGAAATGTCTTGATTTCCTTGTCTCAGTTTTGCTGCACCATAATCAACATCACAGTGCAAACAAGGAAGTTCATCAGTTCTTCCTCCATAGTGATCAAGATATTTCATTTGATTGTTTTTATTTACAGTGGTGGATGAAGTACTCAGTTTTGTTACAGAGGTACAAACACTCAAGTGAAAGTATCACTTGAAAAAATATACTTAAGTAAAAGTATTTACGTACCCTTTTGAAAATGTACTTTGAGAGTGTATACTGTGGTTCAAAAGCAAGAAAAATTATCTGACAAAGGCATTTAAAAATATAAAAAGCTTCAGCCAGCTGAGTGTGCTATGCATTTTTTTCACCCATAAAATAATCATTACCATTTAACACAAAAATTTCAAATGTGCTCCTTCAATTTTGAACTCTGCTCCAAACATGCTTTTGCTGACTGAGAATTGTCTGTAGACCTGTTTATTAAAAAGAGGAAAGCAAAATCATTGACTATTAGAAATGAATCATGGTTGAATTTGATTGAACAGCTCTGCAGTGTTCAGAGGAGCCTCTCCTAGTTACCATATGCATTTCACTGTTAACATATTGGACAGTTATGTTGTGGAAAGCGTTATGCTGGCAGGAATGCACAGAGTTTAGCATTTCTTCTCCTGACTTGGATGTTTTTTTGATAGGCGGCAGATGGTGTTTTTGAGTTCAAGTATATTATCAAACCCACTCACTCACTCAACCATGGGGCATACAGTACAGTACAGTACAGTACACAACCAAGCAGTTTAGCGTTTTGCATGCCTCAACAAATATTCAGGACGTTATATAAGATTGTGCACATTTTATTGTCAGCTGGTTACATTACAAAGCCCACTGCAGAGTGATTGTGAGATTGCGGGCTGCAGACGTGGGTGGTGTGGCATGCTCTTAAAAAGCTCTATTGTTGTAAGTCTTCAATTACCAGCTTTGTTCTCTCCCGCCTAAGACCAGTCCACACCTATGACCACAAACAACACTGGACTTCACTAACATTTACGTAGGAGTGAAGTCACACCTTTCTGAAGCCTACTAATTGCCATGTTTCACAATGTCGCAAGAAAATACATACGAAAATACCTTTTTATAACAGATTTTCCTCAGTAATACTAGTAATAAGTATGTGCAAATATTCTCTATTTAGAGCCCTTCACTCACCATATTTTGACCTTTTTATTTGGTGAAAAATGTATACTAGAAATCCTCAATGTACAGTAGTTAACAACTAAAATAATCATTACTGGCAGCCCTACAGAATACTAATGTCCTTGTAACATATAAGGAATATCTTTTCAGATACCATGAAGGCTCTCACCGCACAATGTGTACTTTATTGTTGTATTACATTTACTTGTTTTGTTCAAATGATCTACAGTATATCCCAAACTTGACCGACCGTCTCCCACTGTGCTGTTATTAAAACAGTAGCAGCTTTAAAACCGTATCATTTTTTTCATTACTTATGTGCATGTTACATAACTGTTTAAAGACTGCATTTTAATTACATTTTACATAATCATGTTTTGGTTCCAGAAAATATCTTTAGGAAGAAATTAATGCCTATATATCCTCAGCACCTGAAGCAGTCTTACTGGTCCATCCAGCTGCGCAGAACTGGGACAGGGATGTCTCTCTGTTTATACGAGATTCTTTTCCATAGACTCTGCATGCAGAAAACCCTCCTCTTTACATTCCTTCAGCATGGACTAACTTTTTATAGATCCTAATAAATCAAACTGGCTCGGAACACTAGTATAGGTCCCCCGGCGTTACATAACATCACAGAGCGTACTTAAACATTTTGTACAGCTGAGGTAAGCATACACTGTAAGCACTTATTATCTGGAGGCTGAATGCTAGTATGGCATTTAAGTCAAGAACCACATGTTGCTCTGTTAATTATATAAATGGTACATCACATCATTGGCACTATCCATTCTTTGCATAATCAACATTTTTCTTGACCGCATAATATTATCCAAACGACTCAGACCTAGACTTGAATCTAAACATTGTGGCTAAATCAAATGCATATGGCTGGCTTTACGTGACATTTCCTTCTTCGTCATCAAGAGTTCCTTATCAATTACTTGGAAAATTCAAAACATCAAAGTTCCCTTTTCTCTTGTAGTCATCTTTGGCATTTAAGTTTCCACTCCCTCACCATTTTTGTCTCTTTGCAATGACCTACTTTTGATTCAAGCTTTTTAGCAGTATAGCAATTCTTTCTTTCTAACCCTTTATACCGACATCAGAGTTTGCAAACCATATTGGTCTTGGTTATAATAATTTTTCTTATGGTAAACTATGGTGTTTCTGGATTCATAATGTCTCCCAAATCTCCATGTGACCCCAGTTACGCAGACCTGATGGCTTCCTCTTTGGAAGCCACGAAGCTAGGCCAGTGCTGATAACCATGCCCCAGTCAATAAATCCAATTAATTACATTAGCATTAGCATGATGGCAAGCTCTTAATGCAGTCCAACATATACAGGCCAGCCTGTGATCTAACTCGTGATTGAGTTGACGCACCATGCTGTAGTCAACAAGAGCCTGTGAGCAAATAGTAATTTTTGTTCAAACTTTGACATCATATTGCCGAGAGCAGGGCCCATTCATAGGTCTGTTTAGTTGGTGACGTCAAGTTCAGAGAATTCCCCGCTTTGTAGTCACTTCCTTGTTTAACTATTTACAATGAAAGCTTTCACCAGGAATTGTTTATTTGAAATCCTAGAAGCTATTATCATCTTTCACCTGCTTGACATTAAATTGCTATTGAAATCTGCATAGACCTGTTTTAAAAGGAATTGTTGTGCATTTTCTACAAGCTGGACTTTTTAGTATTTTTTATCAGTATTCCAGCCTACTTTAAATTATGTTGTATTGGTCTGTGAAGAAATGGTCTACCTAAATGCAACTGCCATCCTATATCATACCTTTAATGTATTGTATATGTATTTACTGATAAGCTACTGCTGAAGCCACAGCTGCCCTGAGACTGACTGGCAAAAACTGGCTGCCAAACTGCACCGCAACCTCTCTGACCACCGCAAATCAAAATGTTATGCTTATACACATTAAAACAGACAAGTATAAGGAAGTGCCTTACCCAAGGACACATCAACAATACAATGATTGCTCTTCCACCTGAGCAACCGCTTCCACATAAAACAATATCCTGTTAATGTATTGTATTGTATTCATTATAAAACCAACAGAACAACCGACAGAAAATCCCGTACATGACTGCATGGAAAACCTAACAGAACAATTGGAATAATATAATAAAATAATGTATCTCCTACCACGGCACTGTCCAATGTTTGTCTTAATCTTAAAGTCCAGCGTGGCCTCCAGCTGCCAGAAAATCCAGATGATAAAAATAGCAGACACCGACCCCTGTGTGTCTGTCGTCTTTATTACACAACGGTTTTCATAAGCTCCAGAGATGTGTTATTGTTACTGAGCATAGCCCCTTTCTCAGCAGCCTTCAGCTCCAAGAACAAATCACTGAATCAGCCATTGAAGGTACAGAAGTTACATGGTCAATGGTGCTGCAGTACAACAAAAGCAAAATGCTGCAAATGTGTCCTTGAAGTTTGATTTGTAGAAAAGCCTTATAATTTCATAAATGAAAATAAACCATACGCTACACACATGCTCGTCTCCTTGGCTATGTTATTGCTTTACCTGGAATGTCCCTCAGTATGGCATTATTGAATTATCATGGATTCAATTAAAGGTGTTTTTGTTGCTTAAAAATGCCTTGCCTGAAAACGTGTTTGTCTCTAGAAATAAACTTATTGCCGTACGGTCGAGCTTTCAACATCAATAACATCTCCATAGAGACAAATATTTACACATTCTGCACTTTTAAAATGAAAAGAAAATGATATAATAAGCAAAAGCATACAACTATTGAAGACAATTATTAGGATTTAAGTTCTAATCAACATTATGACAAGATGCCACTGTTAAACCTGATTTGGAAGGTGATTTGGTGTTATCAAAATATGTTATCAAAAGCTGAGCTCGGTGAAATGTTTTATTTTCGTGCATAAAACGATTACCACGAGTCATACAGTAAAATAAAAATTCAGAATCCTTCGTGATTGCATGGTTACCTAATTTCAGTGCGATCATCAATAATATTATGGTATTGCGTTGCTAAACACTGCAGGCTTGCCACCTCTGTACTCAGAACCAGCCCATGCAACAAGCAGTGACATGATCTGAATGGGAAAATCACATGCTTTCAGAACTGCCTGCGAATTCACCGCCTCCAACGGGAACACTTTGTTTTCACCCAGTTCTTGTGCCCTATTCAACTGCTCTGTGGATCAAGTGTCCCTTACAAAGCTGTTAAATCCTTCATAGCCCAGATAATGTTTTTCCTTGCACGCACCCTGCATAGTTTGTTTGTTAAAATAAATAAATGTTTTGTGGGATTCAGGAAGCCATTAAGTAACAGCGTATTGTTTTCATATTTTCCTCTTGTGTCCCATTAAAAGTATACCCAGAAACAATTACTCATAGCTTAGCCATTTGGGGTATGCTGCACAAACGTAACCTGTCGCCATGGAGATGTCCTGAAGGCCCGGCAGGGAGCTTTAGTTTACTCTGTCTGTTCCAATAAGTGAAGGGCACTTCTAGGTCTGTTTGCAGTGGTGGGGTTGTGTACACTGTATTGTTTGGGCTACCGTCTGGTTAATGGCTTTTAAGTGTGACTAATATGACTGCGAGATGAGAATTTGTAAATACCATTTTAAGTATATAACATGAATCAAGCGTTGCTTTTCTTATGTAATATGATTTTGTTGGTTTTAGATGGTTTTCAAGAGTAAATAGTTGTACAATAGAGTTGTATTGGTACAAACAAATGCACAAATAATTGCACAAATGACTAATAAGGTGTGAGTCCTTTGACAAAGTAAATATATTGTCTCTCACCAGATAGGGCTGAACGATCTATCGTTTTAGACCGAAAATCGCGATCTCAGACAACACGATTTTGGGATCGTTAAAGCCACGGTTTTTTGCAGCGCTCCTAACTGACCCAGGTTTTGTTTCGTCAACTATTTCACACATGTACGTCGCCTCCCTGCCGCGCTCACCAATCAGAAGCGGCAGCACAGGTCACGTGTTCTCGACTCCAATCAGTGTAGCTGGTCATCAGTTTCAGAAATGGCTTTAGCGGGACCAGAAGCGGAGTCTGGGGGTTTTGAACCCAAAGAAAAACAGAACGTCGGTCATTTGGCAGTATTTCGGGTTTGAGGCAGACGAACATCAGAAACAGGTGCTGTGCAAAACACGTCGTGCTAAACTTGCCACGTCCAGTGGATACACGACCAATTTATACCGCCATACGCGCATTTGCATGACAAGTGCACGGCGAGAAAGTCCAGTGAAACGTCAAGCGCACCATTCTCCACTACAGCTCATAAGCGCGAGTCTTAAGAGAATTATTTACACCTTTCAGTCTTTTCATCACAACAGTAGCAACATAAATAAAGTGCATGAGTGAATTGACTGCTGTTAAATAAAGAACTGCGCTGCGACGTACGACCTGCACACGTATAATCTCTGAAAAGTTTAACATGAACCATCTCCAACGCGATAGAAGCACAGAACAGACTCACCATAGGCAGAACATCCCTCAGTCACAGAAAGAACATGCATATTCCACTGAGTCCTGCCCTTTAGTCCGACAGAAGCTGACCGCATCAGCGGCACAAGGAGCAGCTGTTTTTTCAGCGCTTATAGTTTATGCAAATGAGCCATGTGGTTTTAAGTTTCGCTTCTGTATAACGTAAACAAATGTGCGCAAAGCTGCATTAAACACATTATTATTTGAGTCCACCTCGTAGGAAATAAAAATCCATTCTGTACGCAGAATGTAAAGAAAAGGTGGTGAAAGAGCTGGAAAATGTGGAGTATTTTGCCACAACTACTGATCAGTGGTCAAGCAGAACGACTGAGCCGTATTTCTTTGCTCTACTTAAGTTGAGCCATAGACGGCTCTTTTAGTTCTTCAGTTGTAAGAACTGCTGTTGCTCAAGCGCTCAATGTACCCTGTACATTTTCATTCTTGCGTTACAGTTATGGAATTTAGTGTTTGAATGGTATGATGCAAGTTTCTGTGATGCTTGCGAATGTTCATGTGCATTGAAAAAAATCGTGAATGAAATCGAAATCGTGATATCTGCCAGAAAAATCGCAATTCAGTTTTTTCTTAAAATCGTTCAGCCCTATCACCAGAGGTTAAATAATGGATGCTAAATAGTGGCTGTGGCTGTGAGGTAAAATGCCTGATAAGGTGATAACAAAGCTCTCAGTACAACAGTACAAGGAGGACTGTTTTCTAAATTAAATATTGATCTTCTAGTTTATTTATATCCAGCTGTTAATATTAAACTATTAAGTTATGTTGTTGTTTGACTTAAAATACATACAAATATATAAAAAGGCAAATACATTACCAAGTTAGCTGTCAAAATGATTCACAAATGTGATTGTTATTGTGTGCAAATCTTCTCTCGGGTTACAGCTGAACTACCAGACCCAAATCTGAGTTCATGTTCCTTTTTCCATTGCAGGTGTCTACACTACTATGGTCTACCTAATGCTTATTTTCATGTACCTCTATTTTCATTTGCAAACACACTAATATCAAGCTTCAATGGTCATTTTGTTGACACATCACAAAACAGTCATGGCTGATTAAGTTCTTGAATGGGGCTAAATCCGGTTTTTGATCTGAGGGAAAAAAAAATCCTGTCCATTTATATTTAGCCATTACTGTATTTTAAAATATCCCTACTGTAGTCTAATGGTGCTTTCCCAGTTACTTCCTTTGAAACTGACCTGCCCTTGTTTTCCTGTTTTTAGCTCTGAAATGGGTAGAGCTATTCTGAGCACACAATAGGCAGGTGAATCTGTTTGTTATGCTTTGTGACATTTTTAGCCATACACAGCTCAAAGTGAGTTTCTGTTACATGTACAGTAAGACCAGTGTTTTTGCACTGTGAATTCACTCTTTGTTTTTTAGGGTAAGTAATGTTATCGGCAGCTCCTTTTTGGATAAGCTTACCTTTTGGTGCCTGGTTGTTTTTAATGAGTGAATGATGTTTACAGTTGGAGCTTTTGTGATGACCGCAGTGCAGAACCTGTGTTGGATCATACTGGAAAACAGGACTCAGCGTTTTCTGGGACAGTGCACAGACGTGATTCAGCATCGATTCTATTGTTAACATATTGCCTACTCATAAAATATGCTGTGTGATGGACTAACCATTCAAACCCAATTATTAACACATGACTTAGTAACCAACTACCAGTGTATTTTTGCTGGTTTGAGGCTTGAATAAATGGGCCATGTATTGAAATTACAGTTCTAATGTCATATGTTTTAAAAGTAGGATTCTTTTCAGTGTGCTTATTTTTAACATTAACATTTATGATAAGACTGAAATATGAACTGATGAACAAATACAAGAATGCATTATGCATCAGAACAATGCTGGAGGTTTAAAACGCAGGTACATTTTCCTATAAAAGACAGGATATTTTGTTATTTACAGAGGACCGCCTATTTGATAATTGCATCAACTCAAATTGGATTATAATGTTCAGACTTATGAAGCTGAAATCTTATTTTCTGCGTTACTCTTAAATTATGATAATGATGCATGCGTCTTCCTTTTCTTTCAGCTGCTTTGAAGTTGTGTGTCTTTATTCACACCATACTCTGCACTGACTGCATGGCTACCACCATAGCTATAGCCGCTCGGGGGCTGACTGAACCTATTGTTTTGGTCCATTTGATTGCTGTCTAATAAATAGGCTGTTATCCAGAAACTTCCTCATAGGTCTCTGCACTCTAAAGTTAGTTATTTTATTGTGACAGTTTTTTGACAACTCCTGGTTTTATTAATTTATCCAAGAAAGGTTTATTTGTGTGGTCTACACAAGTTAAGATGGCTTAAGTCCTTGTCAGCAGTTTCAAAATGAAGTTGCAGAGCAGATTGTTTGGAGTTGGAGAAACTTTGAAGCATATGGCTGGTCCCACGCTCCACAGAACATGGCTCTTTTATCAGCACTTCTCAGCTGATGTCTCTCCGAGTCCGACCCTGAACGTCTTGTGAGCATCACGCTCTTTGGTCCTTGTCTTCTTTGCAAGTTCACCTCCGGCTCTTGTGCTTTCTATAGGCATTGGCTGTTTCTTAGTCCTTCTTCATCTGACTCTTGCAAATGCACATATGCACGTTCTTAGATATTCTCTCTGATTTAAATCTGTTTCTATGAATGATGTATATTCTCATTATCATCCATTCACCCTGCAGTATATTAGTCTATGGCAGAAATAAGTGTCAATTGCCATTATTTGAATAGAAATAATACATTTGTTTATATTGTAATAGGTAACACTGTGCCTTGCAGCTGTTTTATTCTACTAGATTGTGTTACCATTTCTCCTGAGTAGTTTGTCTTTACATGAACTTGAAGGCCAGTTGTTGTTGTCTAAATAAAGTAAAATTTTTGTTGCTTTTTCATTCTCTTGCGTTGAAGGACGAGTTACATAACCGTGTATGGTTGAAAGCAGCATTGCCCCCATCTTAGAGAACAGTTTAGTGAAATGCTGTTGCCCCTGGCCACTGGTCGCTCTTGTGTTAAGCCCTTTTGTGGTCAAGTGCTAAAATTGGTCAAGAGCCATTCTCTTCTGCGTGGCATTGGCCTTAGGGGAGCTGGAGGGGCTTTTGTTTTGCCTATTTATATTAATTTTCTATTGACTGCTATGATGGAGGTACATTAAGTTCTACCACTGTATAATATACTATTGAAGAAATGAAAAAGGAATAAAAAAAATTACTTAAACAAGAAGATATTCTGCAGTTTAGATTTTACCACATTAATACCTTTAAAAAGTATGAAAAAAGAATGATTCAGGATTACTAATTACTTAACTAAGGTGTTAGGGTTAGAAGTCAGTGTTAATTGTGTGTTAATTATTATTTAAATATATTAAAACTGTAGTTATTATAAAGTGTTGGTATATTTTCCAATAATACCATTAAATATAAGTGTGTTGTAACCATTTTCATCAGGTTAATACAGGTACTAGCTCTGTATTAAAAGGAAATACAATTATCTTATCCATCCAACATGAAATATTTGTGTCACAATGTTGTTTTTATCTTTAATTTCTGAACCTTTTTAGTACAATTAAAAATGTAAATGTATTTGTAGATGTTTTCTCATATTTTCATATTCTTTCTCTCTCAGGCCTACGAGCGCCGCTTCCCCACATGTCACCTCATCCCCATGTTTGTGGCCAGTGATGTGGTCAGTGAAGAGACCAGTGAAGATGGCAGCACCCACAAGATCGAACGCCGCTGTGCTCTCGATGTGGATGCCCCTCGTCTCCTCAAAAGGGTATGTCAGTGCTCGATGTCAAAAGTTAGAAAAATGCATAATTTAAGAAATTTGGCTTGTGTAACTTGCCTGCTGAAAGATATGCCAAGGCCTTATGTAGCTAATACAATGGCAGATTGTTTAAAAGTTAAGCTGTGTAGTGGAGGCAATTCAAACACTGAGATTATCATAACCACTCTGTTATCAAGACCACTCTGATAGTTAAATGGTGATACTTCTTAGATTATCTTTTGCTGGCACATACAGTGGAGGCATGAGTTTCTGAGATCTAGAGATTTCCATTACTTCCACAGCTTATGATTTGCATGAGTCTTAAAAACGTAACAATTCAATTTATCTTATCTCAAACATTTTATTATTTATGTTACAGATTGCTGGTGTGGACTACGTTTACTTCATCCAGAGAAACACCCTGAACCGTAAAGAGAGGACACTGCACATCGAGTCGCACAATGAAACCTTCTCCAACAGAGTTATCATCCACGAGACCTGCTGCTACTCGGTCAGAACTAACACTTATTTAACCAGAATATTGGTAATATTTGTAAAAAATAATTTATACCTATGAATTGTGTCACTACAAAAGTGTTAAGTAAATCAAGTCCCATAGCTTCAATTCCTGAATCTAAAAATGAAGAGAGATCAAACAAGGAAAGAATAAACAACAGCAATATATTAAATTAAAGTGTGGAAAAGGGATAAACACTGTTGTTTGTTGTGTTTTTGTTTTTTGTTTTTTAATAATAATGTATTTCTAAATGTTGCCTGAAGCCTTCAATCAGAATAAAATGTACTTTCCTTGATTTTAATGCATTTAAAAAAATTACAATAACCATGTGACTATTTAACAAATTACAAACATAATTGCTAAACTAAATTGCAAATAATTAGCGTATATGAATCTGCTGACGCCATATCCAGGTGATATGTGCCGAAATACCTTTTCCCTGCTTTGAGGCCAACCTTTGTGTCTCAGTTTGAGCTAACCTATCTGCTAATTGCTCTTATCCAGTTAACATGCCCTTTCTATATCTTTGCACCACCACTCCATGTTCAACCCCGCGTGGATGAATGCACCTTTAGTAAATGAGACCAGGCACATTGTTGTACCCTCTAACCATGCTAATTTTAGTATCTGGACACTGCGTTCTTCTCCTTTATAGACTTATACAGTGCAAACATAAATGGAGTAGAGAGTGCAATTAAACTGAGCTAATGAACTGGCTAAAGCTCAAATACTTGGGTAGTCATGGCTAATGAAGCAACCAGCCCTTTGCTCGAAGCAGGCAGTTAACTCATATTAAATGCAAATGTCCGAATGTGTAAAAGAACACGCATAAGCCCTATGGTTGTGTAGTATTCTAATGGCCAGGCTGACACATGGCCTCCCACACACTGCAATCATGGTGTGTGTGCGTCATGCTTTGATGAGGCTGGATATGTGGTTTCCATAGTAACTCTGACATCTAATTCCTTTTATGTAGAAAATGTGTATTATGGATAGTGCTTAGATCCTACACTAAAACATGGGTTTTAATCTCTTGAAATATTTTTGAATGTTTTGTGTAGCATACTTTTGATGTTTTTGACCTCTAAAGACTTTCCAGCCGTTTCCACCATCAGGCTTTTGATACAGTATTTGATCAATGTATTTGACAATAGCCCCAAGAATGTAAAATGCACAAGATTGAGACTACTACTATATCATTTAGTGGATTAAGATTGATTACATAAAGTAGGCCATATAAAAAAGTTAAAATTTTCAACGTTTTATTTTGCAATATACTGCCCTGTTTTAATATATAATTGGCATATTTATGATGTACAGGTTCATCCTGAGAATGAAGACTGGACATGCTTCGAGCAGACTGCCAGCCTGGATATCAAGTCTTTTTTTGGCTTTGAGAGCACAGTGGAGAAGATCGCTATGAAGCAGTACGCCGGCAGCATCAAAAAGGTGTCAATTTAACATTTTGTATCTCAGTTTTTCTTTTCTCCTCTTTGGCTGTCATAGCCTACTAATGGTTATAGAGTGTTTTGTAAGTGTGGAGACTGAAGTGGATATTATGTTGTGAGAAATGAGTGGTGGGACTGTCAAAGAGGTTTTTGACGAGTGACTCAGTTTTTCTGTGGCTGTAATGATTTAAATAGACTTGTATAATCACTGTATGTGGGCAGTGGTCACTTGGTGTGAACACTGACTCACTGGCTGCCATGTAGCGTGAACAGAACTGATCACCTCGTGTAAATGCAGAATCTTCTAGATGGAATAAATGTACCATTAATTTATGCATTTGTTCAATTTAAGAACCATTCTAAACTCTCCACCTTCAAGAAGTAATACAAAAATTCTATTAACAATGAAAAAGCTGAAACATGAAACGCTTACGTTCTTGAAAACATCATATTGAGTGGTAATAAAACAAAATTTAATAGTGGCAAAAAAGGGACAAATCTTTTAGGTGTGTATAGAAGTAAAAATATAAAATTTTTACTACAAACAGTGATTAATTCCTTTCTTACCTCTTCTAGGGAAAAGAGATAATTGAGTTCTACCTGAAGGAGCTTGAAGATGAGGGCATTACACATGTGGCGCGCTGGTCGCCCTCCTCTCAGACAACAGCTCTGCAGAGACCGACCAGTTTGTCCACCACCCCCTGTGCCCTACCCGCCCTCCCAATGTCCCCCACGGTCCCCACCCCCACGGCTGCTGATTCCAAGGACGGAGCCTGCGGAGAAACCAAACAGGAGATGAGCCTGGTGCTTCAGACTGAGAGCCTGCTGGAGATGCTGACTGGAACTCCTGAAGGTCTGAGCCTAAACTGTTCTTGAAAAAAATTAAAGTTCATAAAATAATGTAGCCCAAGTCTTGACAATAATATAGGTCAAGAATGTGCTGAATATATTTTACCCAAACACATGAGATTTCCTGCATTCTGGAATGTATCAATGTATTGTAAAGTAAGTAATACAACATATCGACAGTAGTAGACTGTGCCTAAATGTGTCATAAATCATAATAATGTAATATAATAATTCTAATAGTATAGTAACTAGTATCTTCTCTTTCTTTGTCTGTTGAGTCATCATCTCAGAGTTCAGAGATTGTTTTTGTTGTTTGTGTTGCAGATAAATTGGATGCAGATTATATCAAACGTTACCTAGGCGACCTCACACCGCTGCAAGAGAGCTGTCTCATCAGACTTCGGAAATGGCTGCAAGAAACGCACAAGGGAAAGGTGATTTTCATCTTCATTCAATTAAGTTCATACAGGCTCTTTAAAGTTTATAACTGTGATCGTGATTATGATTGAACTCGACTCTACAATGACAATTCTTTTATCTGTATCTAGATTCCCAAAGATGAGCACATCCTTCGTTTCTTGCGAGCACGGGACTTTAACATTGACAAAGCACGGGAGATTCTATGCCAGTCTCTGACCTGGAGGAAGCAGCACCAAGTGGACTACCTCCTGGAGACCTGGACCTCTCCTCAGGTCCTGCAGGACTTTTATACAGGGGGCTGGCACCACCATGACCGAGGTACAGTAGTCTACAGCTATCATGGCAATATAGGTTGTGTTGATGATCTTTAGCTAGAAGGGAGCCTATATTTTACTATTGCTGATTATTTTTTTTGTGATATATGTTTCAACATCACATAAGTTCAACCTACTTAACTGTGCAAATAAAAATGCTTCCTCTCCTATAGATGGTCGTCCCTTGTACATCCTGAGACTGGGTCATATGGACACAAAAGGACTGGTGCGGGCCCTGGGAGAGGAGTCCTTACTGAGACACGTATGTACCAAGAGCTTAATATCCCTGTTTTTTCTAGGTCTGCGGCTGTGTGTGCTGCAGTTTTACCAACGTTTATAGGTCAGTGGAGGCTGGCTTACAGGTTAGGTAATGAATGCCCACACTTACTGACAATAGTGCTAACACAATGAGGTATTACCTAATTTATTTATTTTTAATCCTCAATACTTACTGTGTATATAAAAATGAAGCCTTTTGAAAATGAATTGATGCATGTTTTCTATTATAGGTTCTCTCCATCAATGAGGAAGGACTGAGGCGTTGTGAAGAGAACACCAAAGTCTTTGGCCGACCAATCAGGTACACATAAAATGACAGTAGTGGATACAGTTCATATTGTACATTTGTACATTTTTTCTGTGATTATGTATATATGTATATATAATCTATGTGTTTGTGTATGTATGTATCTATGTATATGTATATATATGTGTATGTATATATATGTGTGTGTGTGTATATATATGTGTGTGTATATATATGTGTGTGTATATGTCTATATGTCTATGACAAACAGTCTCCTTGTACTGGAAGAAGCATTGGAAATGATGCATCGTACAATGGTTTGTTCTCTCCTATATAAGTCTCTCTTTTTCTGGAGTAAATTAGAATTTACTGCGCTCTCAAAACTATTTTTAAACCCTTTAAATGGCTTACAAATGGCTAAACATGGACAAAGTGCTACCTTCTTATATTTCCCTCTTCTCTTTGTGACCTGATTCACAAAGTGGAGATAGTAGTGAGAAGGGAGGGAACGGAGATAGTATCTGTCAAGTGTCAGCTTACTCAAAGGGCAGAAGGTGGCTGGGAAACAAGCCAGTCAGGAGCAAATTATGAATGGGTCCAGATACATTTCCAAATAGATGAGAGGGAAGTTAAGGAGGGCACTGAAAGGTGTCCAAATTTAGAAAGTATTACGCTGCCCACTTAAGCCCCACTACAGGAAGGCAGCTGGTACAGCTGGTATGTGTCTGTGGCATTTATCGACACGCTGCTATCTCTATGTGTCTAGCTGCTGGACGTGTTTGGTGGACCTGGAGGGACTGAACATGCGTCACTTGTGGAGGCCGGGGGTCAAAGCGCTTCTGAGGATCATAGAAGTGGTGGAGGCCAACTACCCAGAGACCCTGGGGCGCCTGCTTATCCTGAGAGCCCCCCGTGTGTTCCCCGTGCTCTGGACACTGGTGAGAAATGATCTGTACACTAATGTAAATGTAAAATACTGTTTTGGTTAAAGGGCCTATATTATGCTACATTCTGATCTATGATGATAATGTTGTTTCCTCATCAAAAATATACCTTGAATTGTGTTTTGTTTCATTCACACATGTTTAACACACAAACTCTGCGTATTTCTCTCTCACCCTGCATAGTTCTTTTCTCAAACGGAAAGCACTCCACCTTGTGATGTCATGTGGTAATACAGGAAGTGCTCTACAGTGTATTTAAACCCCATAGACTTTCACTAGAATCATTTGGATAATTTCAGACTAGGGATTGCCAATTGTTACTGAACAAAAGGTAAAAGGTAGCTGTTAACTTGAAAATTACTGCTTCATGACATCACAAGGTGAAACGGAGCATTTAGAGCTTTGGGGATGTCGACAGACTAATATTGCAGAATTACTTAAACGTGCGAATGAAACAAAGCTCACGAGAATCAGTTTTGCATAATATAGGACTTTTTAATCGATTACTAGTTTAGATTTAGAAATAGCACTGCATCAATTAATAGGCTAACTGTGACTAGTAAACTATAAAAAATATAATATTTTGATTATTGTAATTGTCATTTGGACTATACAGACCATTATTAAATCAAAATGTCAAAAAAGAATAAATAATTTGTCATTTACTTCAATAATACTCTTTATTTGTTAATACGTTCTCTGTTTCTTCAGTCAGCATATTTCAACCTTTTATTTGATTGTTAATGTATAATCTACATTAGAAATAATTGTTTACTAGTTGGCTAATCAAAAAATGAATAGCTGACTAATCAACTACTACAGTAATCATTAGTTGCACCTTTACATTTGAGACCTGTGAATATACAAAATCTGACCAAAATGAATCCTTGGCATACATGTTTTTGGTTTACTTTTTAGGTCAGTCCATTCATTGATGAAAATACACGCAAGAAGTTCCTCATCTATGCAGGCAACGACTACCAGGGTCCAGGAGGCTTGGTGGACTACATAGACAAGGAGATTATTCCGGACTTCCTTGGAGGAGAGTGTATGGTGTGTATAGGAATATATCATCGTCAATACATCTATGTAATGTAGTTCTAAAACAAACAAGTAAGAAAATGAACTCTGCCAGCTTTAGCATTATAAAACGTTGAGCAGTAAAATGGGAAATTACAATTACATTAAGAAATTTTACAACAATTTACAAAATGTATTCTAATAATGATATACAATATGGATGTATGTGTTCTGAAAATCAAATCTTTATTTTCTTTGCAATGGAAAAAATGCAGCAACAACACACATACAACTACGGTCAGGTTTGTTGATATACTGGTTTTGTTACTTTTACTTCATTCATTCCCAGTGTGAGGTGCCCGAGGGAGGCCTGGTTCCTAAGTCCATGTACCGGACGCCTGAGGAGATGGAGAATGAGGACGTGCGTCTGTGGACAGAGACCATCTACCAGAGCTCCAGTATTTTCAAAGGAGCTCCACACGAGGTCAAAATAAATAACAAGTATTTTGAATGTCTATGTAACTTTATAAACAAAGCCTGCCATCTAGTGGTTATTATTGGTGCATGAGTGAATGTAAAATCTTATACAATTGTAAAATTGTATAAGAACACTGAATGTCAACATCAAGTCCACACTTGTACTTTTCACAACATTTATGGTGTTATAAGAACATCCCTTTCAAAGAAACATTGTGTTCTAGATTTTCACCATCTACGAATTTCCTGACTATGTTTCCATACACTCCAAATATGTTATCATTATCTGATTTCTGGAGTTATCAGAATATTAAAGATTTGTAAACAGTTACATTTGATGTGAGTTATCTGAAATATTTCTGGTTGTTCTCACCTGTGCAGGCAAGGAAAATTATGTAAAAATGGTAAACTAATGTGGCAAAGACAAAAATTAGTTATTTTAAAATTAATTGTATTTGTACACATTTCACCAAGTGTACCCACTGATACAAATGCTGTTAATTTGTTAACTCAATAATTGATAAACAGATCAATTATTTTACATTTACAATGCACTTCACAAAGAAACTGAACAATAATTCCTCTGTCCCCTCCACATTTGAACTTCTCCCTGTAGATCCTTATTGAGATCATCGATGCCTCTTCTGTCATCACCTGGGACTTCGATGTGTGTAAAGGAGATGTGGTCTTTAACATCTTCCACTCCAAACGCGCCCCCCAGGCCCCTCGTAAGGACCCCCACGGAATCACATCTCCTGGAGGAAACAATGTGCAGCTCATAGAAAAGTCCTGGACCATGGGTCAGGACTACAGCATGGTGGAGTCCCCCCTCACCTGCAAGGAGGGCGAGAGTGTACAGGTCTGAGCCCACAAACAGAACTAGCATTGAAAATTTCTACACACAGTATTGTATAATGATGTATAATAAAAGTAATTATTGTAGATTATATTTCATGTGGAATATATATCAAAAATACAACTTGGGATAAGCAAGTGTTGAACATGGTTAAAACATTTTTTTTAATATATATGTCCCCTTTAATAAATCAATATTACACCCTCTCATGATATCTTTGTTGTCATCCCCTTTGCTCAGGGTTCACATATCACACGGTGGCCCGGGTTCTACATCCTGCAGTGGAAGTTCCACAACATGCCGGCCTGCTCTGCCACCAACCTGCCCCGAGTGGATGACGTTTTGGCCACGCTGCAGGTCTCCTCCCACAAATGTAAAGTCATGTACTACACAGAAGTACTGGGCTCTGAGGACTTCAGGTTGGTACTTTTGTAACTATTCGAAACATAATCTGAACATTTCATTCAATATAAATGTGTAAATTCAATCATATTTTATCATAAAGTGGCGTGTGACCATAGTGTTAGTGTTTTTCAGCACTCTTTCTTTTAGATTGCTCATTTTCACTGCTGTATTCTTTCAGTTTTTCTTTGTACAATCTCTCCCTCTGGCTCCCGTACGTTATTTGATTTATCTGTGATGTTAAATATTGAACAGCTCCCTTAGAAATGCTTTTTAGAGCTAAATTGAGGATGCTGTTGAGTTTTCTTTTAATCAGCTTTTTCTGTCCAATTTGCTTACATCCCCCTCCTGCTCTGTCTTCTTCCTGTTGAAGAACGGCTTGCTGTGATGTGCGAAGTTTGTAAGTGGACCGTGTTTGCCCCTCTCCCTTTTCGCTGAAGCCATTTTTTGCTTTTGGCCGCTGACTTTTTAAACAAATGCTTTTTACGGCAGACCTGCTTCAGAGCAAAGAGATGCTTTTTCTGCATCTGAATTTGCTAATGGATTTTGAGCACTGCCTAACAGATTGTTTTGGCTGATCACAGAGAATAACACTTACGTTATCTACCACCCACAGGCTGGCTTCATTCTGCTTGCATGAGGACTAATAAAATCTATATTAGGTCGAGAAGTCACACAAACTTAACATTTTACATATTCATTCACCATCATGTTTAATTTTCATTTTGACACCCATTCATTTGCATTATCTAAGTTAAATCTTTTTTTTTTCCTCTCAGCTGTTCTTATCGGACCCTGTAGATGTGTGAATTTGAAAATACCTTTATTATAGTATTGCTGTAGTACATATTTTGTTGTGGTGTAGCTATAGGAAAGCTTTGTCAAAATAAGTTAACATGTATGTGGCTATATTTTGATGAATACCCAGTGGAAAACATGACCCTTGTTTAACTCAAAATAACCAGTGGTGTCATGTTTTAACATAGGCTGCAACAAGGCCTGTGGCCTGTAAGCATGTTACCACACTACATGCTTGTTAAATCAACCAACACGGAGACTAAACGTACATTAATCATAAATAAATAAATAAATAAATAAATGTAAGAAGGCACCAGTAACTTAGGGCTTGGTGAGTTATGTTCCTAACACTGATGAGTGCTGCAGCCTATGGCAGATCCTGTTGGGTTTGATGGAAGCATGTTTTGGGTGTGTGCATCCTGGGCACAGATAGATTTCCATTTAGCCACTAGCAGGTGTTTGCGTTGCTATGGGGACGGTAGTTTGATGATAATGTTTATTATAAATAGTGTACAATTGTAAAACATTCTCAGTAGTATTCTGTGCTCTTTTCAGGGGATCCATGACCAGCCTGGAGTCCAGCCACAGCGGCTTCTCTCAGCTCAGTGCCGCTACCACCTCATCCAACCAATCACAATCCAGCTCCATGATCTCCAGGTAGAAGCAGGCATTTGGAGGACTACAACTCCCATAATCCTCCATTCTCCAGCCTGTTCTATCACCCTGCATCTGTTCCTTATTGCACAACCAGTCTCTAAGGGAACTAAAGCATGCTCGCACAAAACAAAGAAAAAACGATTCATTTGGAGACAAAGAAAAAAAATACTGTACAGATTCAAAGGGCTCATTTTTGCACAAAGGTCATATATTTTTCGTGCCTGGCGTCATTGTTAGGCCACATTTTAAACCCAAACATAGGCAGAATGTTTATGTGAGGTGAGAAAGCTGTATAGAGCAATATTTCATTCAAGACTGGATGAAAACCACTGGAGGGCGCTGTTACGTTTATGCATTTGTACAGACATACAGCACTTTTGACAACGCAGACCTCATCCACATGCGTTGAATAGACTGGACATGCTGTTACATTTACAGACCTTGCAAAAATTCAGTGTATTTGCCATATATTGTCGTACCATCTTTGCTTATCTAGTGTTTCTAGTACAAGTGTAAGCATAGAATTAGTGTTTAAACTTGGGTTGATAACTGTATATTTTATAACAAGAATCATTCAGGCAACCTCAACATTACCAGAGGACATTTTCTCTTGTTAGTCAACTTTAGATAAACACCTATGTCTTCTAACTCGTAACATTGTAATCTACTAGAAGCAATACGTTTCTACTTGTGAAAAAATCTATTTATCATTAAAATATTTGTAGAGTATGTAAGTAGGATATTTTATGGGTGCTTGGTTGGAGTTTATTTGAAAGTAAAACTGAGCCAGATTTATCATTACTTGCATCCCTCAGAAGATTTGCTTTTTGTGAGGTAGAGGAACTAAAGTGGTCAAGAAAGATGCCTTGATAATATTGAATTTTGAATGTGCTAGAGATTAGGATTTTCTAATATATGAATTGCCTGAAATAGGAGAGTTGGGAGAGATATGAACTGCCATTGTTGAACATTACTTTTACATTGATATTATAACCTCTATTTGTCTTTTTGGAGAGAATGTTACTTTGTCATGAGGGAGCGCCAGTCATTATATATTGATACTGTAATGCTTTCAGTCGTGTTACTGTTTTTGGAGTACTTGATGGGGTGAAGTGAGAGAGGGTAGTATGTGCAAGATTTTAGAAATACTTGCAGCCATTTAAGAGCCATGTGTCTATACCATTTTAGCCTTTTGTAAAATAATTTTTTAAAAAGCTTAGAAATTTGCTTTTTCCACACTGTCCTGATTGAGGCTGGACAGAACAGCATGCTCATTTCTAATGCACCAAATACAGTTTGAAATTATAACTGTTACATAGGAGTAGTTATACATTTCCTTGGTTATAGAGACCAGGCACAACTCAACATCAACAAATCAAAATATTCAGGAAAAGTCCTTTCAAACATTAAAATTTGTTGATTTAGTTGTCCACTCTTAAGTATAAAATTAAAATTATATGAAATACAGTTTGAATAAGTTTTCATATGAAGTACACTTTTCAATTCAAATTTTGTGATGTAGCACTTTTTGCATTGATATGCCTGTCTGGTTAAATGTCTCAGTTACCAAATAAATGGATGATTTTATTCATTGAAAACAAACAAAATTTGAGTAAATTAAAATGTAAATTGCTTTATTTAAAAATGACTGTTTTGAGGGCTACCGTGTGTGTGATGGTCGATAAAGCTGAATGTTGTAAACAGCAGGTGAAATGCCTGTATATTTAGTGTATAAAACCGGTTGTTTTATTACTTCTTGTCTATGGAGCTAGGCTGAATATACGGGATTAACCTTTCTGTTACTAACTTCAGCTTTCAATCGAAGTTTATCTGCAGCAACATTTGTTTCCGATTTCAAGTGATCATTTTTGTTACATTTTTCTCATAAAAAGGACTATTTTCAACACAAAAAATATTGCATCAGTTATACTTTTATTCTCATTTAAAGAACTTTTACATTTCAAGAGTCTACATGTGCACAATTGGGTAACAATCTCATTATTTCCAGATGAGGGCTATTACTGTGGTGTCTTTGACTCTCTGCTTCTCTCAGCATCTTTGCATATCTTTTACCTTGATGTGAGGAATTGTATAAAAAGTATTTGTTTGAAATAAATAATAAAATGGCGCCTTCACATTTTTGAAAATATTAAACTTGAACTTTGAAAAAATAAACTCTTTTTCATCATCATTTCACACATGTTTGAGTAAATCTTTATTATTAGTCTATCTACATCTTAAGCTTAAAATGCTCAGTTCTATCTTGTGATGTTATGAAGCTGTAGTTTACAGCTACCTTTTACCTTTTGTTCAGTAGAAAATGGCAATTCCAGGGCTGAAATTATTCAAATGATACTAGTGAAGGTGTATGGAGTTTAAAAACACGTGATGTATTACCACATCACAAGGTGTAACAGTGTGTTCTGTGTGAGAAAAGAACTAATAGAAAACCAGTTATTTTTTGTTTTTGATGGGGAAACAACATCATAAAATAGATCAATACAATCATATGGGCTTAATTTTTTAACAAAGCAGAAAAGGTTTAGAAATTGCCCTGGCCTCCAAGTGTGTATTTTTCTCTTCCACCAGAGGGCAGCATTACACTGCACTGGGGCAACATTTGACCCCGCCTCTTGTGACGTCAAAACCCGGAAGACAACACTGACATGCTTCCATATACCAGTGGATTTTATGGATTTTAAAACTTTTATTTTTAACAGAATTGTAGATTTACAAAGCGACACTGATGTCTGCTCTCCCCACAGAAGAACTGGAGCAACAATGGAGGAGGTAACAGGGACTCACTATTTTTAACCATGTTATCTAGCTACTACATTTAGTTTACTAGACTTTAGTCAGAGCTTTGTTTTAACACAGTCTAATCAGAAACCTGACTTATTAACAGCTAGCAGTAATGTTGGAATAAGTGAGCTGATTTGTACTATTAAACAAGTCCCAAACTAACCAGTTCATTTAACTCTAGTGTTTAGTGGTGCTTCAGTTACTTTAACATCATTATGGCACATTATACAGTAGTACTACATTATTTGGCTCAGTGGCAAAAAAAGGAGAAATTTTAATTTGTCAACTGGACATAGTTTATTTGGTTGAATACGTTTCGCAGCTCATCCAAGCTGCTTCCTCAGTTCTGGTCAGATGCTGGCGGACACTGCTTTATATCTGCCTGAAGGGAGGAGCTAATTACAATGAAAATTACTCTGAGACAACACATATTTATTTACAGTTTCTGTTAGTCAGGTGAGTCTATTCAATATGGAGTGGGAGTGGGGGAGTAGTTAGCATATCTATTCAGGGCCATGATGGGTGTTTTCACACCTCTGGACCTGACCTGGATAGTCCCATTGTTTTCCCAGTTTGTTTAGATTTAGGTTTGAGGATAGAGTTATAGATGGGAGACAAATGATGTCTGAGACCCCCATTTCTGTTCAAGGAAGGATTCTCTTTCTTGACAAAAATAGCTTCTTTAACTCCCCTCTCAAACCAGTTCTGTTGTCTCATGTGTTGTCTCAGAGTAATTTTCATTGTAGTTAGCTCCTCCCTTCAGGCAGATATAAAGCAGTGTCCGCCAGCATCTGACCAGAACTGAGGAAACAGCTTGGATGAGCTGCGAAACGTATTCAACCAAATAAACTATGTCCAGTTGACAAATTAAATTTTCTCCTTTTTTTGCCATGGATTCTACCTGGACGACTGAGGGATTTTACATACATTTGGCTCAGTGCTTAGAGCGGTCTCCCGCCATCCTAAAAGTCCGTCTTGATCCCAGCCCTTTTGCATACTGATGTTGTGTCCTTGACCAAGACACTTCACCCACTTTGCCTGTGTGTAAAACCTACACGTTTTGTGCGGGAAGTGAAGAATAAGGCACACAATTCTAAAGCAACTTTGAGCATCTGGAAAAGTTGAACAAAAGTTTCTGTGTATTCTTATCTATGGGTTTCAGAGTGCTGAAAATTGCAGTTAAGTTAATTGCAATGACAACTTAATTTAAAAGTGAATATTATATCTTTCAAATGGGCCTCAAGATATCACCTATCCATGGTCATCATTCTTTAAAATGATATGTTCTTTAAAATTTCTTAAAGTAAATGTAGGCTATTTGTTTTTGACAATGTATCTCTGGACAATTTGAAGCTCACACCCAGAATAGATGAGCACAACTTTGAACTTTGTAACAGTAATTTTTTCAATACAAATATGTGACAAATAGTCTGAAACTCAGACTGCCCATGTTAAATAGGAACATTTGCCGACCACCAAAGTTATCCCCGAAGTTGCTCATAATTTGTATGCAGTGTGGCCATATTGTAGCCCTCTTCGGCTCTTGACACTGGCCTTGTGTAGCTGCATACGGCTAAAGCAGATGTCTCCTCTCCATTCTCCCAGTGCTGCTGTAACTCTGTCTGTGACTCTGGACTGGTGCCACTAGAAACTATTGATTTGTGAGATTGTGATGAAGAGGCCAGCTATGGTTCTATAACCCTGTATTATGGGCCATATGCTGCCTGTCATCTGTATGCTCACTGCCATGTGTGTACCTGCTGCTGAGAGAGGGAAGTAATAATGTTTTAAGATGTAGCCAAATCTTGTGTCAGTGTTAGTGACTACAACACGTAACAACAGCATGATTTAAACATGGGGAGCAGGATGCCAAATAACACAATTACTACATTAGGGCAAAAGGTCTTATATATCAATATACCGGCAAAAATATCAATATATCGTGATATAATATTGTTATCTTGGGCTGCTGTATCTGTACATCGCTAGTATTTTTTGTTATATTTTACTATATTATTTTGTGGCAGTGCTACAATTTTGATGTTTGTTCAGAGAAAGGAAACTTGATTAAAGCCGCAAGCAGCGTCGGGTGAGGGCTGTGCACTCATTGTTCACCCATGCACTCATCGTTGCCCAATAGACCCTATGGGGGGGCTTGGGCCTAATTTTGCAATACACTTGACATATTGACTGTTTTAATGGTTACAATTGGTTTATTCCATATTTACTTTGCACATTGTGGTTTAACAAATAAATACTGTTGTTAAATATATTTGGTTCTCAAAAATAGTGATATTTTGCAGAATATCATGTGCAATATTGATTATTGCATGTATCCATATCGTGATAATATCGTATCGAAGCCCTAGTCAGTTAGTCGATTCATTGGTTAATGGTGTCTTCCTCAATCAAAATTTGTATTAATTAACTAATAATTTTATTTAGATTATAAGGATTTAGATGGGACAACAGACACTGAAAAAATGTGCTGGATCGGATATTGACTTCCAAATATCGGTTCAGTTATATTTAGTTTGGACATATAAAATTATGTAATGTAAGAGTATTTACTGGTTGTAGTCAGGCCAGATAGTCTCATAATGTTTTAACTTTTATTTACACAAAGCAGTTCTGTAGTTACTTGAGAGATACAGTGGAGGAAATAAGTATTTGATGAGCCCTTGCTGATTTTGTAGGTTTGCCCACTAACAAAGAAATGAACAGTCTATAATTTTAATGGTAGTTTTTTTTAACACTGAGAGATAGAATATCAACAAGAAAATCCAGAAAATCACATTATAGAAAATATATTAATTGATTCGCATTTCATTGTGTGAAATAAGTATTTGATCCCCTAACAACCATTAAGAGTTCTGGTTCCCACAGACCAGTTAGACACTCTGAATTAACTCGTCACCTGAATTAAAGACTCCTGTTTTAACTAGTCACCTGTATAAAAGACGCCTTTCCACAGAATCAGTCAATCAATCAGACTCAAAAATCTCCAGCATGGGAAAGACCAAAGAGCTGCCAAAGGATGTCAGGGACAAGATTATAGACCTGAACAAGGCTGGAATGGGCTACAAAACCATAAGCAAGAAGCTGGATGATAAGGAGACAACTGTTGGTGCAATTGTTCGAAAATGTATGAAATACAAAACAACCATCATTCGACCTCGGTCTGGGGCTCCACACAAGATCTCACCTCATGGGGTTTCAATGATCATGAGAACAGTGAGAAATCAGCCTAGAACTACACGGGAGGAGCTAGTCAGTGATCTCAAGGCAGCTGGGACCACAGTCACTAAGAAAACCACTGGTAAAACTTTACGCCACAATGGATTAAAATCCTGCAGTGCTCCCAAGTTCCCCCTGCCTAAGAAGGTACATGTGCAGGCCCACCTGAAGTTTACCGATGAACACCTGAATGATTTAAAGATTGATTTGGGAGAAGGTGCAGTGGTCAGATGAGACCAAAATCAAGCTCTTTGGCATTAACTCAACTCGCCATGTTTGGAGGAAGAGAAATGCTGTCCATGACCCCAAGAACACCATCCCCACCGTCAAGCATGGAGATGGAAACATTATGCTTTGGGGGTGTTTTTCTGCCAAGGGCACAGGACAACTTCACTGCGTCAATGGGAAGATGGACGGAGCCTTGTACCATTAAAATCCTGAGTGATAACCTCCTTCCCTCTGCCAGGAAACTGAAAATTGGTCGTGGATGGATCTTCCAACATGACAATGACCCAAAACATTCAGCCAAGGCAATGAAGGAGTGGCTCAAGAAGTAGCACATTAACGTCATGGAATGGCCCAGCCAGTTTCCGGAACGTAACCCTATAGAAAGTCTATGGAGGGAGCTGAAGCTCCGAGGTGCCAAGCGACAGCCACGAAACCTTAATGATTTAGAGATGATCTGCAAAGAAGAGTGGACCAAAATTCCTTCTGATATGTGCGCAAACCTGGTCATCAACTACAAGAAACGTCTGACCTCTGTGCTGCAAACAAGGGTTTTTGCCACCAAGTCTTTTTTGGCTAGAGGTTTCAAATACTTATTTCAGTCAATGAAATGCAAATCAGCGTATATATTTTCTTTAAAGTTATTTTCAGTCTATTCTTTGATGTTCTATCTCACTGTTAAAATAAACCTACCATTAAAATGATTGACTAGACTGTTCATTTCTTTGTCAGTATACAAACTGACAAAATCAGCAAGGGATCAAATACTTATTTCTGCCACTGTAAATAATGGCTACATAACGCATTTGGATCAGTTTTTTTGTAAGTAGTTGTAATAAATTGTAATAAAAGAAATAAATGCTGTTTTCAGCTCTGCACTTATCGGATCTCAGTAGATACTTAAAGCCATAGTATTGGAATCGGTATCGAAACTGAAAAAGATGGATTGGTGCATCCCTAAAAATGGATTTGGAAGGCCTAATATCACAGTCTTTTTACATGGACTGCATCTCATATCCTCAGCAGTGAGCTCATGACCATAGTTTCTGTTGTTATACTCAGTGAGCAGGAGCGCCTCCGTCAGTTGGTGGTGGAGCAGGACACGGAGCAGTGGCAGAAGACTCCAGATTTCTCAGGACTGGAGCGAGTGGGCGGAGTCGACTTGTCTTTTATCAAAGGGGATGAAGTGAACGCATGTGCCCAGCTGGTGGTCCTCAGCTACCCACAACTGGAGGTGAGGTATACCATTTCAGAAAGAGTTAGAAAAGATCAGAGATGCTGCTTTCAAATTAAAATACAATATCAGAACACTATAAAAGAATGCACCAAATCAATATGACTAGCCTGTCCAGCAATAAAAATGTACTTAGTGAAATTTTTCCTGGAATCATTTTGCAGAATAATGTTTACCCCTGTCAAAGTCCAGATCAGGCATGTGACCATAGGCTGATTCTTTGTAGCCCTCATTGGATGTTTTTTTCCAATTAATCTAGAGTTAATCTGTCTACTAATTTCAAAATCATCAAAATCATTCACTTGTCCAGATTAAATACAGATTTATATAGTAATATAATACTTTCTTGTATTCTTATGATTCTTATGGAATTTTTTACAATACCGATATGAAATCATATCACCGATATCAGAGAATGGTTCACTGCATGCACTGCACTTTTTATTCTGTGTATCTCAGTTGTATATTGCATTACACAATATATTAAAGCACCCTTCAAAATATGTGCCGTACCTCAGTCAGGTATCATCAAGGTTAATTTTAATAACCACCTGTTACATTAACCCCAGAAGCTTTAATTTTTCTGTAACACATGTAGCTGGACTTCACAAACCCTCATCTTCTCCTTTATTTTGTTGTACATTAAAGCTCCTGGCCTCTTGTTATGTAATATCTCATAATAAATGGCTTTTGTCAGGGCACTGCAGCGACACATGCTCCAACAAGGCTAATGAAATGTTTGGAACCGCTGTCCAGTAATATGATTATGTTCCCCGCTTGTGTTCAATTTACTCTCAACACGGTTACCTCAGGCTTTTCAACACAATGTGCAAGCGAAATGGTACTAGTGTTGAGAATGACTTTCGAAATGAAAAAATAAAGGTTTTCTGTCATCAAAATGGGCCTGCACCTATGCTCCGGTTGTGTAACTTGTTTGGTGTCCTCTATATTATATTATTTACTACATTTGGTCAGTTAATACCATGGTCCTGGTACCTGGAGGTAGTTTGTTAAAAATGCTTGTTACGCCAGGTGAACTTGACCGTTATGTTGTGTTTTGCAGGTTTTGTACGAGGACAGTCAGATGGTAGCCCTCACTGCTCCATACATCGCTGGGTTTCTGGCCTTTAGAGAAACACCTTTTCTACTGGAGGCTCTGAAGAGGCTGGAAAAGAACAAGCCAGAACTCATGCCTCAGGTGAGACATTTTGAATCATTTAATATCAGTTATATCTTATCTGTTGTGGACTACTCAGTATCACTTTGCATAAATGTATTTTTTATAATATCTGTCATTTTTTGGTGGAGGATACTATATTCTTTATTTTGGATCGCCATTAGTTATTACCATCTTATCTTCTTGAACATACAGTAACTGACATAAAAAATAAACCTTTTTTTTGTCTAGGTGGTGTTTGTGGATGGGAATGGGCTTTTCCATTACAGAGGTTAGTATTTTCATTATGTATTTAAGTTCATGTTTATTTAGTGACTTATTTCGCATACACATTTTTGACTGTTGTGGGTTATTTATGTTTGATGCAACTGTTAGAGAAATTGTTAGAGAATTTACATTTCTGTGCTGTACTGAGGACCCTCACTGCCAGCTCAGTCCTGCACAGAAATTTCTTTAAAAGCAACCTCAGACAATTTAATACTCTGCTCCCATAGTGTACGCGGTGGTTTGGCTCTCTTCATTTTTTAAGATGTTTAAAGGTGCATTGCGCAACTTTTTTGGAGGAGGGGCTGTCACCTGCTTGTATTCATAGACATGTTATTGCTTTGTCTAGAATGTCCCACATTAGAGATTAAACCTAAATCTATCACAAGGCAGACAACTATAGGCTACATTACAAGTCAGATCTGTGGAGCACCAACCCTATTCACAGAGAGAATTATTTTATTATTGAGCAACAGAAACACCCGTGATGAATAAATGCTAGATAGATGTGTTTAAAGTCATACTATGGAACATTCCAGGTAAAGCAATAACATCTCCATGGAGACAAGCAGGTGACAAATCCTCCACCAGAAAAGCAATGCATCTTTAAGTTGTAAAAAAATATATCATATGGACTGTCATAAAATCTGACAGAAGTCTACGCCTTGAGTCACTGTATTATGCCTGTAAGCCAGTTGTCAAACATTGAACAAAGACATGTCATTGTGCTTGTGTTATCCTTTGCATTTTTTTGACAGAGTTCGGTCTTGCTTGTCATCTGGGCGTGTTGTCAGGGTTACCATGTGTGGGGGTGGCCAAAAACCTGCTGCAGGTGGAGGGCGTGTACAAGAACGAGGAGCACCAATCACAGGTGACTGTTATATAACCTCTAGGGAATATCCAGCATGGGTTAAAATTACTTGAATTCAGAATATGAACATTTATTTGAGTATTTTCCATCTGTCCATTTTCTTCCGCTTGTCCGGGGCCGGGTCGCAGGGGCAACAATCTAAGCAGGGACTCCCAGACTTCCTTCACCCCGGACACTTCCTCCTCTGGCTCGGTGTTTTGTCCTTAGGGTGGACCAGTTTTTGTCTTAAAGTGTTTGTGGGTTTGAAATAGACTGGGATGTCATGTTGTCTGAAGATCCTCTGTAGTTTTTCGGAAACACCGAGCCACAAACAAAGCAATGTGGTCTACTCCATTCAGTGTAGTGAAGACTGCAGTGAGCGCTACATTGGAGAAACAAAACAGCCACTTTTCAAACGAATGTATCAACACAGACGGGAAAACCAGGGTGGGCCGCAATCTGCCGTACATCTCCACCTAAAAGCCACAGGCCACTCCTTTGAGGACAGCGAGGTCCAGATCTTGGCCAGAGAAAAGAACTGGTTTGAGAGGGGAGTTAAAGAAGCTATTTTTGTCAAGAAAGAGAATCCTTCCTTGAACAGAAATGGGGGTCTCAGACATCATTTGTCTCCCATCTATAACTCTATCCTCAAACCTAAATCAAAACAAACTGGGAAAACAATGGGACTAGCCAGGTCAGGTCCAGAGGTGTGAAAACACCATCATGGCCCTGAATGGATATGCTAAATAGACCCTCACTCCCACTCCATATTGAATAGACCCACCTAACTAACAGAAACTGTAAACAACTCCATATTGAATAGACACACCTAACTAACAGAAACTGTAAATAAATATGTGTTGTCTCAGAGTAATTTTCATTGTAATTAAGCTCCTCCCTTCAAGCAGATATAAAGCAGTGTCCGCCAGCATCTGACCAGAACTGAGGAAGCAGCTTGGATGAGCTGCGAAACATATTCGACCAAATAAACTCTGTCCAGTTGACAAATTAAATTTCTCCTTTTGCTATGGATTCTACCTGGACGACTGAGGGGTTCTACACAAATGTGCAAAATGTCCATGAACGGACATTAGCCTAAACAATTTAAAACCTGATATACAACCCAATAAGCTTCTGGGTCATACTGGTATATTATTTTATAATGTCATAATACTTTTGAATAGATTGAATTCATCTTAAAATCTCCATTGGTAACATTAGCCTATATACCTGGAAATTCTATGATGTGCGACAACACAATCCTGATCTGCATTTATTTTAAAAAAGTAATTATAGATGAGGATATTCACACAAATCTTTATAAATCTTTATAAAATATGAAAAAATAAAATAAAATGAATTAAGTTCTGCTCTTACACTCTACTAGTATGGGCTTGAGGGCTTGATCACAGGGCACATACAGCCTGACATACAGTGGGCTTTATCTTATCAGGGGACTGCTTATGTTGTGCATGTAAATACATTTGTACCAGATTTAGCATCAGTCTGCTCTCTCATTAATCTCTCCTTTGATAAAACACTGCATCTCATCTGTTGTTCAAAAATCATATTTGGTTTGCTGTAGTGGTGTCTTTATTGGTTGAAAGTTCCATGTTGTAAGCCAGCGGATGGTGAGCTTCCGACACACGTGGTGTCTGTGGAAAAAGCTGACCACGAGCAAAGGTGGAGCAAACATTTTATACAAAAGAGGTGGGGAGAATATGCAGATTCACATTTAGTGGAATTTCACAGCAATAACAAAGCACAATCATAAACCTGTTGTTAAAACACCCACACTTTTGAAAAGCTTGAAACATCCCTGTTTCACAGTGTAGCTTTGAATGGACACCACCTATTTGTCTCCATGGACATTCGGTTCTGTTAAATGCCATGCTGTGTACAGGCAAGGCAATAACATCTCCATGGAGACGAGCAGGTAGCAAGTTACACTGTCCACCTTTAAGAAATTCTGAATTAAACTTTTAACAAATAAAAGAAGATATTCCTTTTATGGCAGTTCACTTTTGTCATTTCTCATTTTTCCCTTAATGCACATTGTCTTGTTTATTATATTTAATTAATTTGTGATTATGACAAAGCAATGATGGAGGGGCAAAAAGGGCAACATCTCCAATAGTTTGTGAATGTGTTTAGTTTCTGAACATATTGCTCTTTGTGGGGCTGTTCTGGCGGCTTTCACTCTATGACTTTTACTGCAAGCCAAGGCCTCCCGGTGTAACTAATGATCTTGCAGTTTTCTGAATACAAATAAGCCACAAACAAAAAACCTATTGGTTAAAGCACACCTCTGGGAGCACAGGAAAATTATTTGGGTTTCATTAATATGCAAATGTTGACTTTGTTTTTAGTCTGGCGCCTCTGTGACCTGTAGGAAAACAAGATAGAGAAGAAGTGTAGCTGGTGATGTACAGCCTTCTTGAATAATTTATTTTTTTGTTTTGAAGGTGTTTAAAGTATCTAAAGGTAGAATATGTTTGCATAGCTTTAATGAGGATGCAAAGTCATAAGGTGAAGTGACAAAAATAGAAAATAGACGTGAATTTATACAGGAGGTCAAAACACTGCCACACAAAGAGATGTCTTCAATTATTTTTCAGACTATAAAAATCAAATTGGTAAACAAGCCTTTGATTAAAGTTGGAGTAAACAATTTGAATTAATGTATTGTTTTTTATTGCAAAGTGGTAAGAATTTAATGGTTTAAACAAGCAAGTACCTCACTGTACGAAATTAACAGAGAATACAGGATATAATAGAACTGTAAACCCATATAATTTGTTGGAAGGGCATCTGAAGTAAAATCAGTATTCCAATTACTGCACGCTATGAGAAAGACATACTGTATTACAAACAAAATGCTGGCATATTATTTTTGTATTACTTTTAGAGCCGATGATGCAACCGAGCTACCACAGAGATTAATATCAAAGTTTTACAAATATTACAGATTATGTAATACCTGGAGGTCAAAAAAGTCAAAATGCACCGTTTGCTTATAAAATGTTAAAAGCTTAGTGTAAGATTTATATGCCTACCACATAAGGCTAAAACAATAGCGGCTGGCTTTTATACTGAAGGCAATCTGAGTGTGAAATAATGTAGAGACAATATCATAAAATTAGAGTATTGATTAACTGATTAATTAAAAGAAGTGCCAGAACAATTTTACAATTATTGACATTATAACCAAAAACTGTGAAATGACGAATTAACCTATTTTAGTCATAATATTTTTTACTGAGCCAAAGGCAGTTTGCAACATAAATTGTACAAGATCAATAAAGCTCAATCTTTAGTGTATATTACAAAAAAAATAAACCACACAGAACTGAAAAAAGTGAAAAGTATTGGCGAAGTCCCCCGTAGCTACATTTTAGTGCTTGTGACTGACATGACATTAAAGGGCCCATTTTACGTTGTTTACTGATCTATGTTATAATGTTATTTCCTCATCCATGTTGTTTTGGGAGGAGAACTCACCAGAAAACACTCTGTTCCACCTTGTGATGCCATGTGGTAATACAGGAAGTGCTCACTGTGCTTTAAACACCATACACAGTGAAATTTAGCTGGTAACTTGAAAACTACCACTGCATGATACCACGAGGTGGAACAGAGCATTTTGAGCTTTGGAGATGGATTTCTCAAACATGTGTGAATGAAAGAAAACACATCTCCAGTTATGTTTTTGATGAGGAAACAACATTCTAACATGGCTTAAATCTCACAATCCATTTTGTGTAATATAAGACCTTTAAAAGTAGTTTCTTTGTAATGATAATGCAAACTTTTTAATGTCTTATTTTTGACATGCTTAAATTAACATGCTTATTATTTTGTAGTTCTTACAGTACAATTTTATTGTGACCTTAAAAATCAAGAACCCAAATCAACTTAACCTCTCTATCATAATTTCTTTTTAACAAAGACTTGCCATTAAGTTTATATACAGTATATGCACAAAACTTTAAAGTCTTTCCCAATCTTCATCACTGGAGGACCTGCCTTTATACTTCAGAGGCCTTCATTACTCGGCGGGAAACTGACACAAACTGGAGACGTCATACTGTTGCATTATTGTATTAACTTTTTAATCTGATGATTCATCCAAAGTTCAAAGCCAAAGTTACGAAAGAGGTTAGATAGATTTAGCAGTCACAGGCTTATTCAAATCACTGCCAGTGCCCTCTCCTCATATAACCCCAAACTTTTGACATATTGTTATTATAATTTAATTCAATGTATCCATCTCCCTCAATAAGTGTGAGGCCTGTTGATGTCAAAAAGTTTTGTTTTTGTGTAAAATCATTTTATGTTTCTTGTATCATTTAGTAGTCTATAATACAGTGTTTAAAAGTTTTCACTCCAAGCACCACCTTATGTAATGTCTGGGGTTGCAAGGTCCTCCTTCCGGATTAAACCCAAACAAAATTTTCACTAGGCTAAGCCTAAAACAGGACTAAAATAAGATATAAACACACGCACGCACACGTGCGCACACACACGCAGACATTTTAGTATTGGTAACATAAGTTTCCCTTTTTGAGTTTGACATTATCACATTATTTTATCATATCTTTATCACATATATTATTTTTACAACCCTCTGCTGTTCACCATTAAAGATTCAATCAGTTCAATTAATTTGAATGGGAAAAATTAAATCAATTGAAGTTTAAGCCTCATAAGCGCACACAATCTGATCCAGGCACTTGGTGTGAATACATAATTACATAAATGATAACACCTTCATGCAGAGCTAGTGTGAATATTTCCAGTTCATTCTAAATAGAAACATTAATCAGTTACACAACTAAACTATTGCAGAACCTCACAGTCTGGATTTGCCCTGTATCTTGTCTGCCCCGCCCCTCCTGCCCTCTCTCTGCTCCTGTCTCTGCTCCTGTCTCTGCTCCTGTCTGTTCTCCTGATAAACCGATGTTATTGATTACCTGCTCTGTCAGTTTCTCTTCTGCTGTTTTGGCTCTGGTCCTACTCTTTCTATCCAGGTTTGGACAAAGTGTAAAATGCAAATAAATAAAAATTTGGGCAGACATCTGTAATCTTGTCTGTAAATACAGTTCAATCCAGCATCTGTAGTTTTTACATCTTGTTAAGCAATAATAAGATAATTGATCATTTGGATAGACAGGTACACTCCACAATAGGGCATTAAGTTTATCTTTCTCCATGGAGACAAATGATGCCATTAGGCCAAGTTACAGGTCATCATATCTGAGGAGAGGTGACCCCACTGACAGCAAGAATTCATGGTTTTCAACGTACTTTGTGGTCATAAAACCACCTGTAATTAAATAAATAGTACTTGAACATTTAATGCCATAGATTACACATAATTAAGCATTAAGAATAATGATTTTTATTGTTGACGTACATAAACAGGATTTAACTACAGGTTTAGTCCTGGTTTAGCCTTGGCTTTGTCCTGGTTTAGTTTTGGTTTAGTCCTGGTTTAGTCCTGGTTTAGTTTTGGTTTAGTCTTGGTTTAGTCCTGGTTTAGTCTTGATTTAGTCTTGGTTTAGTCTCAGTTTAATCCTAGTTAAGTCCTGGTTTAGACATGGTTTACTCTTGGTTTAGTCATGGTTCAGTCCTGGTGTAGTCTTGTTTTAGTTCTGGTTTAGTCCAGGTTTAGTCCAGGTTTAGTCCTAATTTAATCTTGATTTAGTTCTGCTTTAGACCCAGTTTGGTACTTGTCCTTCTTTCTCTGCTCCTCATGGATGGTTCCCCAATATACAAAGTTTTATTACCCATGAAAAATATTCAGATTGTTCATAGTTCATTTCTCGATTTAAATTGTACATCATCCCAACTTTTTTTGTCCTTCTGGGTTGTACTTCAGCCACTCTTTAGGACTTCTCCTCCTGTCTCCCTCTGTGTCTCCCCTGCTCTTAGCTCTAATCCGTCACAGAGGAGCAGACAAGCCATTCATCATCGCCGCTAAGCTTCTCTTCACCGCTCTGCCCCATAACCCACATTGCACCAGTCACAGCGTCACTGACTTTGTATTGTCTTTATCAAAACTTAACAGGATTACTGCAAAGAAATACAGTGAAGAAGTGGATTAAAAATGTGTGGATGGATTGGTTATCTTCTTGGGAATCAGAAGTTCAGTTCAGAAGTGAATTCAAAGTTTGATATAGTTGTGAAATGCTGATTACTGCTTAGTCCTGTTTAGTCCCCGTTTATCCCTGTCTTAAACGAGCAAAGTGAATATTGACATAAGTTGAAATGACTTTTTTCCTAAAGATTTGTCTAAACTTTTGACTAATTTATGATTTATGACTGTTGGGTCTCAGTGTTTTCCAATAATATAATACATTTAGAATAGCTTTGATAATTCTTCTTTATGGTTTGGTTTCAATATTAATACAATATACAGTATAAACAATATATCGCACATCAAAATTTGTTATTGTGGCCTAATATAGAGTCAAGGCCTGCTATATTCCTTGGTTGTATATTCCTTGTTGCTTTGCCCTGACAGGACTACTGCTACTTTTCACAAACATAACATTACTAATGGAGAAATCAATGTTTGGCTTAACTGAGTTTGGGGCTGGCGGATGATTGCAGAGGGACTATTGTTTCTCTCAGATTGATTGAGACAAACAAGAAGCTGCTCCTGATTCACAGTTTATTTAGGCGGGATTCACAGCCTTCATTTGCTCTTTAAACTCTATCAACAATTATCTCATTTGTTTAGTTCAGGGCCTTGTAAACTTAATTAAGGTGTGAATCTCATTTGGTGCAATGCATGTTAATTACATTTTGCTTGTCTTGTTATATCATTAGTCTGCAAATTCCTTGACTTGCTTGTTTGTTCCTCTCTGTCCAAAAAAATGCAATATTTATAACAAAACTACGATGTACCATATAGGCTTAGAGTAGAATTGTTGGAAGTACGTAATATAAAGATGCTTAGTTATTAATTCCTAAGTTTAATGTATCCTATCTGAGGCATGGCGCTTAGTCACCCCCAAAATACAGTACATCACTGCATTAGTTTTAAAAGGATGTCAAGATTATTTGTTTAATCAATAATTGTGATTTCTCATATAAGCAAAAAAAAAAAATACCCAAACTGATCACCTAAATTTTAACTGCTTTATTACTTGGCTGTTTTATTAACTTTCGTTCAACCAACCATTCAGAAAGTTTGATTTCACAAAGTTGATAACATAATACTAGAGGTATTAGACAATGTTAATTAAATGGTTGGTTATTGGTGTCCACTGTAAAATTGTGATATTTCTTCTTCCTGCATTTATCGCAACACTAACAACTGATATTGTGATGTCTTTAATTACTAGCATCAAGACAAAATTAAGAATGGTACTTTTTACATTACAAGTATTTCATTCCTCCACTAAAAAATCTCTGTTTATTCATTTAGTACTAGGTTGACTAAATTAGTGTATTACAATTTATTGCAAACTAGCCAATTGTTTGTGTGTAATTATCACAAAAATCTAGATGTTTTTGATTACTGAATTAAGAAACATAGTGCACAAACATAAATGACAAGAACAAAGGCCTCTGAAGGGCCCTGTGAGTGCCAGTAGATTTGAGTTTTTGCCTTGCTTGACTTTGATATTTTTCTTTTCTGCTTGTTCAGATCGCTGCTCTGCAAAAGGGAGGAGACAGCTTCCCCCTCACAGCCTCCTCGGGCAAAGTGCTTGGAAAGGTAAAACAAAGGACAACAAATCAAAGGTACATATTAAAGACCGGGTGAGAGGCTGCTGACTGCACACTATGTCTACTCTGTTTCCTGAAGGCATTACGCAGCAGTGAGAAGAGCTCCAAGCCTGTGTACGTTTCCATCGGGCACAAAATCAGCCTGGACACAGCAGTGAGGCTCACCCACTGCTGCTGCCGCTACAGGGTGCCAGAGCCTATCAGACAGGTATTATACAAACTCAGACATTACATAAGATTTTGTAAAATGAAATATATTTTGTAGTTATGGCAAAGGCTGGATTATATTGAACTACAATCTGACCCTGCACTTTGCCAGTTTTCTATTATCTATCAGCTTCCTGTTATAAGCAACATGCAAAGGACTTTTTTCCTTTTCAAAAGATATGATATGTGGTTGGGAAATTGTTAATAGCTTTGTCAATGGTCCTAGTTTTTCATTACTTTAAAACCCATTGATTGGTCAGCCTTCATTATGCTTTAAAGGAGTGACAGGAATTTCCCAGTGAACTTTAAACTCTCAAAAGAAGATCATTCAATCTGCATTTATAAATTTCTTTTCATACAAAGATTGTAATACAACATGCTTTACAAGTCACATATTAAAAACAATCTCTAGCACCCACTCAACCAATCATCCTCTCCCCACGACCTCCGCCTCACACAGCACCCTATACACAGTACGTACAGTATATGTTGGGTTTCCATGAACTAGTTTAGGTCCCCATGATGTGAGTGTGTACAGATTTTATTCCCCACAATATGATGAATATCCGCCCATATGATCTGTCTATGGCTATAATTATGCAATCCAGAAATGTTGTGTAGTTGAGAGACAGTTAAACATCGGAAAAAACAGGAGGCAGAGAGATGGAGATGGAAGTATGAAATTTAAGTACTTGAATGGAACTTGAAAGTGGTAGATATTTGAGGCTAAAATTAGAAATGATGACTTGCATTCATACCACATACTCAGATTACAGGGTTGCCAAGCAGGAGACCTAGGAGCAAACGAAAGAGGAGATTTATGGTTGGAGGATTTTTTTCACTACATGAAGCAAGTGAATTAAAAAGATGCTGAAGATAAGGACTGATAGATGATTATTCTGTACCCATTACTTATTATTAAGGTAGCCCGTTAAATGCCCTCTTTATCAAACCGGCTTAATTAGATTTCTCTATAAAGCTCACATTTAAGTGTCTATCTCTTTAAATATTAACAGAAACAAAGTTGTTATTTTTTTCACAAACGTGTCTGGGGCACTTTTAGATCCCAATAAAGTGAAATGAACAGTTGCCCGGAGAAGACCGCAGAGATCGGATTTTATTGTTGGTTTCTCGTCTCCTGTTTGCGGCTGCTCCACTGTGACCCATTAGCACATAAGAGCGCATAGAAAATTAATGACACTTCTGCAGCTTTCATGAGCACTGTCTGATGAGAGATATCTACAACATTTTACATTTCCTTAAAAATAGTTTGGCCATAAAAAGAGTCCAAGCCCAGCCCGTCCAAGAAGGAGGAAGTAAATGGCTTACTACTTTACATGCATTATTTAAAGCGACACTTTGTACCTTTTTAGTGGAGGGTTTACCATTTGCTTTGCTCCTTGGAGATGTGGAGATGTTACTGCCTTCCCTAGAATGTACCACTATATGGCATTAAATGTATATATGTTCATGAAGACAACAGGTGATGCCCTCAGTCCAAGGTACAGGTCAGATCTGTGGAGATTAAGAATGCATGTTGTTCAAGATATATTTGATGTTATAAAACTCTTGTAATTGAAAGAATGCAAGATAATTCCAATAACATTTCTATGGAGCAGGTGTTTGACCCTCTACCCTAAAAAGTTACATAGTGAATCTTTAGTGCACTATTACTACCAGCCAATAGTTTAAACAGACAGTAGTAAGGAATGACTTTACAGTCTTCAATTTATACTTAACTTATTATGTTACTGAATATGCTTAATTCTACTCCACTAACATCTATTGAAGTACAAGACAGATTATGAGTTAATTCTTTCTCTGGCCACTAGGTTGTGCTGTGCCTCTGCTGTGGATGCGCTGCTCCCACTGGGACTGAGAGCACGCTGCTTCAAATCCACACATTTCAAAATCAGTTTTTCTCCCCCGGAGCTGCAGTTACTGAGGCTAACTCTCCCCTACTGCGTCATATTATTTTATCAAAACATTATTGTGATGTTGCTCACAGGTGGGTGTCTGGCATTCGACCCACTGACAAAACCAAAAGGGTCACCTCCAAATTCAAATCTTTTTCTTTCATCGTTCCTCTCTGCTTCTACAACTCCTCCAACATTTCAGATTCCCTTTAAAGTCAATATCACAGGGAGGAGTAGAGATCTTGTTGCAGGGTGAACTGCCTTTCGTCACTGTTTCTTGGGCTGACTATATTTAAAATACACAATCCCTAATGGTGCAAAGTCTCAGCTTCTGCAAAAATACTTGTATTGTATGTATACTTACAAAAGAACATACTGAAGTTGAGTTGCAGAGCACAACTGGAAGATGTACTTCATATGTAGTTCACCACCATTGTCAGGAGTGATGAATAAAGGCCTGCAGTAGCTCTATGAGAAGGTTGTTAAGGAGCAATGCACTGTATACATCTTGTACTTTAGAGATTCCTCCTAGGGCTGGGTGATATGATCAATGACTATTTTCAGTTAAGTTTTATTTTGTCTTTTTGAAAGCATAAACCACAAAAAATAGTCAAATTGCTTTCTCCAAAGTCTGAACTCTGCTCCAGACCACATGCTTTGACGCAGACCCCCTTGATTAAAAAAAAACAAAAACAAAAAACTATCACTATCACTATTAGAATCTTTTTCTTGATTCAAATTAAATAATTTCCCAGCCCTGATTGCTACTTTAGTCTACTACAAACTACTTTTGCTAAAGTACAAACACAATTCATTACTATCACAATGTTCCCTGAGTTCATATTCATATTATAGATTTAAAGATAAAGAAAAAAACAGAACACTACATACCTGTCTAAAACTGAAGTATACTGTAGTTGAAGTTAACACTGTAAGTTACTTGTGTAAACTTGTGTGTCAGAAGTAGTGTGTCAGAAGTAGTGTGTGCCACTACTTTTGACAAATCACTCTTGTTTATCTTTATGACTTTAGTTTATCTGTATGACTTATGAACCTGATTCTAACAAAAATATATATTCCTAAAATCACAACAAAAACTTTACTTTCAACCACTGAAGTTTGCAGAGCTTAGAAGCAGATAGGATGTGGACTGAAGGTCAGATAAAGTTGAAAGGCTCATGTATTAAGGGCCTGATGGAAGCTTGGAGCTGCCAGGTGCTGTGTTGTGAGCTGTTGTGGTTTGGTCCAATGGGAAACTCACCTGAGGAAACAGCTGTGGACCTGGTTTAAAGTGGCCAGAGGAAAGAGTGTCCAGCATTTAGAAAGAGCAGGTTGTGTTGGTGCTTTAAACAGGTGCAAACTAAATGAGCAGATGTGCTTTTCATGTTACATTTAGACTATTTAGCCATATTTTCCCACACTTGTGGAATAGCATTTGTAAATAAAACTACAACTAATCTAAAAATTTAACCCTCAACACAAAACTACACTTCTCTTTACAATCGGTCCATTGGAATCAGTTCAGTGCCATTCGTGTTATTTTATTCCTTCTGCCAGATGATAATAAGAGTGATGACTTTAAACTATCTATGTATTAAGCCCGCCACACACTACAGGATTTTAGAGTCTTAAACAAGAAGAGCAGGCCACCAGCATGAGGAGATTCATATGAAATTTTAAATCTTACAATCTTCAGAGCTCAAAGACTGCAGCAAAGAGACTGCACACTACAAGCAAAAAGTTGCGAGCTAACAAAGCTAGCACATCTCCAGTCAGCTGTTTCTGTTTCTACAGTAAAGCGACTTTCTTTGACACTCTTAACTGTTCAAAACAATCAGCCTCACCCTATTAGTATTAAATTCTTTTAGTTAATTCAAGTTTTTCCCACTATTTGTTCCCACTCCTGTCTTTTTGTGTTTTTAAATTATATTGTAATATTAAAATTGCCTTCCAAAATACATTGATATAACTCTCAAAACATGATATGGCCCAGCCTTCCAAAATTCAAGTTTAATTTGAGATGGTAACTCAAAATATGCCCCTGGTTATTGTAAGTGAATAATAAAGGTTAATAAGTAAAGCCCATAATTAAGCATCCAGTCAAAATGTTATGTATTGGTTTTCCCCTTGCTTAAGGGCCATAGCTGCTTTTATAGTTGTTTCCATGTTCAACTTTTACCTTTATGCTATAGATAAGTCTCTTCTCTGCTGAACACTGAGTCTAAGTTCCATTCTGACTGATGTAATCTTCTTCCTCCGTCAGCCTCTTCACCCCGCCTCCACCTCTTCCTCCTCCTCTCCCTCTCTCCTGAACGCTACAGAGATACAGCAGGCTAAAGGATGATCTCATGCCTGATGTGTGAATGCAATGCTGCTGTGTCTGAAGAAGCTCACAAACTAATTCACGCCCGTCTCACTCTCTCCATTCAATTCTCGCTTTCCTCTGGCGTCCCACGCACACCCTCCAACGATAAATCCAACCCTACATTTGATAACACCTGCCTTCTTCTATTCACCGCTGCTCCCTGGTGGTCACTTTGCCAGTGACGGGTTAGACAGGCTGAGGTCAAAGGAGTGCTAGAATAAATACGCAATTTTAGCTTTTTATTTTTGGAATGAAATGTTCTGGCAAGGTTCTCAGTGAGTCAAGGACAAAATGAGAATGTGAAACGATTCATTGTGACGATTCATTGTGACGATTCATTGTGACGAATTATGCAACTATTTATCTGGACAAAATGCGTTGTAGCATTTTTATTTACTGTGTTGCCACAGTGACTCAGTTGCAGTAAGGTTAAGTTTGCCAGATGCCCTTCCTGATGTTCCTGAATACAAACATTTTAAGACCAAAATGAGGAGCCTGACAGTAGTAGCTACAGACTTACAACTTTTCATAGAAACAGTTACACAGTGAAACAGCCATCAGTCATTTACAAACAGCAGAAGGAAACAAAGAAATGGATAACTGTCCCAGAGCACCCTCCTCTTGGACTCCAAAACACCCACAGTGGCAAAAAGAGAAATCTCAGAAGAGAACCACACTGATCCACTCCATGGACAAATATGCTGTAGATGTGTCCACAAATGACACATGTCCATTTGCACATTGTATTGAATATTATCACCTTGTATTTGTTTACACATTGATTCACCTCTCTTTATTATTATTATTATTATTATTATTATTATTATTATTATTATTATTATTATTATTATTAGCTTTGAAAAGTACAGTACAGTACAGTACATATGGAGAAAATTGTCTTTTATATTTGTAGACAGATCTAAATTCTGAATGTTACAGTGATGTTTTATTATTAAATGTTTGGAGAGTCCATCACCTGTTGTTGTTTTGCCTTGAATGTTCCACCTTATGGTATAAACTAATATATCTTTCATTTATTCAATTACGAAGTTTGTAATTGCCAAAAATACCTTGGTGGTTTGGCAGTCACCTGCTTGTTTCCTTGGAGATTGCTAAGCATTATGCCACTTTGTGAAACTTCCCAGACTAAACAATATCATCTCAGTGGAGAATAGGTTTCATACCCTCCACCTAAAAACATATAGTGCCCCTTTAAGATATTGTACAACCATTAAAAAAAAAATAAATACATACAGTATTGTAAACAATCCCATCCTTTCCATAGGCTCCGTATTCGATTGTACTGGTCCTTATCTGATTGTTCATGTTAGCGGATATGATAACAGTAAATCCATACACAATATCATGCTAATGTCATCTCATTTTCACATGATAGCCCTCAATATGGACCCAGTCAGTGAGTTCAGATGCTTTTATTACCAGACAACACACTCTGTCTCCATATGTACAACATGTAGCTGGGGCTTATAAGTGCCTCTCTGACCTTTTCAAACCCACTGTCTCTGCCCTCATCCGTCTTTCTTCCCGCAGCAGTCACTTAACAGATCTAATAGACAGCCGTACAAGTCGAGTGAAACCCAATTTAGTTTGAGCTAATTTCCTTTGACAAACTCTGTACCACCACCTTGTCAGCGCTGACCTAGCTGTCTGTTCACCCAAAGTGCTACAGGAAAAATGTATATAAAAATATATATAAATTAATTCTGCCTTCAGGGAACTGCACTGCCCTAAAAACAACTTTATGTTAAGTTTAAAAGTTCAGGACTGCAATGGCGCAATGCAGTGTTCAAGATTCATAATGTCTGTCCAGGTCGCAATTACATAGCATTTAATATTAGCATTATTATAGGGGAATGAATATAGCCTGATAGCCAAAATGTCTGGAGATGGTAAATGGCAAGCAAAAGGTCTTAATATTTTTCCATAGTAATTTAAAATGTTGATGTAAATGTGCAGATTTTTGTTCATTTTGCCACTTAAATTACATGTTATAATTTAAAAATGGAAATGCATTGGTAAGACAACATAATACTTACTCATTTTGTTGGCAAAGGCTAGGTAAGATTGCAGTACTGACCTGTCATAACCTGATCTTGTTAGATCTCAGAAGCTAAGCTCGGCTGAATGTAGTGTGTGCGTGTGGTGGTTGGAGGAGCCGATGGCACATTATTATCATTAAAGTAAGATTGTTCGATTAACAGAGATCTTGTCATATTAATATCTATCTAATTCATTTTTTCATTAAAAGTGGGCATATTCATGTCAGAACACCTAATTTTGCATTCTGGTTGTTAAATGTTCATCTATATAACTTTTTGGAAGGGGTGTCACCACTTGCTTATCTCCATGGAGATGTTATTGCTTTGCCTGAGATGTTAGTATGGCATTAAACTTACCTGTCTCCATGGAGACAACCAGGTGGCCAGAGTGCATCTTAGACTGCTCTCAGTTAGAGGGACATAAAGAAAAGCTAGTTGTGTTTGTTTCAGTACATTCGTTCACTAACCTGAAAGATGATGGTTCAGTATTTTATACTCCCATTGCGTTTTCTTGTTGTGTTATTGGGCAAGACTTGCCTGAGACCCAGAATTGATCCTTGCAGCTTAACACCCCCAGAATGATGACACTGCAAAGTATTTATGCAGACTTCTTCGATACTTTACAAAGATGTGAGTCTGGTCACGGTGAATCTCCACATTTTCAGATGGGCGTGATTGACAGGTGGATTAGCCAATCAGGGATGCATGTATGGTCCATCCATATAAAAACAAATATATATTAAGTGGAAAAAATATACATAAAATAAAATAACATAATAAAATAATTTACTTTGTAAATGATATGTGACCAATGAGCTCCTTCATCACTGAAAACAAAAACCTAATCTGATCATGTTTAGTTAGGTTCAAGACACAAAGGAGGACAAGGGATCAGACATTATGGATTTGTGAGGCAAGGGCAAGACACTTCCGTGAAATTGCATACCATCATGGCCTTGAGCAAGACATGTTCCTCATCTTGTGTGTCTGTTGTGTGTCTGAGTGTGATCATGTAATTTGGTGGTTGTTGTGACCATAGGTGCTTTTGGAAGAGTAGAAAGATGCTCACATAGCTCAAAATTTTTACGTTGAATTTTTTGTCTGTATTTTTTCCTTCCTGCTGGCAGGGGTTTCATATTTGGTAAATACTTCCATATGGTACAAATAATACATCTCTTCCTGTATATTTCTAATCACCAAGTCCATCTCTTAGGATTCTTTTGCCAGCCCTCATTATCTCCATTACCACAGGCCCAGATCTCCTCCTCCTCCCTCCTCCTTTAAAAACAGAGGGGCTGATGGGAAGGCATGCTGAGCTAATGGTACTCAGAGGAACAGGAGGAGATGCTCATAACAGCCTTATAGCTTCTGTCTGAATGGATTGGCAACTTTATTTGTACATCACATTCATATATATAGGCCAATCCAAATTGTTTACCAGAAAAAAGGCATGTTAAAAGTCATTATGTAAAAACGTTCAAACTTTTGATACTAAGGAAGTTTGATACTTGATACCCATTCTATACCACAATTAAGTGAATAGTATTTTTTTATACAATACACCAATTGCCATGTGGTCTAATACAAGTTCTGACACTGATAAAGACTCCCCTAACTCTTCAATAATGGTAAAAAAATATGTCCACTATTTTTATTTTTTATTTTTCAATATCAACACCTGTGTTATAGCAACACAGTTGTGGACCCAAAAAAATAGATTCAAGGCAAGGCAAAATGCAAAAAGTAACAAAGATTTATTGTCCCAGGAGGATAAGTGGTTTGTAGGAGAGGAGCCAGCTGCTGCAACACAAGAGTCTACAACACGGGAGCTGGGAACAAGGGAGATGTAGATAAGTAATTTTGGTAAAGAGGCAGGAATAAAAAAAAATACAGCCGACCGAAAAATCACTGTCAAGTTGATGTAACAATCTGGCAGAGTCTGGCAGGAGAGCTGGGTAGGCTTAATTGTAAATAGAGGTGCTCCCACCAGACTCCGCCCACGTCCACACACACATCAAATAGTGAAGACTCTAGTCACTGCCAGAGGCGTAACAACCTGTTCAAATTATTTCTATACTGTTTTTGGCAGTCCTAGTAAAAACAAGTTGGAAGGACTATAAAAGATTGGGGAGCGTGGTGAAAAGTTTTCCACCTACAACTTTTCAGTCTGTCTCTGCATTGGTGTTATTTCTGGAGGTAAAAATATTATCCAAATATTCAGTAGTGTGGTAGAGGAATTTTGCTGATGCAGTCCTTTTTCTATGCAACAAACTGACAAAACATTATCAGTCATATTTTTCATCATGGTAAACAGAAATATACAAAGAAATTACAAAATAATCTACAATGTGTCACAGATAAGAAAACAACTGAATTCCACATTTTAGACCACCTGGAATAAAGCACAATAACTATATAATAGGTATTCATGGTTTTAAATGTCTTTTTTAGGTGACATTTTGAGTTGAGTTAATTGCTATGGAAACTACCTATTTTTTCATCACTTTGAAACCCATGAATAGCTAATACAAACTAAAATATTAGTATGTACACTGTTTGGACACACTTTATCCACTTATTTTTCTTCTTTATTTCCTTGATTATTTGCATTATAGATTCTCACTGAAGGCATCAAAACAAAAAATAAACTCAAAATAACTCAAAACTTGTGAAACTGACATCTTTTGCTTTGATCACTGTTTGCACTTTTTGCATTTTTTGACCCTGACGAGGTGTAGCGGTGAAAGCCATTTCAAGGAAAAGGAAAGCAAAGGGTGGCAACATTGATGATTTTTATATAAAATATTAAAGAAAAATATTTAGTTTGTTTGGTTTCTTTACTATATAATTCCATATAAAAATCCATAAAGAAAAAACACATTGAATCAGAGGCTGTGTCCAAAGTTAGGCTAAAAGTTAGTTTTTTTAACTGAGAGCATTTTTATTCTCGTTTGTTTATTACTATTAATTGTGCAATACATGCAAAATATACAGAAACTATTGACTTATTTTCTAACAAATTTCATTTAATGTTACACAGAAAGCTTGGATCATTTGAACAGTTTATTCTAATCCCCAAGTTTTCCTGGTCCTCCCACAAAGCAGGTGCAGATGCTAGCTCATGTGCAAAATGTATAGTCTCTCTCGGCTCAGAGTTAACAAATGCATCTCCTTTCTTTCTCTGTACACAGCTCCTATAGTTTTAGTTTGGGTCTGTCCCTGTTTGAGAGCAGCTGTACTCCCAGACTGCACAAACAGATGGAGTTTCAGTGTGATTGTTCAACATGGAGCCACACAATAAAAGGCTTTATGTTTATAGGGATTCTGCTGATGTGAAGTTTGCATTGAGGGTATAGACTACAACTGTTTGGGATATAAATGTATGATATATTTGTGAATTTAGTTTTATCCTTGTTTTGTTTATGGATGGTGTATCCACGAGAACTCCCTGTTTATGCTTTGTTGTTTGTTGTTGAGGCGCTTATCTTTTCCCACTTTTTCTATTGTGTTTTTCACATCAAAACATGAAACTTTGCCTTTTTTGGTGTTCATTGTAAAATATTAGTCTACAACCTCTTTGACTCACACTTAGATGAGGTTGGTGAAGTGTATTGCACAAGGACATAGCAACAGAGGGATTTGGACTATCAACCTTTCCATTATAGGACAAAATTGTTCTATTACCAGAACCCATGTCCCTCTCTGGTTTAGTCTTGATGCTTGATTTATACAGTAATAACAGTAACTAGTGTATGCATCATTTATTTTTGTTTTTATGAACTCTATGGATTATGAACTCAAGCAATGAAAATTTACAACGTTTAGTTAGTTTTAGAGCACAGCTTGTTTACAAAACTGAAGCAATAACCTACCTACCTTACAGTTGCTTCCTTAAAGAGCCCATATTACACTATTTTCTGATCCAGATTATAATGTTGTCACCTTGTGTTGTCATGTGGTAATACAGGAGGTGCTCCACTGTGTTATTAAAATCCATACACCTTCCCTAGAATTATTTGGATAATTTCAGCCCTGGAATTGCCAGTGTTACCGAACTAAATGTAAAAGGTAGGTGTTAACTTTAAAATTACCACTAAATGACATCACAAGGTGCAACAGAGCATTTTGAGCTTTATAGACGTAGACAGACCAATAAAGCAGGAAACAAAAGTGTGGATGAAACACACAAACTCCAGGTTTGTTTTTGATGAGGTAACCACATTATAACATTACTTAAAGCTAAAAAAAAAAAATCAATTTTGTGTAATATGGGACCTAATAACAATAACCTACCTGTTTTACAATTCCTTCCTTAAAGTTGCACTTAGAGATTTGACCTTTCTGGTGAGGGGACACAGCTCTTTTTAAACATATCTGACTTGCATTAATTCAGTGGTTTTATTGGGAGGAAATGCATTGCAATGTGAGCAAGATTGCCTTTCCACAGTTCTGATCCCTAACTTGGTTGTCTTCATGGAAATAGATACGTTTAATGTTTTATTGTGGAACATTCAAGGCAAAGCAATAATGAATAATGTCAACACAGAGGTGACAGACCCTCCACTAGAAATGTTATACAGTGCACCTTTAAGTTCGATAATAAATAAGCACTCAAGAGGACCAGGATGTTCTAAGACTTTTTCACCTTTTGAAACATTTTTTTTATGCTTCCATCTTTCTCCAGTCCACGAGTCCAGTAGTTTGTCTTGTGGCTCCTCTCTCCTGCTGCTCTGTCTTCACTCTCTGAATTATTCAACTCACTGAAGCTGATGTATTTTCAGTGTCTGTCGCCTCTGCAGACACACACTGTAACCTGGACTATAGTGGACAAACAGGAATCCTCTGTAGAGCCCATTAGAGTGAAGGGTCAGGCCATTATAGACCATTACACATCATGCTCTAGCTAATGTAATGGAAGATTACACAGAAATACCAAGGTTCTGGTAAGTCACTGCCTTATATCTGTCTGAAGGGAGGAGCTAGTTTTAATGGGTAAACTGACCAGAGTAATTGTGTATTTGTCTTTTCCACATCCATAAAAGGATATAGATGAAACATTTGATTTAAAGTCACTGTACCTAATTTCTACTGTCTTAAAAATATGAAAAACATAACTAGTTCAATTCAGTTGCTTTGTTGTGGTTCAAAGTTATCCCTCACTCACCTTATGCATTCCAAACATCCTAATTATTCCCTCTCTTTTCACAACCCTCCAAAGCGGACTTTTGCAGTGATGGTAAAGCTAGCAACATCTAGCATGCTAACACACACTTTCTGATTAATGGAGAACAAAGCGTTTTATAATTAGGTGCAGACAGCAAGACAAATTTTGCTGTATACATGGTAAAATATCTGGTACAGGGCCTAAAGTCACTGGTTTGTAGATTTTTCCATAGACATTGTTATAGTTCTGTGTGCGTCTGATGTAGGCTCTGTATGTTACAAGCAGAGTCAACTTTGTAAATGCTCTAGAACCTAAGCCTGGGGTTCCATTACTCATTATCAGCAACTGTCTGGTCCGTTTAATGTAATCATTCTTTATACTGCTATTCACACCAAGATCAAGAATGTTTCCATTAGGCCCACTCAAAGGCGCTGAACAGAGCAGCACATTTACATAAGAGTGCGTTTGAATAGAACTACAAATATTCAGAGGACAGAGCCATGCCGGACCATCAGCCTAGGCCGGAGATAAAGATAATTTATTACAGGTTGTGGCTTCCATTTTGGGTCTACTCAGATCCTTCCTATTGGTACTCAAGTCTTCTTATACTGACATGTATGTAAACCTATAGCAGCATAATGTTGTGGCGTTTAAAGGTGGTCTGTGTAACTTATCTGCGTTTATTCAATTACAGGTGTTTTTACTGGTATAAAGTACCTTCAAAAATATTTATTCTTGCTCTAGTGTTGTCCCCTGCCTATCTCCATGGAAATAGATACAGAACTTTAATGCCATACTGTGAAACATTTCTCACAAAGCAATAATATTTCCATGGATGTAACTTACTCAAATGTGTTGTATCAGCCTCAAGAGTTGCTGTGTTGTGTTTGTAGATGCAAGAACTCTGTTTATGTTTTTTCGTTCCTAAAATGTCATGGTCTTTTGAATTTGAGTTTTCTTTTGATATGTGAAAACCTCATCTTTGGACTTTAAATGTTATTTTGATGGGTTAGAGTAGATTTGAGCTGGTACATCTCTTTTATACCAATATGGCCTATTTAGGTGAACATGGAGCATGCTCACAGCTCATTGAGTTAAAGCAGCCGGGGTCCTTAAGTTGTGCATGTTGTACCAAGATGTTTGTGTCAATGCATGAAAAGAAAAAACTTCCCATTGGATTAGAGGTTGTCTAAATGTTAATACAATGACAATTTTTGACATAGTCTGGACTCAACCATGAAGCAAAACCAAAAGATGTCTGTTTAATCTAAGTGTGGGACAGAGAAATGATGAATGTACGATTGGGCGATATTTTCCAACAATTGTCTTTTATTGTCATTTTCCTTGTTTTTTTTTTAGCTCTCATGTCATGTTATAATTTTGTCCCCTCATCAAAAACATGCTCAAATTTGTTTTATATGTCATCCAAGCATGTTTGAGGATTTTAACAATCTCTCCCGGGCCATATTAAAACCCTCCTTATGGTTATCTGTAAGATTCTGTGCTATGCTCAACCCACAAGCCTATGTGATCCATGCTCCCAATTCTCCATAACAAAAACATGATACAAAACTGCAGCAACTTGACAAACCTGATGCGATGTGCAGTAGTTTCATTAGCAGGATGCACGCTCATTGTGCTGTGATAGCGCTCTGAAAGGGGAGTGACTTAATACGGGGAGCAAAGGGAGGGAAGGCTCTAAAAACGAAAGTGAAACTCATAAAATATGTTAATACATTGTTTTCGGCGAATATTTGGCAAATATAGTATTTAAAAAATAAATAAATAAACTGTAACATGGTGATGTAAATATGTTATGTGTTAGCAGTTAATACCCCATAGAAGTAAAATACCTCATCTTTAAATGTTGAGGTTTAAACATCAAATGTGAAATGACTGTAAAATTACCCACAGAAGTGCAGAAATGCCACTTTATACCTACAGTCCCTGACAAAAGTCTTGTCGCTTATCCATTTTGTAGAAACAAAAGCTTATAACCTGACTTTAAATTAATCGATTGGTTTTAGAAATGTCTCATATGAAAGCTAAAACCCTCCCAAATTATGCTCAATATACTAAAATAAATTTGCTTCACTGAAGAAAGATTGATCATTTAATGAACACAGAAAGGTCCGATTTTGGCAAGACAAAAGTCTTGTCGCCTACAGAAAATTGAACAAATAATTTACTTCAAATACAAAAATATGTTGCATAACGTCAGTGAATTAAGTAGTGGTGCTGTGAGATCCATATTTAATATCTTGTATGACTTCCATGAGCTTGAAGGACTGCATCCATGCGGTTCGACAATGATTCATACAATTTGTTGATGAAGTCATCAGGAATAGCAAAGAAAGCAGTCTTACATGCCTCCCAGAGTTCATCAAGATTCTTTGCTTTTGCCTTCCATGCTTCCTCTTTCATTCTACCCCAGACATGCTCAATGATGTTCATGTCTGGTGACTGGGCTGGCCAGTCCTGGAGCACCTTGATCTTCTTCGCCTTGAGGAACTTGATGTAGAGATAGAAGTATGCGATGAAGCACCATCCTGCTGCAAAATTTGACCCCTTTTGTGGTTGGGAATGTAAGAGGTAGCTAATACTTCTTGATATTTTAGGCTATTGATATTGCCTTCCACCCTGCAAATGTCTCGCACACCCCCATACTGGATGTAACCCCAGACCATGATTTTTCCGCCACCAAACTTAACTGTTTTCTGGGTGAATCTTGGATCCATGCGGGCTCCAGTAGGTCTCCTGCAATATTTGCAGCGGCTGTGATGTAATTCAACCGAGGATTCATCTGAGAAATCCACCTTCTCCCACTTTTCCAGTGTCCATCCTTTTAGCAGGCTGTGGGCCTTGGCAAATGCCACACGGTTTTTTAATTGCCTTTTGTTTAGTGCTGGTTTCTGTGCACTGACCATGGAGGCCATTTCGAGACAGAATTCTACAAACGGTTCTGGTTGACACAGGGACTTGAGGTGACCAGGCCTGGTGGAGCTCTGCTGCAGTGGAAAAGGGGCTGGCCTTGGATTTTCGAATCAACAAACGGTCCTCCCGAGCAGTTGTCTTGCGGGGTCTGCCGGACCTGGGCTTGTCAAAAACATCTCCAGTCTTTTCAGATCTTTTTCTTATTCTTTGTACTTGACGCTGAGACACATTGAAGGTGTCAGCCACCTCAGCAGTGGATCTGGTCTTCAGCCTCTTGATAATTAACGCTTTGGTCTCAGGGTGGATCTTAGGCATGTTGTCAGAGGTCAAGTTGCAGTTGATGTGAAGGTCTGGTGTGCTGGGGTTCTTTTTATACACACCCACTAATTGATTGATCAGTAACTGATCACAGGTGAGGCTGTAATCTAGGATTGGGTGCATCATATGACAAGGCGACAAGACTTTTGTCTTGCCAAAATCTGACCTTTCTGTGTTCATTAAATGATCAATCTTTCTTCAGTGAAGCAAATTTATTTTAGTATATTGAGCATAATTTGGGAGGGTTTTAGCTTTCATATGAGACATTTCTAAAACCAATCGATTAATTTAAAGTCAGGTTATACGCTTTTGTTTCTACAAAATGGATAAGCGACAAGACTTTTGTCAGGGACTGTATGGTTGAAAGATAAAAACTGTTTTTTTCCTATTTCCATCTTTTATTACAAACAATATACTCGATATTCAGATGTTTTCAAAACAACATCCACAGTATTTCGCTGATCTGCCCAGCTCTGGGTGAATAAAGGGCTGTAACTTTAATAGAAAGTTCTGTTTTAGTCATGGATAAAGATTACGGATGGAGAAAGCAAGACAAAAAGACATTTGAGGAACAATCATTAATCATAAAGCCAGACACATTTCCAGGTGAAGTGGGTGTACAACTTCTCCCATTACATCTCAGCCAAAATCAATTCTACCACACCAATTTTATATGACACGATTTATGTGATGCCTTTCCCCCTTCATATTTATCTTTTTCTCTCTCTCACACACACTCTTTTTGCATGGCTATATTACTTAGCAGAGTTGAGTGTGTTGGTGCATTCAAAATGTTAGACCCAACACTAAATAAATGTATAAACCAAAAAAGTATAAACCCGTTCACTTAGGACGAGTTATTAGTTTAAAAAGCTGATTTCATGCCTTCAAAAAGTCAATTTTGTTTAGTCCAACATTGTAATAACTGTTGCCTGAAAAAGTATGATAACTGACAAGACTTTACAACAGTAAATGAAAAAAGGGCATTAACATACAAAAGTTAAAGCATACAGCAACTGGTTATTCACTCCACCAGACACCACCAGACCACAGCTGCACTGTCCCTTTTTAACTGTATGCTTTTGGAGTTTAAGTCACACTTTGTTATTTGACATTAGAAGTGTAGGAGCCATGGACTAACTTGAATCACACAAGTCATAGTTGAAGTACAACAGCAGAAGGAGAAAGTATATGTTGTAAACAGATCTGTGGAGGAAGAGGTTGTGTTGGAGTCAGAAGTGAACAGAGAGGGCAGATGGACAGTGCTGCGGGGCCTGAAGTGCTCTGGGGCTCTACGATAAAGAGCTGCCTTAGGCCACTGCAAAAGCAGTGTAGTGTGTGTGTGTGTGTGTGTGTGTGTGTGTGTGTGTGTGTGTGTGTGCGTGCGTGCGTGCGTGCGTGTGTATGGGTGCGTGTGTGTGTGTGTGTGTGTGTGTGTGTGTGTGTGTATGTGTGTGTGTGGCCCAGAGATAGGAAAAACTCCAGCAGACAAACAGTGCTGCATTTTACCTTGGTGATGAACATGTCAAGTAGTGCCATCCATCCACCCATCCATCCATTTTCTTCCGCTTATCTGGGGCCAGGTTGCGGGGGCAACAGTCTAAGCAGGGACTCCCAGACTTCCTTCACCCCAGACACTTCCTCCAGCTCCTCCGGGTGTTCCCAGGCCAGCCGAGAGACATAGTCCCTCCAGTGTGTCCTGGGTCTTCCCTGGGACCTCCTCCCAGTGGGACATGCCTGGAACACCTCCCGAGGGAGGCATCCAGGAACCACCTCAGCTGGCTCCTCTTGACGTGGTGGAGCAGTGGCTCTACTCTGAGCTCCTCCCGTGTGACTGAGCTCCTCACCCTATCTCTAAGGGAACGCCCAGCCACTCTGCAGAGGAAACTCATTTCGGCCGCTTGTATCCGCGATCTTGTCCTTTCGATCATTACCCAAAGCTCATGATCATAGGTGAGGGTAGGAACGTAGATTGACCGGTAAATCGAGAGCTTTGCCTTTTGGCTCAGCTCCCTCTTCACCACTACGGTCCGATACAGCGATCATCACTGCCGACGCTGCACTGATCCGCCTGTCAATCTCATGCTCCATCCTCCCCTCACTCATGAACAAGACCCCGAGATACTTGAACTCCTCCACTTGAGGCTGGGACTCTCCACCCACCTAGAGAGGGCAAGCCATCTTTTTCCGGTCAAGAACCATGGCCTCGAATTTGGAGGGGCTGATCCTCATCCCAGCAGCTTCACACTCGGCTGCAAACTGCCCCAGGGCACGTTGGAGGTCCCGATCCTATGAAGCCATCAGGACAACATCATCTGCGAACAGCAGAGATGAGATCCTGTGGTCCCCAAACTGGATCCCCTCCACCCCCTGACTGTGCCTAGAAATTCTGTCCATATATACAATGAACAAAACTGGTGACAAAGGGCAGCCCTGGCGAAGTCCAACATGCACCAGAGACAGGTCCGACTTACTACCGGCAATGTGAACACCACCGGGGAGGCTGAGGAGTATGATTCCCCAGTAGTTGGAACACACCCTCCGGTCCCCCTTCTTAAACAGAAGGACCACCACCCATGTCTGCCATTCCAGAGGTACTGTCCCCAACCGCCACACGATGTTGCAGAGACATGTCAGCCAAGACAGTCCCACAACATCCAGAGACTTAAGATGTGTATAGAATCCCTCAGTCGTCCAGGTAGAATCCATAGCAAAAGGAGAAATTTAATTTGTCACCTGGACAGAGTTTATTTGGTCGAATACGTTTCGCAGCTCATCCAAGCTGCTTCCTCAGTTCTGGTCAGATGCTGGCGGACACTGCTTTATATCTGCCTGAAGGGAGGAGCTTAATTACAATAAAAATTACTCTGAGACAACACATATTTCTTTACAGTTTCTGTTAGTTAGGTGAGTCTATTCAATATGGAGTGTTTACAGTTTCTGTTAGTAGGTGTGTCTATTCATGAATAGACACGCCTAACTAACAGAAACTGTAAACAAATATGTGTTGTCTCAGAGTAATTTTCATTGTAATTAGCTCCTCCCTTCAGGCAGATATAAAGCAGTGTCCGCCAGCATCTGACCAGAACTGAGGAAGCAGCTTGGATGAGCTGTGAAACATATTCAACCAAATAAACTCTGTCCAGTTGACAAATTAAATTTCTCCTTTTGCTATCCAGAGACTTAAGATACTCAGGACGGATCTCATCCACCCCCGGAGCCTTGCCACCGAGGAGCTTGCCAACCACCTCAGTGACCTCAGCCAGGGTGATGGACGAGTCCGCCTCTGAGTCCCGAACCTCTACTTCCACCTCAGAAGACGTGACGGTGGGATTGAGGAGATCCTCAAAGTATTCCTTCCACCGTCCAGTGACATCCCCAGTCGAGGTCAACAGCTCTCCACCTGCACCGTAAACAGTGTTGGTGAAGCACTGCTTCCCCCTCCTAAGGCGTCGCACGGTTTGCCAGAATTTCTTTGCGGCCATCCAATAGTCCTCCTCCATGGCCTCTCCAAACTCCTCCCAACCCCAAGTTTTGCCTCTACAACTGCCCAGGCTGCAGCGCGCTTGGCCCGCTGGTACCTGTCAGCTGCCTCAGGAGTCCCACGAGCCAACAAGGCCCTATAAGACTCCTTGTTCAGTCTAACGGCATCCCTTACTTCCGGTGTCCACCACTGGGTTCTGGGTTCTGGGATTAACAACAATAGAGGCCGAGAACAAAGCCCACTTGGACTCCATGTCCCCAGCCTCCCCCGGAATCTGGGAGAAGCTCTCCCGGAGGTGTGAGTTGAAGGTCCCCCTGACAGAGGGCTCTGCCAGACGTTCCCAACAGACATTCACTATACGCTTGGGCCTGCCAGGTCTTTCCAGCTTCCTCCTCTTTCCAGCTTCCTCCTCCGCCAGCGGACCCAACTCACAACCAGGTGGTGATTGGTTGACAGCTCTGCCCCTCTCTTCACCCGAGTGTCCAAGACACGCGGCCAGAGGTCAGATGACATGTCAACAAATTCGATCATTGACCTTCGACCTAGGGTGTCCTGGTGCCACGTGCACTGATGGACGGACACCCTTGTGCTCAAACATGGTGTTCGTTATGGACAAACCCTGGCTAGCATAGAAGTCCAATAACAGAACACCACTCGGGTTCAGATCAGGGAGGCCGTTCCTCCCAATCACCCCTCTCCAGGCGTCACTGTCGTTGCCCACATGGGCGTTGAAGTCCCCCAGTTGAACAACGGAGTCCCCGGTCGATGCACTGTCCAGTACCTCTCCCAGAGACTCCAAGAAGGCAGGGTACTCTGCACTGCTGTTCGGCCCATAGGCCGACACAACAGTGAGAGACCTGTCCCCGACCCGAAGGCGCAGGGACGCGACCCTCTCGGGGTGAACTCCAACACACGGCGACTGAACTGTGGGGCAATGAGCAGGCCCACACGTGCCCACCGCCACTCCCTGCGGGCAACACCAGAGAAATGGAGAGTCCAGCGCCCCTCAAGGAGTTGGGTTCCAGAGTCCAAGTTGTGCGTGGAGGTGAGGCCGACTATATCTAGTCGGTAATGCTCAACCTTCCGCACGAGCTCGGGCTCCTTCACCCCCAGCGAAGTGACATTCCATGTCCCCAGAGCTAGTCTCCATGTCTGGAGGCCCCTGCCTTCGACTGCTGCCCAAATCTCCCTGCACCGGCCCCCCTATGTCAAGTAATGCAAGATTATCTAAATATTTTGTATTATCCGTGTATCCTTCAAAAACATTCAGAGTTGTGTTTCCTCCATGAAGTAATTCTTCATATGTAGAGCTAAAAAGCAGGAATGCACCGATCCATCTTTTTAAAAATACAAGTTAAATATTAAAAGGTGTTTTGGGCCAATGTTGGTAAGTAAATCATCTTATTACACTAATTTATATACCAAAATGGGATAACGAATCAATATATTGAGACCGATATCCAATCCATCAGAATATTACATTTCTGTGCCAATATCTGATACCAGTATCAGTGTATGTCAGCACATTGCAAAGTCCAGGCAAACTTGTAGAGCTCAGTTCAAACACAAAGCAATTACTTTACAGAACAAGGGTGAGTTGAAATTTCTCTACAGTAATTACAAACAAGTATGCCTATAAATTTTCATAATAAAAATGTGTAATTTAATTTTTTTCTGTAATGCAACTCTGTATTTTGTGTATGCAGGGGAGCTTGTTCACGTGCTTCACCTTCAGCATTGTTAGGTTTGGTATCATCATATACAAAATCTTGCATTTAATTGACCTTTGACATATGACATTTTAATAAGATAAAAAAAAATCTGCATTACACCAAATCATGTCATCGGATCCATATACTGGAAATTCTGATATTGCTGACATTTTAGCTTACTTAATATGTGCCTAGATTCATAACCTGTCAATCATATCCCTGTACCTGCATATAAGTCTGCTCATGTATGTGCTTGTAGCATACAACAAGAGATGGTATGAGAGGCTTGTTAGCCACTGCTGTCTCCACACTGCTATGCTAATTCACAGCCACTGGAGATTACAATATAGTGGGCAACAACAACAACAACAACAACATGACCATATATAGTCCTAGGCGGTGTCTTTCTTTCATTCTGTTTAAAATATACATCCATTGAACATAGGAGTAATCTTGTAATGTTTCATGGTTGCTTGTCACTCATGCAGACATCATGTAGTCTCCAGGGGGAACTGGATTTGCATCTAAATAGTGTTATAGAGCAGAGATGGATTTGATAAATGGTTTGATCCAGACCACATTTATGATCTTTTTCGACTACGAGAAATCAAGGAGCTGATCAAAAAGAAGGAATTGGTGTATATCTCATCACCGATTCACCCCACATATTTAAGCTGCATCTTAAAGGCCCCACATTATGCTGTTCTCTGATCTGTTATAATGTAAAATGTTTCCTCATCCAAAACATACCTGGAGTTGTGTTTTGTTTCATTCACACATGTTAAACCCTGCATATTATGTTGAATTATTTTTTCAAACATAAAACACCCTGTTCCATCTTGTGATGTCATGTGGTAATACAGGAAGTGCTCCACTTTGTTTTTAAACTCCATACACCTTCACTAGAATTATTTGGATCATTTCAGTCCTAGAATTGCCAGTCTCACATGAACAAAAGATAAAGTGTAGTTGTTAACTTGAAAACTACTGCTTCATGACATCATAAGATGGAACAGGCCTTTGAAGATGTCGAGAGACTAATAATAAAAGGTCACTCAAACATGTGTAAATGAAACAAAACACAACTCCGGGTATGTCTTTGATGAGGTAACAGCATTATAACATGGCTTAAAGCTCACAAGATCTTTAAAACTAGCCTATACCTGACTTTCAAAAACTAGAATTGCTGAAAAGGCAACCACACAAAGAAAAAACGTAATGAAAACATAACTTTGTAACCATAAACAGGATCAACAGGATTTAAGACTTTCTGATTATATATACAATGTACAAGGCTATTCCTGCTATTTTGCTGCAAATCATGCTATTTTAATGCTTATCACTGAACAGCAAGCGTTACTGTTGACTACAGAATAAGAGAAGTCCAATGGAAAGCACTTTGTCATATTCACACTTAAAGGTGCACTATGTAACTTCACTGTAACGTAATTCCTTGTCTCATGGAGATTATTGCTTTGCCTAGAATGTTCCACCTTACTCACATTTTTTTTGCTAAAAGATACTTTGAAACATGCATTCTTATCTTGAGCAGGCTTGCCATTCCACAGATCTAACATATAACTTGGCCTGGTGCCGTCACCTGCTTGTCTCCATGGAGATACATAAGTTTAATGTAGATGTGTTGTAATTCTGTAGTACATTTCAAAAAAAGCAATTACATCTCTTCAGAAACAAGCAGGTGGCATGTCCTCCATCAGAAAAGTTACAAAGTACATCTTTAAATAATATGGGTTTTGTCATGTTTGTACAAGACCATTTCTTTAAATCGTTTGCAAGAATTTGTTAAGCATCTTTTTTGTTGTGTATTTTTAGGCTGATTGTCGCTCCAGAGAATACCTGCGTGTTCACTTCCCAGCAGCACTCACATGACAATGAGGTAAGTGCTGATCAGGTAGGCTCACTTCTGTATGTGTGGTGCTCTGAGAATCCAGAGGAGGGATTTACAAGTCCTCAAATAACCAGGCACTGACTCATCAAGGATTCTCCCAAAATCCTTAAGCAACACAAGGGCTCCAATCATTTCTAATTTGATTCAATGAGCTCCTGTAAACAGTGGAGAAAGCAAACACTGGGAGTTGTTTTCTAAGGAGTACAAAATCAACTAAAAGAGAATGGAGAGATTTGTAAAGGCTTATATTTAATTATATTATGCCCAATAATTATAGCTTTGAAAAAAGTGGTGCACAATGGGAGCTGATTTGCTGTAAATGTAATCACAACAAAGAGCCGCAAGGTTGTCATCACTTCCAGATCACGCTAGGGAGTAGCCAAATCCTACATGTATCATCAAGAAAATAAAAGTAAGAGTAAAAGTAAGTGCAGAGAAGTGGGTGTGTACCCTTGGTAGTGAAAACGAGGATGACATATTACTTTGGGTTTTTTGTTTTTTTTGAAGGAAAGCTTGAGGGTTAAACGTGGGATAAAAACATGTTGTAAGTTGCTTCGTTTTGCACATAAGGGTTGCCTGGAAATCCAGAAGGATATCTCTCTGTATTTGTAATACAGATACAGCGATGAGTCTGGATTTTTCCAGGCAAATCAATCACTCAATATTATCATATATTCATATATCATATATTCATAAACTCGAACAATTTGGTATTAGAGAGGTAGCTAGGAACTGGTTGAGAAGTTATCTTACAGAAAGGGTGCAATATGTTCAGATGGGGAAGTATACATCAAAAAACCTTGGCATTGCTTGTGGTTCCCCCAGGGGTCTGTTTTGGGACCAAAACTGTTCAATATATACATAAATGATATATTTACTGTATCTCAGTCACTAAAACTTATACTCTTTGCAGATGACACCAGCATATTTTATAGCAGTCACAATTATAATGAACTCATAAGTACTCTAAATGAGGAGCCAAACAAAATAAAAAAGTGGATTGATATTAATAAATTGTCATTAAACTTGAAAAGACCAAGGCAATGAAGGTGTCCAAATTGAAAATGTAAATGAAAAGAAATTCCTGGGACTTATAATAGACAGTAAATTATCATGGAAAGCCCACATTAGACATATAAAAACAAAAATTTCCAAAAGTCTTAAGGCTATAATAAACAAAGTGAAGTAGTACCTTGATCAAAATGCCCTTCGTACACTATACTGTTCATTGGTTCTCCCTTATTTCACATATTGTGTCGAAGTGTGGGGGAACACTTACCAATGTACAGTTAATTCATTGATTATATTACAAAAACAAGCTTTGCAAATCATCCATAAATTTGGATTTTTAGAACACACCCATAATCTTTTTATTCAATCCAAGCTCCTAAAGATTTCTGACCTTGTAAAATATAATACACTTATTATATTATTTAAAGCATTCAACAGTTTACTACCAAGTAATCTACAAAGTCTGTTCAAAATCAGAGAGAGAACTCATAATTTAAGAGGGTATGGAAATTTCAAATTGCCCAATGTTTGAACTACCCGTAAATGTTTCTGTGTGTCTATATGCGGTGTAAAACTCTGGAACAGTCTGGATACACAGCTTAAGAAATGCCAAAATATCCATAAATTCAAGTTGTTAAATAAACATATGGTCTGGTCACAGTATATAGAGAGTGGGTCTGAACATTAAAACAATTCTGCCTTCTGTAGTTCTGGTTTATGCTTGTTGTTTCCGCACCATTGCTGGTATGTTCTGGCCATTACATTACTTGTATCTGCTGTCTGTTACCATTGTTAGTATCTTTAATTTCTTTACCATTGTTGGTATCCTTTTTATTCCTTATTATTGCAATATGATGATAGTTACGTTACCAAGCTATAATAATACTGACTCATTGTCCGCACTTGTAAATGGTTCATATAGTCTAATGTAAAATGTCTGAAGAATGTAAAAGATTAAATAAATTTTCTTCTTCCCACCCCAGTTCATCCACGCCAAACTCTCTCATCCATGTCTTTATGGACCTTGCTTTGTGCACTGGTGCACAGTCATGTTGAAGAGGAAGGAGCCATCTCCAAACTGTTCCCACAAAGTTGGGAGCGTGGAATTGTCCAAAATCTCTTGGTATGCTGAAATATTCAGAGTTCCTTTCACTGGAACTAAGGGGCCCAGCCCAGCTCCTGAAAAACAACCCCACTCCACCAAACTTTACACTTGGCACAATGCAGTCAGACAAGTACCGTTCTCCTGGCAACTGCCAAATCCAGACTCATCCATCAGACTGCCAGATGGAGAAGCATGATTCGTCACTCCAGAGAACGCGTCTCCACTGCTCTAGAGTCCAGTGGCGGTGTGCTTTACACCACTACATCCGACGCTTTGCATTGCACTTGGTGATGTATGGCTTGGATGCAGCTGCTCGGCCGTGGAAACCCATTCCATGAAGCTCTCTACACACTGTTCTTGAGCTAATCTGAAGGCCACATGAAGTTTGGAGGTCTGTAGTGATTGACTCTGAAAGTTGGCGACCTCTGCACAGTACGTGCTTCAGCATCTGCTGACGCCGCCCTGTCAGTTTACGTGGCCTACCACTTTGTGGCTGAGTTGCTGTCATTCCCAATCGCTTCCACTTTGTTATAATACTACTACTAATACAGTTGACTGTGGAATATTTAGGAGCAAGGAAATTTCACGACTGGACCTGTTGCACAGGTGGCATCCTATCACAGTACCACGCTAGAATTCACTGAGCTCCTGAGAGCGACCCATTCTTTCACAAATGTTTTTAGAAACAGTCTGCAGGTCTAGGTACTTGATTTTATGCACCTGTGGCCCTGGAAGTGATTGGAACATCTGATTTTGATTATTTGGATGGGAGAGTGAATACTTTTGGCAATATAGTGTATTTCTGGACCTGTAGCTGAACTGAAAGAAAAGTTTGATCAAATGGATAAGGTGTGCACATTTTAATACATATAAAATCAATTACAGACATAAATGAAAATAGGCTAAAGCTTTGTGTTTTCTCCAGGGTTTGGTTAAAAAGAAGACCAAATTCTTTGACAACGACTCCATTACAGTGATTGATTACATGATTTATGACTATGGCCATATGACTATGGCCTGTAAACACTGTGGTCTACTTGAAAACCCATTCACCCATTCATTTCTATCTATAAATTGTTTTTGACAGCAAGAGCCACTTCTGCTATTTTGAATAAAAATGTAAAACGCTGACCTGATAATTGTCTCTTATTTTCTGTAAGGGTAGAGATGTAAGGCCTTAGTCTTAAGCCTTTTTCTTGATCACTAAAATAAAGTAATAATGTATTGATTACTCTTATACAATATCGCTTAGGTTTACAGTATTTCATTAAGGCTGGAAAAAGAGCAGGTCAATTTATGAAGTGCCTCTGTCCAATTGTTGAGAATGAAAAATTAGTCTGGAGGGATGTGCTTTCGAAAACACTGGGAATCAATCAAGTCCTTTGGGAGTTTTTCATGAAGGAATTTGATTGTTGGTTGAATAATTTAAAAATAACCAATGTTTAAGCAGGCCAAATAATTCTGTATAATTACAGAATCACCCAGCAGTACTATCTCTATGTTAAGCACCTTGAGAATACTTCTTTGTAAATTAAAAAGCAGTCAGGACAGAGAAAACTTGAGAAAGTAATGCAAACCCTGTGTGAAACTAAAGGTAGATCTCTTGTTCCTACAATATCCCATAAAAATTTGTCACCCCAGATAGCGTCAATATTTTTTCTACGTTTTACCCATAAATAAAAAAGTCTTTGAAATGTTTATTTGCATTAGCCTTTATTGATGAGGAGGGTCTGGATGGATGAGAAGAGATGAAAGCTGGCTGTGCTTGATCAAAGGCGGAGTCTGGGTCTGGCTGGATCAGAGATGTAGATTGGGTCTGGCTGGATCAGAGGTGGACTAGGCTGAGTCTGGCTGGATGTGAGATGGAGGAGGCTGGGTCTAGCTGCATCAGATGTGGAGGACGCTGTGTCTGGCTGGATCAGGAGAGAAGACAGAGAGACGGAGGATAGAGAGAGAGATGGACCCAGCCTCCACCTCTGATCCAGCCAGACCCAGCCTCCTCCATCTCCGATCCAGCCACACCAGCCTCCATCTCTCACTGAGCCAGACCCAGCCTCCATCTGTGATCCATCCAGACCCAGCCTCCTCCATCTCAGATCCAGCCAGATCGAGCCTCCACCTCTGATCGAGGCAGACCGAGACTCCACATCTGATCCAGCCAGACCCTGCCTTCATCTCTGGTTTGGCTGGATCAGAGGTGGAGGAGGCTGAGTCTGGCTGGATCGGGAGGGAAGAGAGAGAGAGACGGATGATAGAGAGAGAGAAGGACCCAGCCTCCATCTCTGATCAAGCCAAACCCAGCCTCCTCCTCTGATCCAGCCAGACCCCGCATCCATCTCTGATCTGGCTGGATCAGAGGTGGAGGAGGCTGGATCTGGCTGGATCAGAGGTGGAGGAGGCTGGGTCTGGCTGGACCAGAGGTGGAGGCTCTGCCTGGGTGGATAAGAGATGGAGGATGGGTCTGGCTGGATGAGAGATGGAGGAGGCTGGGTCTGGCTGGATCGGAGGTGGAAGCTTGGTCTGGATGGATCAGATGTGGAGGCTGGGTCTGGCTGGATCAGCGATGGAGGAGGCTGGGTCTGGCTGGATCGGAGGTGGAAGCTGAGTCTGGCTGGATCAGAGGTGGAGGCTGGGTCTGGCTGGATCAGATGTTGAGGTCTGGCTGGATCAGAGGTGGAGGCTCTGTCGGGGTGGATAAGAGGTGGAGTCTCGGTCTGGCTGGATCAGAAATGGAAGAGGCTGGGTCTGGATTAGAGGTGGAGTCTCAGTCTGGCTGGATCAGAAGTAGAGGCTGGATCTGGCTAGATCAGAGATGGAGGCTGGGTCCGTCTCTCTCTCTATCCTCCGTCTCTCTCTCTCTTCACTCCAGATCCAGCCAAACCCAGCCTCCACCTCTGATCCAGCCAGACTGAGACTCCACATCTGATCCAGCCAGACCCAGCCTCCATCTTTGATCTAGGCACACCCAATCTCCACCTCTGATCCAGCCAGACCGAGACTCCACCTCTAATCCAGCCAGACCCAGCCTCCTCCTCCTCTGATCCAGCCAGACCCTGCCTTCATCTCTGGTCTGGCTGGATCAGAGGTGGAGGAGGCTGGGTTTGGCTGCATCAGAGGTGGAGGCTGGGTCTGGCTAGATCGGGAGGGAAGAGAGAAAGAGATGGATGATAGAGAGAGAGAAGGACCCAGCCTCCATCTCTGATCTAGCCAGATCCAGCCTCCACTTCTGATCCAGCTAGACCGAGACTCCACCTCAAATCCAGACCCAGCCTCTTCCATCTCTGATCCAGCCAGACACAGCCTCCATCTATGATCGAGGCAGACCCAGCCTCCTCCTCCTCTGATCCAGCCAGACCCTGCCTTCATCTCTGGTCTGGCTGGATCAGGAGGGAAGAGAGAGAGAGAGACGGATGATAGAGAGAGAGAAGGACCCAGCCTCCATCTCTGATCTAGCCAGATCCAGCCTCTGCTTCTGATCCAGCCAGACTGAGACTCCACCTCTAATCCAGACCCAGCCTCTTCCATCTCTGATCCAGCCAGACCCAGCCTCCATCGCTGATCTGGCTGGATCAGAGGTGGAGGAGGCAGGGTCTGGCTGGATGCGAGATGGAGGAGGTTGGGTTTGGCTGGATCAAAAGAGAAGAGAGAGAGAGACGGAAGATAGAGAGAGAGATGGACCCAGCGTTCACATCTGATCCAGCCAGACCCAGCCTCCACATCTGATCCAGCCAGACCCAGCCTCCTCCATCTCTGATCCAGCCAGACCCTGCATCCATCTCTGATCTGGCTGGATCAGAGGTGGAGGAGGCTGGGTCTGACTGGATCAGAGGTGGAGGAGGCTGGGTCTGACTGGATCAGGGGTGGAGGAGGCTGGGTCTAGCTGGTTCAGAGGTGGAGGCTCTGCCTGGGTGGATAAGAGATGGAGGATGGGTCTGGCTGGATGAGAGGTGGAGGAGGCTGGGTCTGGCTGGATGTGAGATGGAGGAGGCTGGGTCTAGCTGCATCAGATGTGGAGGACGCTGTGTCTGGCTGGATCAGGAGAGAAGACAGAGAGACGGAGGATAGAGAGAGAGATGGACCCAGCCTCCACCTCTGATCCAGCCAGACCCAGCCTCCTCCATCTCCGATCCAGCCACACCAGCCTCCATCTCTCACTGAGCCAGACCCAGCCTCCATCTGTGATCCATCCAGACTCAGCCTCCTCCATCTCAGATCCAGCCAGATCGAGCCTCCACCTCTGATCGAGGCAGACCGAGACTCCACATCTGATCCAGCCAGACCCTGCCTTCATCTCTGGTTTGGCTGGATCACAGGTGGAGGAGGCTGGGTCTGGCTGGATCGGGAGGGAAGAGAGAGAGAGACGGATGATAGAGAGAGAGAAGGACCCAGCCTCCATCTCTGATCAAGCCAAACCCAGCCTCCTCCTCTGATCCAGCCAGACCCCGCATCCATCTCTGATCTGGCTGGATCAGAGGTGGAGGAGGCTGGATCTGGCTGGATCAGAGGTGGAGGAGGCTGGGTCTGGCTGGACCAGAGGTGGAGGCTCTGCCTGGGTGGATAAGAGATGGAGGATGGGTCTGGCTGGATGAGAGATGGAGGAGGCTGGGTCTGGCTGGATCGGAGGTGGACGCTTGGTCTGGATGGATCAGATGTGGAGGCTGGGTCTGGCTGGATCGGCAATGGAGGAGGCTGGGTCTGGCTGGATCGGAGGTGGAAGCTGAGTCTGGCTGGATCAGAGGTGGAGGCTGGGTCTGCCTGGATCAGATGTTGAGGTCTGGCTGGATCAGAGGTGGAGGCTCTGTCGGGGTGGATAAGAGGTGGAGTCTCGGTCTGGCTGGATCAGAGATGGAAGAGGCTGGGTCTGGATTAGAGGTGGAGTCTCAGTCTGGCTGGATCAGAAGTAGAGGCTGGATCTGCCTAGATCAGAGATGGAGGCTAGGTCCTTCTCTCTCTCTATCCTCCGTCTCTCTCTCTCTTCACTCCAGATCCAGCCAAACCCAGCGTCCACCTCTGATCCAGCCAGACTGAGACTCCACATCTGATCCAGCCAGACCCAGCCTCCATCTTTGATCTAGGCACACCCAATCTCCACCTCTGATCCAGCCAGACCGAGACTCCACCTCTAATCCAGCCAGACCCAGCCTCCTCCTCCTCTGATCCAGCCAGACCCTGCCTTCATCTCTGGTCTGGCTGGATCAGAGGTGGAGGAGGCTGGGTCTGGCTGCATCAGAGGTGGAGGCTGGGTCTGGCTAGATCGGGAGGGAAGAGAGAAAGAGATGGATGATAGAGAGAGAGAAGGACCCAGCCTCCATCTCTGATCTAGCCAGATCCAGCCTCCACTTCTGATCCAGCCAGACCGAGACTCCACCTCAAATCCAGACCCAGCCTCTTCCATCTCTGATCCAGCCAGACACAGCCTCCATCTCTGATCGAGGCAGACCCAGCCTCCTCCTCCTCTGATCCAGCCAGACCCTGCCTTCATCTCTGGTCTGGCTGGATCAGGAGGGAAGAGAGAGAGAGAGACGGATGATAGAGAGAGAGAAGGACCCACCCTCCATCTCTGATCTAGCCAGATCCAGCCTCTGCTTCTGATCCAGCCAGACTGAGACTCCACCTCTAATCCAGACCCAGCCTCTTCCATCTCTGATCCAGCCAGACCCAGCCTCCATCGCTGATCTGGCTGGATCAGAGGTGGAGGAGGCAGGGTCTGGCTGGATGCGAGATGGAGGAGGTTGGGTTTGGCTGGATCAAAAGAGAAGAGAGAGAGAGACGAAAGATAGAGAGAGAGATGGACCCAGCCTCCACATCTGATCCAGCCAGACCCAGCCTCCATCTCTGATCCACCCAGACCCTGCATCCACCTCTGATCTGGCTGGATCAGAGGTGGAGGAGGCTGGGTCTGACTGGATCAGAGGTGGAGGAGGCTGGGTCTAGCTGGTTCAGAGGTGGAGGCTCTGCCTGGGTGGATAAGAGATGGAGGATGGGTCTGGCTGGATGAGAGGTGGAGGAGGCTGGGTCTGGCTGGATCAGAGGTGGAAGCTTGGTCTGGCTGTATCAGATGTGGAGGCTGGGTCTGGCTGGATCAGATGTTGAGGTCTGGCTGGATCAGAGGTGGAGGCTCTGTCGGGGTGGATAAGAGATGGAGGCTGGGTCTGCCTGGATCAGATGTTGAGGTCTAGCTGGATCAGAGGTGGCGGCTCTGTCGGGGTGGATAAGAGATGGAGGCTGGGTCTGGCTGGATTAGAGATGGAGGAGGCTGGGTCTGGCTGGATCAGAGGTGGAGGCTGGGTCCTTCTCTCTCTCTATCTTCCGTCTCTCTCTCTCTCTTCACTCCAGATCCAACCAAACCCAGCCTCCATCTCTGATCCAGCCAGATCGAGCCTCCGCCTCCGATTCAGCCAGACCGAGACTCCACATCTGATCCAGCCAGACCCAGCCTCCATCTCTGATCGAGGCAGACCCAGCCTCCTCCTCCTCTGATCCAGCCAGACCCTGCCTTCATCTCTGGTCTGGCTGGATCTGAGGTGGAGGCTGGGTCTGGCTGGATCGGGAGGGAAGAGAGAAAGAGACGGATGATAGAGCGAGAGAAGGACCCAGCCTCCACCTCTGATCCAGCCAGACCCAGCCTCCTCCATCACTAATCCAGCCAGACCCAGCCTCCATCTCTTATCCACCCCGAAAGAGCCTCCACCTCTGATCCAGCCAGACCTCAACATCTGATCCAGCCAGACCCAGCTTCCACCTCTTATCCAGCCAGACCCAGCCTCCTCCATCTCTCATCCAGCCAGACCCATCCTCCATCTCTTATCAACCCAGGCAGAGCCTCCGCCTCTGAACCAGCCAGACCCAGCCTCCTCCACCGCTGATCCAGCCAGAGCCAGCCTCCTCCACCTCTGATCCAGCCAGATCAGAAATGGATGCGGGGGTCTGGCTGGACCAAAGACGGAGGAGGCTGGGTCTGGCTGGTTCAGAGGAGGAGGAGGCTGGGTCTGGCTGGATTGGAGGTGGAGTCTCGGTCTGGCTGGATCAGAGGTGGAGATTGGGTATGCCTAGATCAGAGGTGGAAGCTTGGTCTGGCTGGATCAGATGTGGAGGCTGGGTCTGGCTGGATCAGATGTTAAGGTCTGGCTGGATCAGAGGTGGAAGCTGGGTCCTTCTCTCTCTCTATCCTCCGTCTCTCTCTCTCTTCACTCCAGATCCAGCCAAACCCAGCCTCCATCTCTGATCCAGCCAGATCGAGCCTCCACCTCCGATCCAGCCAGCCCGAGACTCCATCTCTGATCCAGCCAGACCCAGCCTCCAGCTCTGATCGAAGCAGACCCAGCCTCCTCCTCCTCTGATCCAGCCAGACCCCGCCTCCATCTCTGATCTAGGCATACCCAATCTCCACCTCTGATCCAGCCAGACCGAGACTCCACCTCCAATCCAGCCAGACCCAGCCTCCTCCTCCTCTGAACCAGCCAGACCCAGCCTCCTCCGTCTTTGGTCCAGCCAGACCCCGCATCCATTTCTGATCTGGCTGGATCAGAGGTGGAGGAGGCTGGCTCTGGCTGGATCAGCGGTGGAGGAGGCTGGGTCTGGCTGGTTCAGAGGCGGAGGCTCTGCCTGGGTTGATAAGAGATGGAGGATGGGTCTGGCTGGATGAGAGATGGAGGAGGCTGGGTCTGGCTGGATAAGAGGTGGAAGCTGGGTCTGGCTGGATCAGATGTTGAGGTCTGGCTGGATCAGAGGTGGAGGCTCTTTCGGGGTGGATAAGAGATGGAGGCTGGGTCTGGATTAGAGGTGGAGTCTCGGTCTGGCTGGATCAGAGGTGGAGGCTGGGTCCTTCTCTCTCTCTATCTTCCGTCTCTCTCTCTTCACTCCAGATCCAACCAAACCCAGCCTCCATCTCTGATCCAGCCAGATCGAGCCTCCGCCTCCGATTCAGCCAGACCGAGACTCCACATCTGATCCAGCCAGACCCAGCCTCCATCTCTGATCGAGGCAGACCCAGCCTCCTCCTCCTCTGATCCAGCCAGACCCTGCCTTCATCTCTGGTCTGGCTGGATCTGAGGTGGAGGCTGGGTCTGGCTGGATCGGGAGGGAAGAGAGAAAGAGACGGATGATAGAGCGAGAGAAGGACCCAGCCTCCACCTCTGATCCAGCCAGACCGAGACTCCACCTCCAATCCAGCCAGACCCAGCCTCCTCCATGTTTGGTCCAGCCAGACCCCGCATCCATTTCTGATCTGGCTGGATCAGACCCAGCCTCCACATCTGATCCAGCCAGACTCAGCCTCCATCTTTGATCCAGCCAGACCCAGCCTCTTCCAGCTCTGATCCAGCCAGATCAGAGATGGAGGATGGGTCCTTGTCTCTCTCTATCCTCCGTCACTCTCTCTCTTCTCTCCAGCTCCAGCCAGACCCAGCCTCCATCTCTGATCCAGCCAGACCGAGACTCCACCTCTAATCCAGACCCAGCGTCTTCCATCTCTGATCCAGCCAGACCCTGCATCCATCTCTGATCTGGCTGGATCAGAGGTGGAGGACGCTGGGTCTGACTGGATCAGAGGTGGAGGATGCTGGGTCTGACTGGATCAGAGGTGGAGGAGGCTGGGTCTAGCTGGTTCAGAGGTGGAGGCTCTGTCTGGGTGGATAAGAGATGGAGGATGGGTCTGGCTGGATGAGAGGTGAAGGAGGCTGGGTCTGGGTGGATCAGAGGTGGAAGCTTGGTCTGGCTGGATCAGATGTGGAGGCTGGGTCTGGCTGGATCAGATGTTAAGGTCTGGCTGGATCAGAGGTGGAAGCTGGGTCCTTCTCTCTCTCTATCCTCCGTCTCTCTCTCTCTTCACTCCAGATCCAGCCAAACCCAGCCTCCATCTCTGATCCAGCCAGATCAAGCCTCCACCTCCGATCCAGCCAGCCCGAGACTCCATCTCTGATCCAGCCAGACCCAGCCTCCATCTCTGATCGAGGCAGACCCAGCCTCCTCCTCCTCTGATCCAGCCAGACCCCGCCTCCATCTCTGATCTAGGCATACCCAATCTCCACCTCTGATCCAGCCAGACCGAGACTCCACCTCCAATCCAGCCAGACCCAGCCTCCTCCTCCTCTGAACCAGCCAGACCCAGCCTCCTCCGTCTTTGGTCCAGCCAGACCCCGCATCCATTTCTGATCTGGCTGGATCAGAGGTGGAGGAGGCTGGCTCTGGCTGGATCAGCGGTGGAGGAGGCTGGGTCTGGCTGGTTCAGAGGCGGAGGCTCTGCCTGGGTTGATAAGAGATGGAGGATGGGTCTGGCTGGATGAGAGATGGAGGAGGCTGGGTCTGGCTGGATAAGAGGTGGAAGCTGGGTCTGGCTGGATCAGATGTTGAGGTCTGGCTGGATCAGAGGTGGAGGCTCTTTCGGGGTGGATAAGAGATGGCTGGGTCTGGCTGGATTAATGATGGAGGAGGCTGGGTCTGGCTGGATCAGAGATGGAGGAGGCTGGGTCTGGCTGCATCAGAGGTGGAGGCTGGGTCTGGCTGGATCAGAGGTGGAAGCTGGGTCTGGCTGGATCTGGAGTGAAGAGAGAGAGAGACGGAAGATAGAGAGAGAGAAGGACCCAGCCTCCACCTCTGATCCAGGCAGACCCAGCCTCCACCTCTGATCCAGCCAGACCCAGCCTCCATCTCTGGTCTGGCTGGATCAGAGGTGGAGGCAGGGTTTGGCTGGATCAGGAGAGAAGAGAGAGAGAGATGGAGGATAGAGAGAGAGATGGACCCAGCCTCCCCATCTGATCCAGCCAGACCCAGCCTCCACCTCTGATCCAGCCAGACCCAGCCTCCACCTCCGATCCAGCCAGACCCAGCCTCCTCCATCACCGCTCCAGCCAGACCCAGCCTCCTCCATCACCGCTCCAGCCAGACCCAGCCTCCACATCTCTGATCCAGCCAGACCCCGCATCCATCTCTGAGCTGGCTGGATCACAGGTGGAGGACGCTGGGTCTGACTGGATCAGAGGTGGAGGAGGCTGGGTCTAGCTGGTTCAGAGGTGGAGGCTCTGCCTGGGTGGATAAGAGATGGAGGATGGGTCTGTCTGGATTAGAGATAGAGAAGGCTGGGTCTGGCTGGATCAGGAGAGAAGAGAGAGAGAGACGGAAGATAGAGAGAGAGAAGGACCCAGCCTCCACCTCTGATCCAGCCAGACCGAGACTCCACCTCTAATCCAGACCCAGCCTCTTCCATATCTGATCCAGCCAGACCCAGCCTCCATCGCTGATCTGGCTGGATCAGAGGTGGAGGAGGACGCTGGGTCTGGCTGGATGTGAGATGGAGGAGGCTGGGTCTGGCTGGATCAGGAGAGAAGAGAGAGAGGGACGGAAGATAGAGAGAGAGAGATGTACCCAGCCTCCACATCTGATCCAGCCAGACCTAGCCTCCATCTCTGATCCAGCCAGACCTGGGTCCTTCTCTCTCTCTATCCTCCGTCTCTCTCTCTCTCTTCTCTCCAGCTCCAGCCAGACCCAGCCTCCATCTCTGATCCAGCCAGACCGAGACTCCACCTCTAATCCAGACCCAGCCTCTTCCAACTCTGATCCAGCCAGACCCTGCATCCATCTCTGATCTGGCTGGATCAGAGGTGGAGGACGCTGGGTCTGACTGGATCAGAGGTGGAGGAGGCTGGGTCTAGCTGGTTCAGAGGTGGAGGCTCTGTCTGGGTGGATAAGAGATGGAGGATGGGTCTGGCTGGATGAGAGGTGGAGGAGGCTGGGTCTGGCTGGATCAGAGGTGGAAGCTTGGTCTGGCTGTATCAGATGTGGAGGCTGGGTCTGGCTGGATCAGATGTGGAGGATGGGTCTGGCTGGATGAGAGATGGAGGAGGCTGGGTCTGGCTGGATAAGAGGTGGAAGCTGGGTCTGGCTGGATCAGATGTTGAGGTCTGGCTGGATCAGAGGTGGAGGCTCTGTCGGGGTGGATAAGAGATGGAGCCTGGGTCTGGCTGGATTAGAGATGGAGGAGGCTGGGTCTGGCTGGATCAGAGGTGGAGGCTGGGTCCTTCTCTCTCTCTATCCTCCGTCTCTCTCTCTCTTCACTCCAGATCCAGCCAAACCCAGCCTCCATCTTTGATCCAGCCAGATCGAGACTCCACCTCTAATCCAGACCCAGCCTCTTCCATCTCTGATCCAGCCAGACCCTGCATCCATCTCTGATCTGGCTGGATCAGAGGTGGAGGACGCTGGGTCTGACTGGATCAGAGGTGGAGGAGGCTGAGTCTAGCTGGTTCAGAGGTGGAGGCTCTGTCTGGGTGGATAAGAGATGGAGGAGGCTGGGTCTGGCTGGATCAGGTGTGGAGGCTGGGTCTGGCTGGATCAGATGTTGAGGTCTGGCTGGATCAGAGGTGGAGGCTCTGCCTGGGATGATAAGAGATGGAGGATGGGTCTGGCTGGATGAGAGATGGAGGAGGCTGGGTCTGGCTGGATAAGAGGTGGAAGCTGGGTCTGGCTGGATCAGATGTTGAGGTCTGGCTGGATCAGAGGTGGAGGCTCTGCCTGGGTTGATAAGAGATGGAGGATGGGTCTGGCTGGATGAGAGATGGAGGAGGCTGGGTCTGGCTGGATAAGAGGTGGAAGCTGGGTCTGGTTGGATTAGAGATGGAGGAGGTTGGGTTTGGCTGGATCAGGAGAGAAGAGAGAGAGAGAGACGGAGGATAGAGAGAGAGATGGACCCAGCCTCCACATCTGATCCAGCCAGACCCAGCCTCCTCCATCGCCGATCCAGCCAGACCCAGCCTCCACATCTGATCCAGAGAGAGATGGAGGAGAGAAAGAGAGAGAGAGAGAGAGAGAGAGATGGAGGATAGAGAGAGCAAAGGAGAGAGGGCGAGAGAAAGAGCGAGAGAGAAGGAAAGAGTGAACAGCGAGGGAGAAAGTGGGAGAGAGAAGAAGAAAATGAGGAGGAGAGATTAGAAGAGAGATGAGAGAGGGAGAGCGAGAAGAGCAAGGAAGAGAGAGAAGAGCGAGGGGGTGAGAGAAAGAAGGTGGAGAGAAGTGAGAGGGAGAGAAGAGAGAGAGACAGAGGGAGAAAAAAAGAGAGAGAAAAGAGCGAGGGAGAAAGTGGGAGAGATAGGAGGAGAGAGGGGAGAAGAGATTAGGAGGGAGAGAGAAAGGATGAAAGAGAAGAGCGAGGGAGAGAGTGAAGAAGAGAGAAGAGAGATACTGAGGGGGATAGAGAGAAGGAGGCGATAGATAGATAAATGGAGAGAAAGAGAGAGATGGAGGATAGAGAGAGAGGGAGAAAAAGGGAGAGCGAGAAGAAGATAGAAAAAAGAGGGACCGAAAGAGAGAGAAGGAAAGAGATGAGAGGGAGAGAGTGAGGGAGAGGAGAGATAGAAGAGATAGAGAGGGAGAGAGAAAGGCAGAGAGAGGGAGAGAGGAGAGCAGGAGAAAGAAGAGTGTGGGAGAAACGGGGAGAGAGAGGGGAGTAGAGAGAAGAGCGAGGGAAAGAGAGAAGGAAAGAGAGAAGAAAGATATTAAGAGAGAGGGGGAGAGAGTGAGAAGAGACAGGTAGAGGGGGAGAGACAAAGACAGAGAGAGAGGTAGAGAGAGAGAGCGAGATGGGAGAAGGAGAGAAAGAGAGCAGAGATTAGGAGAGAGATGAGAGGGAGCAAGGGAGAGAAAGAGGGGGGCATAGCAGGAGCAATAAAGATAGGCTCCAGGAAAGGCTTAAGGGCAGGAGCAGAGAGGGGTTTTGGACAATTCAGCGGACCACCTCGGCGGCGCCTCACAGGGCAAGCAGGTGGAGAAGGGGGCACAGCAGCTGGCAGGTGGCGCAGCGGCAGCAGGAGGCAGGGGCAGAGGGGCAGCAGCAGGCGGGGGGCATAGCAGCGGCAGCAGCAGGCGGGGGCAGAGCGGCAGCAGCAGGCAGGGGCAGACGGGCAGCAGCAGGCAGGGGCAGACGGGCAGCAGCAGGCAGGAGCACAGCAGGAGCAGAGGGGGAGTTTACACAGGGAGGACGGACACGCTTAGGAGCGGGAGCAAGAGCAGAGCTGGGTTCTGGACGCTTCACTGGACCAGCTGGGCGGCACCTAAGACGGCAAGCAGGAGCAGAGGGGGAGTTTACACAGGGAGGACGGACACGCTTAGGAGCAGGAGCAGGAGCAAGAGGAGAGCTGGGTTCTGGACGCTTCACTGGACCAGCTGCGCGGCACCTAAGACGGCAAGCAGGAGCAGAGGGGGAGTTTACACAGGGAGGACGGACACGCTTAGGAGCAGGAGCAGGAGCAGGAGCAAGAGGAGAGCTGGGTTCTGGACGCTTCACTGGACCAGCTGCGCGGCACCTAAGACGGCAAGCAGGAGCAGAGGGGGAGTTTACACAGGGAGGACGGACACGCTTAGGAGCAGGAGCAGGAGCAAGAGGAGAGCTGGGTTCTGGACGCTTCACTGGACCAGCTGGGCGGCACCTAAGACGGCAAGCAGGAGCAGAGGGGGAGTTTACACAGGGAGGACGGACACGCTTAGGAGCAGGAGCAGGAGCAAGAGGAGAGCTGGGTTCTGGACGCTTCACTGGACCAGCTGGGCGGCACCTAAGACGGCAAGCAGGAGCAGAGGGGGAGTTTACACAGGGAGGACGGACACGCTTAGGAGCAGGAGCAGGAGCAAGAGGAGAGCTGGGTTCTGGACGCTTCACTGGACCAGCTGGGCGGCACCTAAGACGGCAAGCAGGAGCAGAGGGGGAGTTTACACAGGGAGGACGGACACGCTTAGGAGCAGGAGCAGGAGCAGAGCTGGAATTTGGATCCTTCACTGGACCAGCTCGGTGGAGTTTCGGACGCCAAGCAGGAACGGAGGGAGAAGAAGTAGGAGCAGCAGGCAGGGACGTAGCAGGAGCAAAGGGGGAGTTTACACAGGGAGGAGGGACACGCTTAGCAGCAGGAGCAGGAGCAGAGCTGGAATTTGGATCCTTCACTGGACCAGCTCGGTGGAGTTTCGGACGCCAAGCAGGAACGGAGGGAGAAGAAGTAGGAGCAGCAGGCAGGGACGTAGCAGGAGCAAAGGGGGAGTTTACACAGGGAGAAGGGACACGCTTAGCAGCAGGAGCAGAGCTGGAATTTGGATCCTTCACTGGACCAGCTCGGTGGTGTTTCCGACGCCAAGCAGGAACGGAGGGAGAAGAAGTAGGAGCAGCAGGCAGGGACGTAGCAGGAGCAAAGGGGGAGTTTACACAGGGAGGAGGGACACGCTTAGCAGCAGGAGTAGGAGCAGAGCTGGAATTTGGATCCTTCACTGGACCAGCTCGGTGGAGTTTCGGACGCCAAGCAGGAACGGAGGGAGAAGAAGTAGGAGCAGCAGGCAGGGACGTAGCAGGAGCAAAGGGGGAGTTTACACAGGGAGAAGGGACACGCTTAGCAGCAGGAGCAGAGCTGGAATTTGGATCCTTCACTGGACCAGCTCGGTGGAGTTTCGGACGCCAAGCAGGAACGGAGGGAGAAGAAGTAGGAGCAGCAGGCAGGGACGTAGCAGGAGCAAAGGGGGAGTTTACACAGGGAGGAGGGACACGCTTAGCAGCAGGAGTAGGAGCAGAGCTGGAATTTGGATCCTTCACTGGACCAGCTCGGTGGTGTTTCCGACGCCAAGCAGGAACGGAGGGAGAAGAAGTAGGAGCAGCAGGCAGGGACGTAGCAGGAGCAAAGGGGGAGTTTACACAGGGAGAAGGGACACCCTTAGCAGCAGGAGCAGAGCTGGAATTTGGATCCTTCACTGGACCAGCTCGGTGGAGTTTCGGACGCCAAGCAGGAACGGAGGGAGAAGAAGTAGGAGCAGCAGGCAGGTGCATAGTGGCAGCAGGTAGGGAAGGAAGCAGTGTATATGTGTGAGTGCTTTTGTGTGTGTTTAGTTGTTTTTACAAGTGTGTGTTTGTTTATGTGTTTTAACGAGTGTGTGTTTGTGTAAGTGTGTGTGTTTATGTGTGTGTTTGCAAGTGTGTGTTTGTTGTGTGAGTATGTGTTTTTATGGGTGTGTGTTTGTATGTGAGTGAGTGTGTGTGCTTTTACAAATCTGTGTTTGTGTAAGTGTGTGTGTGTTTGTGTGTGTGTGTGTGCGTGTGTGTGTGTGTGTGTGTGTGTGTGTGTGTGTGTGTGTGTGTGTGTGTGCGCGAGGTACTGTGCTGGAGGTCTAGTCTGGAGGTCTGGAGGTCTGGAGGTCTGGAGGTCTGGAGGCCTGGAGGCCTGGAGGCCTGGAGGCCTGGAGGCCTGGAGGTCTGGAGCTGTAGTGGGCCTCGGCTCACACGGGTCTGTGGAGAGAAACATTTGTGTCAGACACCAAAACGAACAGGACGCACATACAAGAGTACAGCAAACCCAGAGGGACAAAAGACAAACTGCAGAGACCAACATATGTCTCACTCACTTTTCTTAAATTTAAATTGAATTTGAACCAAATGGCAAAATAGCAATTGTTTACAAATTATGTTTATTACTTTTTATATAAATAAAAGTTGTCACTTTAAAGCAGCTCTATGCATACATACATTATGCTACAATATATACTGTATAGGCTATATATGAGTACCTTGGGGGTGTAACGCCTTTTTCTGTGTGACACACCTTTGTAGCAAAATCCCAAAATGATTTTCAAAAACAAATCAGTTTTACAACAATTGTAAAGACAAAAAACATCATTTTTTGTGTAGCTCTTTTAATTCTAGACATTTTAACCCTATGCTGTAACCTCTCCTGTCACCCCTACTGGACATGCACTATAAATTTGCCATGTCAAAATATTCTAATAAATGACTTATTATGTCTCTAGTGTTGGTTTAAACACTGGTTTTTCAAAGTCAAAGTTAAAGTTTTTCAGAAAAGATGAGTTGAGTACAATTTTTTTTTTTTATTAAATTTGTTCTGTATCTTAAACCCTTATCCCCTGAGCTCTTCGTAGTGCATAAATGTCAGATGAGCTCCTTCTGGTTTGTGTGTAACTTTCTTTCTAAATATGTGATTTTTCACACCACAAGACGCCCTCTGGACTGCAGCATGTTTATATCTTTTTTAGATTTAAAGTAGTAATAAATATAATACTATTAATATATAATAATATATTGTAATATTATTAAATTATGTATACATGCTACATGTATATTGCGTTTATGCGCAATAACACCTTTATTAACTCTGAGAAAACTCCGGAGCCTGAGTGTCCTAACGTCAATACCATCTCTGGCTGTTTCCTTATGGTTATAATTTTGCATTAAAAGGACTTTCTTTGAGTAAACTCACCGTAATCATGATCTAGGTATTGTTAAAAGGGTAGTTTGCTCAAATATTGGTTGCTTTTTGTATAACATGGTAAAATCCCAAAGGGATTAACATATGAACACAGAAAGTCAAAAACCTTACGTTTTTCCACACAAAGATCGCGTAAGTCCCAGTCAGGGGGCGGTCAGTATCAGTCTGTTAAAATGTCCCAAAGTTTTGTCTGCTGTTTGCAAAAATCGTCTGGTGAAGATCCGAACACAGGTTCTCGTCTCAGATTAAGTTTGCGAATGGCACAATGCAGCACGTGCGTTTGAAACACGCCCTTAGCAACAAAAACAACAACAGCACGCACGTGCGCACTGACGTCAGCACGTACGCGTCTTCACGTGAACCATGGACGTACAAACAGTGAGGAGACGTCTCTCAAGTGCCTCTCTCGTGTTGCTAACCTGGAGATCAGGTTCATCTCCCGGCGACACAAGGAGGAGCTGTGGAAGGCGGACAAGAACTGCGCTTTTCTACAAGCAACAAGCACTGACAATTTGAGCAAGAAGACCGAGACAAAAGACAAAAACTGTGAAAGAAAGAAAGCGCGAGACGACGGGAAGACTGTACTTCGTGGGTGGAAGAGAATTCATCAGTGGTTATGAGATATCTCCTTGAATAAAAAAGTGTGACTATTACGTCCGTTCCACTTTAGAGGACCTCTGGTTTGGTGCTTCATGTTCTCAGGTTCAACTACATTCTCTTATGAAGATATGACTGTTGTTATTGACTGATTTAGAGTCTTTTTAAACGATTTTTAGATTTTACTGTAATACAAAAATGCATACCTATTAGGGGAAAAAACACATGTTCCATATTAAATTTGTTTACAATGTTTAGATGACTTTATGATGTGCTGATCTCGACGTAGTTTGAGCTATAGTCTAAGGGTTTACTTAGAGCATTATCTTTTGTTTATTTCTATTCATTAGAGTTACTACTTTAATCTGCCTAATCTTTCTATCTTCTCTCTTAATGATGGGGGTTTGCGAAACAACACTGAATGCAAAGCTTTATTTCTTTTTGCCACACAGTTTAAATCTGATTTTGTGTATGTTCAGGAATCTCACTCTGTTACAAATGACGCGACTTTTAGGACATTTCACTGGGGTAAAACCATGTGGCTGTGGCATGGCACAGAACACTCAGCAGGGGTCGCTACATTCAAACACAAATTCAATGGGTGGTGGTGATTTTAACTTCACTTTTCTGCATTTATGGATACATGTAAAAGATACAACTCTGATCAGTTAATTGGGCTCCAATATATTTACTGCATAATGACTATAAGATATGTGCTACAATTTTTGCTAAAAGGCGTAAAATGGTATTGAACTCAATTATCGAGGAAGCTCAGTCAGGTTTTATGACCAAAGACATATAACAGATGATATTATGACATTCTGGATTATTCTCATATTTTGGCAGATAATGGTTGTATGTGGTTCTTAGATTAGGCGTTTGATACAGTTAAAACACTGTGCACCGGTAGTAACAGCTCCACCTAGCTCCCCACAATATCCCTATTACTCCTGGAGATTTTGCACAAGTATCTGGGGTTATCCCCTCTGGTGTCTGCATAATGTTTAAAAGTCAATGTAGGTTTGATAATGATAACAAACTTCATATTAAGGCTGTCAAAGACACACCAGCGGGGAAAATCTGCTTTTCAAGTAATTCTACAACAAATAAAATAACAAATCTTTGCTGTTTTAGATAAAAATATTTCTCACTCACTGACTTTTCACACTCACTGACTTTTCTTAAATGTAAATTTTATTTGAACACAATGTTCAAATAAGAATACTATAGAAAATAATAATAATGCAAACATTTAAAAACAATCAGTTGTAAAACATCAGCGCATTATTGGGGGTAAACTAATTTAAATAAATGGGTTTTGGTTTTGAGTCTGGATTTTAATGTTGGGAGTAAATCAAGTGTGTGTGTGTGTGTGTGTGTGTGTGTGCGTGCGTGTGTGTGTGGTGTGTGTGTGTGTGTGTGTGTGTGTGTGTGTGTGTGTGGTGTGTGTGTGTGTGTGTGTGTGTGTGTGTGTGCGTGCGTGTGTGTTCTCACCCCATATCAACAGGTTATTTAGACTTTGTGTCTTTGTGTCTAACAATCTGCAGTGCCAGATCAACAGTGGTCAGTATGCAGCTAATTCTTTATTTGGATTGATTTATCAAACCCTTATGTAATGTCCTGAACCAATCCAGTGAATTCACGTTTCAAGGTCAGTTTGATTTGTAGAGCACAGACAAGTTGGCTACTGCTTTTAAGGCACAGGAGGTACCCAGTTACTGAATAAATCTATTTCAACAAACAATGGCTATTTACCAGAGGTGGGTATAGTAAGAGTACTGTTACTTCAACTATGTATGTTACTCAAGTCAAGTAAAAGTATGCTACTAGGTAAGTACTCTGAAAAGTACGATTTAAAAAAAAAAAAACATCACTGAGCCTAGATGTGGCCTGAGTGTCCTAACGTTAGTACTCTCTGTCTCTGGCTGTTGCCTTATGGATTTAATTTTGCATTAAAAGGAAAGCATGAATGCACAAGGGTACATTTCTTTGAGTAAACTCACCGTAATTATGATCTAGGTATTGTTAAAAGGGTAGTTTGCTCAAATATTGGTTGCTTTTTGTGTAACATGGTAAAATCCCAAAGGGATTAATATATAAACACGGAAAGTCACAAACCTCAGGTTTTGTCCTGTCAAGAGTCTTGAAGTTGAGTCAGGGGGCGGTCAGTAGGAGTCTGGTTGAAAGTTTTGTCTGCTGTTTGCAAAAATCGTCTGGTGAAGATCCGAACACAGGTTCTCGTCTCAGCTGAAGTTTGCGAATGGCACAATGCAGCAAGTGCGTTTGAAACACGCCCTTAGCAACAAAAACAACAACAGCACGCACGTGCGCACTGACGTCAGCACGTACGCGTCTTCACGTGATCGAACCCTAAACCCTCCAGTCTGTGGATCTAACAAACACAGGCTGTAAAATAACATCTGTAGCTCCTATTACCGACGCGGGGCAGCATAGGCCGACCTGTATTCTGTAGATTTAGCGGCTCCTCTTTATAAATGAGGACTTATTAATATGAATGCGTGTGTGTTTTAAAGCTAGGCTAATTCTGCACTTTGGCCATTGGCCTTGGATCCGACCTGATTGACAGCCTGACAGATCAGCTCATGGGTAGTTTTTATGAGAAATTGGACTGCATTTTATTAGAGAGTTACTGTAAAAAGTTTTTATAGGAGCGTTTCTTCTCTTTCCTGCGCCCCTGCACCTCGCCACAGCGTTCATGACGTAGACTGTTCCTACAGGAAGTACAAAGGCTCTTAGAAAAGTGCCTTATTATACAATCCACAGATCTTGTCCAGGGCTCCTCTATTATGCGTTGAACATGGACGTTTTCCAGTCACTGCTGCTTTCTTTTGTGCCAGTTTGTTGCGCATTCTACAATGGCCACGGAGAAGTGTTTGGCCAAAGGTAACGGACCGTCTCCTCGTGTTGGTTCAGTAGGACGACATTATCCCACTGAAAATGGTTTTGTAACGTCCTAGGCCCATAGAGAAACCTTCATCTTGTTTGTTGTTTGACAATGACACTGTAAATGTAAACTGCCCCATGTTAAAATGGTTCTGTCATCATTGAGGGCAGGTTCACGCTCTCCTATAGACCTCCTGCAGTCACGTGACCCGGTTTGTTTACGACGCCATGTTGGCAGGCAAAAAGTAGCGAGAGACTGAGATATTTGCATAGACCAGCGAGAGGAATGGATGCCAGCAACGAACTTTCGGACAGAGACAAACATCGTTACACCACTAAACTTCAGAGATTACAAATTAGTGATCCTTATCTAGTGCCTGGTGTGATTTTTAAAACCGTAGTTCAGGTAGCGGAAGGAGGCTCGGGACTTCCAAATGTCCAATATCCCGATATTTACAACTATCTTATTAACTTTCCTTCTTACTACACCGGAGATTCACTGAAGGCGTACAAAAGCCTGGAAGGATACAAATGGACTCAGTCGGGATTCGTGATCGAGGTGCTCTGGAGTTTACCACAAAGGAGTTGTTTTGTTGTTACTGCCAGGGTAAGTAGTGTACCATTTTGCTAGTTAGCATAGGCTAAAGTTATGATGACGCGAGACCGCGAGCTATTTGTAGAAACAGCGACAGTTTTTAGAACTTCTTTTAATTACAAGTGAATCATTCACAAAGATTAAACTGCACTGCACAAGCGACATCCATTAGGTGACAGGTTCCAGCGCTCGGTTTTCTTCAGCGCGCTTCTTGCCCGTTTTATCGCAGAAATCCATTTTTCCCTCCGAGCTGGATCTTTGGGAATGCGATAAAAGGCTCTATCTTTAACTTGTCCTCGGTGGTTTGTGCATCCAGGGACACAGCATGAGTCTACCATCGTTGTAAGCTGGAAGTTTTGTAGGCTAGTTTGTGTGTTTGTTTATAATAATTCCTGCCAAGATGGCGCCCGGTGGTGCATGCTGGGATAGCGTGACGTCATCTTCAGGAGCTCTTAGGCTATAGGGCTACTCTACAGCGTCCCCGAGTGGACATTTATGGGAAATTCAACGTATTATAGAACATTTGTGACTCCAGATTTTGAGGGCCTAAACGTCAACGAAAAGTCCCACATGGGGGTTTAGAATCGACCGACCCGGCGAAAAATGTGATAATATGTAAACGTGTGAGAATGTGTAAAAAAGAACCCAAGAAGTTAAAGTTCTTTATGAGATGAAATCAAGTTGGCTGCAGTTTTCAATTAGTTTTTATTATTTTATTAGTTATGTTCTGAATGATCCCAGCTTCAGACGGAGAGGAAACCTTGACAACAGTTTTGCTTGTGTTCTCAGTAATGACCTGTGAAATAGAAGAGACAATGTTCATAAATGTTAAAGAATATAGGATGTGACTTACAATTAATAACCATTTGTTAAAAAGACCATCTACTGATGCATCAAGGCTGTGGGGGGTGGGGGAGAAGATACATCTTTCAACTCAGTCAATACCCATATAATCCTAATTTTCTCTTTTATTACTGTGCAAATAGATCGGGAATATGTTATAACACATCGATTAACAGCAATGTATGTGTCAACTTGTAAACGAACGGGCATTTAAAAAAGCACAACGTAGTTTTATAGGTTAATTATTTTAATTCTACAGAGTGACAAATGCCTTGATCCGTAAAAAGTAACACATTAGTGAATTGGGTTCTTCCAGCCTCCTCCACCTCTGATCCAGCCAGATCAGAGATGGATGCAGGGTCTGGCTGCATCAGAGGTGGAGGCTGGGTCTGGCTAGATCGGGAGGGAAGAGCGAAAGAGATGGATGATAGAGAGAGAGAAGGACCCAGCCTCCATCTCTGATCTAGCCAGATCCAGCCTCCACTTCTGATCCAGCCAGACCGAGACTCCACCTCAAATCCAGACCCAGCCTCTTCCATCTCTGATCCAGCCAGACACAGCCTCCATCTCTGATCGAGGCAGACCCAGCCTCCTCCTCCTCTGATCCAGCCAGACCCTGCCTTCATCTCTGGTCTGGCTGGATCAGGACGGAAGAGAGAGAGAGAGACGGATGATAGAGAGAGAGAAGGACCCAGCCTCCATCTCTGATCTAGCCAGATCCAGCCTCTGCTTCTGATCCAGCCAGACTGAGACTCCACCTCTAATCCAGACCCAGCCTCTTCCATCTCTGATCCAGCCAGACCCAGCCTCCATCGCTGATCTGGCTGGATCAGAGGTGGAGGAGGCAGGGTCTGGCTGGATGCGAGATGGAGGAGGTTGGGTTTGGCTGGATCAAAAGAGAAGAGAGAGAGAGACGGAAGATAGAGAGAGAGATGGACCCAGCCTCCACATCTGATCCAGCCAGACCCTGCATCCATCTCTGATCTGGCTGGATCAGAGGTGGAGGAGGCTGGGTCTGACTGGATCAGAGGTGGAGGAGGCTGGGTCTAGCTGGTTCAGAGGTGGAGGCTCTGCCTGGGTGGATAAGAGATGGAAGATGGGTCTGGCTGGATGAGAGGTGGAGGAGGATGGGTCTGGCTGGATGAGAGGTGGAGGAGGCTGGGTCTGGCTGGATCAGAGGTGGAAGCTTGGTCTGGCTGTATCAGATGTGGAGGCTGGGTCTGGCTGGATCAGATGTTGAGGTCTGGCTGGATCAGAGGTGGAGGCTCTGTCGGGGTGGATAAGAGATGGAGGCTGGGTCTGGCTGGATCAGATGTTGAGGTCTAGCTGGATCAGAGGTGGAGGCTCTGTCGGGGTGGATAAGAGATGGAGGCTGGGTCTGGCTGGATCAGAGGTGGAGGCTGGGTCCTTCTCTCTCTCTATCTTCCGTCTCTCTCTCTCTCTTCACTCCAGATCCAACCAAACCCAGCCTCCATCTCTGATCCAGCCAGATCGAGCCTCCGCCTCCGATTCAGCCAGACCGAGACTCCACATCTGATCCAGCCAGACCCAGCCTCCATCTCTGATCGAGGCAGACCCAGCCTCCTCCTCCTCTGATCCAGCCAGACCCTGCCTTCATCTCTGGTCTGGCTGGATCTGAGGTGGAGGCTGGGTCTGGCTGGATCGGGAGGGAAGAGAGAAAGAGACGGATGATAGAGCGAGAGAAGGACCCAGCCTCCACCTCTGATCCAGCCAGACCGAGACTCCACCTCCAATCCAGCCAGACCCAGCCTCCTCCATGTTTGGTCCAGCCAGACCCCGCATCCATTTCTGATCTGGCTGGATCAGAGGTGGAGGAGGCTGGGTCTGGCTGGATCAGAGGTGGAGGAGGCTGGGTCTGGCTGGTTCAGAGGCGGAGGCTCTGCCTGGGTTGATAAGAGATGGAGGATGGGTCTGGCTGGATGAGAGATGGAGGAGGCTGGGTCTGGCTGGATAAGAGGTGGAAGCTGGGTCTGGCTGGATCAGATGTTGAGGTCTGGCTGGATCAGAGGTGGAGGCTCTGTCTGGGTGGATAAGAGATGGAGGCTGGGTCTGGCTGGATTAGAGATGGAGGAGCCTGGGTCTGGCTGCATCAGAGGTGGAGGCTGGGTCTGGCTGGATCAGAGGTGGAGGCTGGGTCTGGCTGGATCTGGAGTGAAGAGAGAGAGAGAGAGACGGAAGATAGCGAGAGAGAAGGACCCAGCCTCCACCTCTGATCCAGGCAGACCCAGCCTCCACCTCTGATCCAGGCAGACCCAGCCTCCTCCTCCTCTGATCGAGGCAGACCCAGCCTCCTCCTCCTCTGATCCAGCCAGACCTAGACTCCACCTCTAATCCAGACCCAGCCTCTTCCATCTCTGATCCAGCCAGACACAGCCTCCATCGCTGATCTGGCTGAATCAGAGGTGGAGGAGGAAGCTGGGTCTGACTGGATGCGAGATGGAGGAGGCTGGGTTTGGCTGGATCAGGAGAGGAGAGAGAGAGACGGAAGATAGAGAGAGAGATGGACCCAGCCTCCACATCTGATCCAGCCAGACTCAGCCTCCATCTTTGATCCAGCCAGACCCAGCCTCTTCCAGCTCTGATCCAGCCAGATCAGAGATGGAGGATGGGTCCTTGTCTCTCTCTATCCTCCGTCACTCTCTCTCTTCTCTCCAGCTCCAGCCAGACCCAGCCTCCATCTCTGATCCAGCCAGACCGAGACTCCACCTCTAATCCAGACCCAGCCTCTTCTATCTCTGATCCAGCCAGACCCTGCATCCATCTCTGATCTGGCTGGATCAGAGGTGGAGGACGCTGGGTCTGACTGGGTCAGAGGTGGAGGATGCTGGGTCTGACTGGATCAGAGGTGGAGGATGCTGGGTCTGACTGGATCAGAGGTGGAGGAGGCTGGGTCTAGCTGGTTCAGAGGTGGAGGTTCTGTCTGGGTGGATAAGAGATGGAGGATGGGTCTGGCTGGATGAGAGGTGAAGGAGGCTGGGTCTGGGTGGATCAGAGGTGGAAGCTTGGTCTGGCTGGATCAGATGTGGAGGCTGGGTCTGGCTGGATCAGATGTTGAGGTCTGGCTGGATCAGAGGTGGAAGCTGGGTCCTTCTCTCTCTCTATCCTCCGTCTCTCTCTCTCTTCACTCCAGATCCAGCCAAACCCAGCCTCCATCTCTGATCCAGCCAGATCGAGCCTCCACCTCCGATCCAGCCAGCCCGAGACTCCATCTCTGATCCAGCCAGACCCAGCCTCCATCTCTGATCGAGGCAGACCCAGCCTCCTCCTCCTCTGATCCAGCCAGACCCCGCCTCCATCTCTGATCTAGGCATACCCAGTCTCCACCTCTGATCCAGCCAGACCGAGACTCCACCTCCAATCCAGCCAGACCCAGCCTCCTCCTCCTCTGAACCAGCCAGACCCAGCCTCCTCCATCTTTGGTCCAGCCAGACCCCGCATCCATTTCTGATCTGGCTGGATCAGAGGTGGAGGAGGCTGGCTCTGGCTGGATCAGCGGTGGAGGAGGCTGGGTCTGGCTGGTTCAGAGGCGGAGGCTCTGCCTGGGTTGATAAGAGATGGAGGATGGGTCTGGCTGGATGAGAGATGGAGGAGGCTGGGTCTGGCTGGATAAGAGGTGGAAGCTGGGTCTGGCTGGATCAGATGTTGAGGTCTGGCTGGATCAGAGGTGGAGGCTCTTTCGGGGTGGATAAGAGATGGAGGCTGGGTCTGGCTGGATTAGTGATGGAGGAGGCTGGGTCTGGCTGGATCAGAGATGGAGGAGGCTGGGTCTGGCTGCATCAGAGGTGGAGGCTGGGTCTGGCTGGATCAGAGGTGGAAGCTGGGTCTGGCTGGATCTGGAGTGAGGAGAGAGAGAGAGACGGAAGATAGAGAGAGAGAAGGACCCAGCCTCCACCTCTGATCCAGGCAGACCCAGCCTCCACCTCTGATCCAGCCAGACCCAGCCTCCATCTCTGGTCTGGCTGGATCAGAGGTGGAGGCAGGGTCTGGCTGGATCGGGAGGGAAAAGAGAAAGAGACGGATGATAGAGAGAGAGAAGGACCCAGCCTCCACCTCTGATCCAGTCAGACCGAGACAACACCTCTAATCCAGACCCAGCCTCTTCCATCTCTGATCCAGCCAGACCCAGCCTCCATCGCTGATCTGGCTGAATCAGAGGTGGAGGAGGAAGCTGGGTCTGGCTGGATGTGAGATGGAGGAGGCTGAGTCTGGCTGGATCAGGAGAGAAGAGAGAAAGAGACGGAAGCTAGAGAGAGAGAGATGGACCCAGCCTCCACCTCTGATCCAGCCAGACCGAGACTCCACCTCTAATCCAGACCCAGCCTCTTCCATCTCTGATCCAGCCAGACCCTGCATCCATCTCTGATCTGGCTGGATCAGAGGTGGAGGAGGCTGGGTCTAGCTGGTTCAGAGGTGGAGGCTCTGTCTGGGTGGATAAGAGATGGAGGATGGGTCTGGCTGGATGAGAGGTGGAGGAGGCTGGGTCTGGCTGGATCAGAGGAGGAGGAGGCTGGGTCTGGCTAGATCAGAGGTGGAAGCTTGGTCTGGCTGGATCAGATGTGGAGGCTGGGTCTGGCTGGATCAGATGTTGAGGTCTGGCTGGATCAGAGATGGAGGAGGCTGGGTCTGGCTGGATCAGGAGGGAAGACAGAGAGAGACGGATGATAGAGAGAGAGAAGGACCCAGCCTCCATCTCTGATCTAGCCAGATCCAGCCTCTACTTCTGATCCAGCCAGACTGAGACTCCACCTCTAATCCAGACCCAGCCTCTTCCATCTCTGATCCAGCCAGACCCAGCCTCCATCGCTGATCTGGCTGGATCAGAGGTGGAGGAGGCAGGGTCTGGCTGGATGCGAGATGGAGGAGGTTGGGTTTGGCTGGATCAGGAGAGAAGAGAGAGAGAGATGGAGGATAGAGAGAGAGATGGACCCAGCCTCCACATCTGATCCAGCCAGACCCAGCCTCCACCTCTGATCCAGCCAGACCCAGCCTCCACCTCCGATCCAGCCAGACCCAGCCTCCTCCATCACCGCTCCAGCCAGACCCAGCCTCCTCCATCTCTGATCCAACCAGACCCTGCATCCATCTCTGATCTGGCTGGATCAGAGGTGGAGGAGGCTGGGTCTGACTGGATCAGAGGTGGAGGAGGCTGGGTCTGCCTGGATCAGGGGTGGAGGAGGCTGGGTCTAGCTGGTTCAGAGGTGGAGGCTCTGCCTGGGTGGATAAGAGATGGAGGATGGGTCTGGCTGGATGAGAGGTGGAGGAGGCTGGGTCTGGCTGGATGTGAGATGGAGGAGGCTGGGTCTAGCTGCATCAGATGTGGAGGACGCTGTGTCTGGCTGGATCAGGAGAGAAGACAGAGAGACGGAGGATAGAGAGAGAGATGGACCCAGCCTCCACCTCTGATCCAGCCAGACCCAGCCTCCTCCATCTCCGATCCAGCCACACCAGCCTCCATCTCTCACTGAGCCAGACCCAGCCTCCATCTGTGATCCATCCAGACTCAGCCTCCTCCATCTCAGATCCAGCCAGATCGAGCCTCCACCTCTGATCGAGGCAGACCGAGACTCCACATCTGATCCAGCCAGACCCTGCCTTCATCTCTGGTTTGGCTGGATCACAGGTGGAGGAGGCTGGGTCTGGCTGGATCGGGAGGGAAGAGAGAGAGAGACGGATGATAGAGAGAGAGAAGGACCCAGCCTCCATCTCTGATCAAGCCAAACCCAGCCTCCTCCTCTGATCCAGCCAGACCCCGCATCCATCTCTGATCTGGCTGGATCAGAGGTGGAGGAGGCTGGATCTGGCTGGATCAGAGGTGGAGGAGGCTGGGTCTGGCTGGACCAGAGGTGGAGGCTCTGCCTGGGTGGATAAGAGATGGAGGATGGATCTGGCTGGATGAGAGATGGAGGAGGCTGGGTCTGGCTGGATCGGAGGTGGAAGCTTGGTCTGGATGGATCAGATGTGGAGGCTGGGTCTGGCTGGATCGGCAATGGAGGAGGCTGGGTCTGGCTGGATCGGAGGTGGAAGCTGAGTCTGGCTGGATCAGAGGTGGAGGCTGGGTCTGCCTGGATCAGATGTTGAGGTCTGGCTGGATCAGAGGTGGAGGCTCTGTCGGGGTGGATAAGAGGTGGAGTCTCGGTCTGGCTGGATCAGAGATGGAAGAGGCTGGGTCTGGATTAGAGGTGGAGTCTCAGTCTGGCTGGATCAGAAGTAGAGGCTGGATCTGCCTAGATCAGAGATGGAGGCTAGGTCCTTCTCTCTCTCTATCCTCCGTCTCTCTCTCTCTTCACTCCAGATCCAGCGAAACCCAGCGTCCACCTCTGATCCAGCCAGACTGAGACTCCACATCTGATCCAGCCAGACCCAGCCTCCATCTTTGATCTAGGCACACCCAATCTCCACCTCTGATCCAGCCAGACCGAGACTCCACCTCTAATCCAGCCAGACCCAGCCTCCTCCTCCTCTGATCCAGCCAGACCCTGCCTTCATCTCTGGTTTGGCTGGATCAGAGGTGGAGGAGGCTGGGTCTGGCTGCATCAGAGGTGGAGGCTGGGTCTGGCTAGATCGGGAGGGAAGAGAGAAAGAGATGGATGATAGAGAGAGAGAAGGACCCAGCCTCCATCTCTGATCTAGCCAGATCCAGCCTCCACTTCTGATCCAGCCAGACTGAGACTCCACCTCAAATCCAGACCCAGCCTCTTCCATCTCTGATCCAGCCAGACACAGCCTCCATCTCTGATCGAGGCAGACCCAGCCTCCTCCTCCTCTGATCCAGCCAGACCCTGCCTTCATCTCTGGTCTGGCTGGATCAGGAGGGAAGAGAGAGAGAGAGACGGATGATAGAGAGAGAGAAGGACCCACCCTCCATCTCTGATCTAGCCAGATCCAGCCTCTGCTTCTGATCCAGCCAGACTGAGACTCCACCTCTAATCCAGACCCAGCCTCTTCCATCTCTGATCCAGCCAGACCCAGCCTCCATCGCTGATCTGGCTGGATCAGAGGTGGAGGAGGCAGGGTCTGGCTGGATGCGAGATGGAGGAGGTTGGGTTTGGCTGGATCAAAAGAGAAGAGAGAGAGAGACGAAAGATAGAGAGAGAGATGGACCCAGCCTCCACATCTGATCCAGCCAGACCCAGCCTCCATCTCTGATCCACCCAGACCCTGCATCCACCTCTGATCTGGCTGGATCAGAGGTGGAGGAGGCTGGGTCTGACTGGATCAGAGGTGGAGGAGGCTGGGTCTAGCTGGTTCAGAGGTGGAGGCTCTGCCTGGGTGGATAAGAGATGGAGGATGGGTCTGGCTGGATGAGAGGTGGAGGAGGCTGGGTCTGGCTGGATCAGAGGTGGAAGCTTGGTCTGGCTGTATCAGATGTGGAGGCTGGGTCTGGCTGGATCAGATGTTGAGGTCTGGCTGGATCAGAGGTGGAGGCTCTGTCGGGGTGGATAAGAGATGGAGGCTGGGTCTGGCTGGATCAGATGTTGAGGTCTAGCTGGATCAGAGGTGGCGGCTCTGTCGGGGTGGATAAGAGATGGAGGCTGGGTCTGGCTGGATTAGAGATGGAGGAGGCTGGGTCTGGCTGGATCAGAGGTGGAGGCTGGGTCCTTCTCTCTCTCTATCTTCCGTCTCTCTCTCTCTCTTCACTCCAGATCCAACCAAACCCAGCCTCCATCTCTGATCCAGCCAGATCGAGCCTCCGCCTCCGATTCAGCCAGACCGAGACTCCACATCTGATCCAGCCAGACCCAGCCTCCATCTCTGATCGAGGCAGACCCAGCCTCCTCCTCCTCTGATCCAGCCAGACCCTGCCTTCATCTCTGGTCTGGCTGGATCTGAGGTGGAGGCTGGGTCTGGCTGGATCGGGAGGGAAGAGAGAAAGAGACGGATGATAGAGCGAGAGAAGGACCCAGCCTCCACCTCTGATCCAGCCAGACCCAGCCTCCTCCATCACTAATCCAGCCAGACCCAGCCTCCATCTCTTATCCACCCCGAAAGAGCCTCCACCTCTGATCCAGCCAGACCTCAACATCTGATCCAGCCAGACCCAGCTTCCACCTCTTATCCAGCCAGACCCAGCCTCCTCCATCTCTCATCCAGCCAGACCCATCCTCCATCTCTTATCAACCCAGGCAGAGCCTCCGCCTCTGAACCAGCCAGACCCAGCCTCCTCCACCGCTGATCCAGCCAGAGCCAGCCTCCTCCACCTCTGATCCAGCCAGATCAGAAATGGATGCGGGGTCTGGCTGGACCAAAGACGGAGGAGGCTGGGTCTGGCTGGTTCAGAGGAGGAGGAGGCTGGGTCTGGCTGGATTGGAGGTGGAGTCTCGGTCTGGCTGGATCAGAGGTGGAGATTGGGTATGCCTAGATCAGAGGTGGAAGCTTGGTCTGGCTGGATCAGATGTGGAGGCTGGGTCTGGCTGGATCAGATGTTAAGGTCTGGCTGGATCAGAGGTGGAAGCTGGGTCCTTCTCTCTCTCTATCCTCCGTCTCTCTCTCTCTTCACTCCAGATCCAGCCAAACCCAGCCTCCATCTCTGATCCAGCCAGATCGAGCCTCCACCTCCGATCCAGCCAGCCCGAGACTCCATCTCTGATCCAGCCAGACCCAGCCTCCAGCTCTGATCGAGGCAGACCCAGCCTCCTCCTCCTCTGATCCAGCCAGACCCCGCCTCCATCTCTGATCTAGGCATACCCAATCTCCACCTCTGATCCAGCCAGACCGAGACTCCACCTCCAATCCAGCCAGACCCAGCCTCCTCCTCCTCTGAACCAGCCAGACCCAGTCTCCTCCGTCTTTGGTCCAGCCAGACCCCGCATCCATTTCTGATCTGGCTGGATCAGAGGTGGAGGAGGCTGGCTCTGGCTGGATCAGCGGTGGAGGAGGCTGGGTCTGGCTGGTTCAGAGGCGGAGGCTCTGCCTGGGTTGATAAGAGATGGAGGATGGGTCTGGCTGGATGAGAGATGGAGGAGGCTGGGTCTGGCTGGATAAGAGGTGGAAGCTGGGTCTGGCTGGATCAGATGTTGAGGTCTGGCTGGATCAGAGGTGGAGGCTCTTTCGGGGTGGATAAGAGATGGAGGCTGGGTCTGGCTGGATTAGTGATGGAGGAGGCTGGGTCTGGCTGGATCAGAGGTGGAGGCTAGGTCCTTCTCTCTCTCTATCTTCCGTCTCTCTCTCTTCACTCCAGATCCAACCAAACCCAGCCTCCATCTCTGATCCAGCCAGATCGAGCCTCCGCCTCCGATTCAGCCAGACCGAGACTCCACATCTGATCCAGCCAGACCCAGCCTCCATCTCTGATCGAGGCAGACCCAGCCTCCTCCTCCTCTGATCCAGCCAGACCCTGCCTTCATCTCTGGTCTGGCTGGATCTGAGGTGGAGGCTGGGTCTGGCTGGATCGGGAGGGAAGAGAGAAAGAGACGGATGATAGAGCGAGAGAAGGACCCAGCCTCCACCTCTGATCCAGCCAGACCGAGACTCCACCTCCAATCCAGCCAGACCCAGCCTCCTCCATGTTTGGTCCAGCCAGACCCCGCATCCATTTCTGATCTGGCTGGATCAGACCCAGCCTCCACATCTGATCCAGCCAGACTCAGCCTCCATCTTTGATCCAGCCAGACCCAGCCTCTTCCAGCTCTGATCCAGCCAGATCAGAGATGGAGGATGGGTCCTTGTCTCTCTCTATCCTCCGTCACTCTCTCTCTTCTCTCCAGCTCCAGCCAGACCCAGCCTCCATCTCTGATCCAGCCAGACCGAGACTCCACCTCTAATCCAGACCCAGCGTCTTCCATCTCTGATCCAGCCAGACCCTGCATCCATCTCTGATCTGGCTGGATCAGAGGTGGAGGACGCTGGGTCTGACTGGATCAGAGGTGGAGGATGCTGGGTCTGACTGGATCAGAGGTGGAGGAGGCTGGGTCTAGCTGGTTCAGAGGTGGAGGCTCTGTCTGGGTGGATAAGAGATGGAGGATGGGTCTGGCTGGATGAGAGGTGAAGGAGGCTGGGTCTGGGTGGATCAGAGGTGGAAGCTTGGTCTGGCTGGATCAGATGTGGAGGCTGGGTCTGGCTGGATCAGATGTTAAGGTCTGGCTGGATCAGAGGTGGAAGCTGGGTCCTTCTCTCTCTCTATCCTCCGTCTCTCTCTCTCTTCACTCCAGATCCAGCCAAACCCAGCCTCCATCTCTGATCCAGCCAGATCAAGCCTCCACCTCCGATCCAGCCAGCCCGAGACTCCATCTCTGATCCAGCCAGACGCAGCCTCCATCTCTGATCGAGGCAGACCCAGCCTCCTCCTCCTCTGATCCAGCCAGACCCCGCCTCCATCTCTGATCTAGGCATACCCAATCTCCACCTCTGATCCAGCCAGACCGAGACTCCACCTCCAATCCAGCCAGACCCAGCCTCCTCCTCCTCTGAACCAGCCAGACCCAGCCTCCTCCGTCTTTGGTCCAGCCAGACCCCGCATCCATTTCTGATCTGGCTGGATCAGAGGTGGAGGAGGCTGGCTCTGGCTGGATCAGCGGTGGAGGAGGCTGGGTCTGGCTGGTTCAGAGGCGGAGGCTCTGCCTGGGTTGATAAGAGATGGAGGATGGGTCTGGCTGGATGAGAGATGGAGGAGGCTGGGTCTGGCTGGATAAGAGGTGGAAGCTGGGTCTGGCTGGATCAGATGTTGAGGTCTGGCTGGATCAGAGGTGGAGGCTCTTTCGGGGTGGATAAGAGATGGCTGGGTCTGGCTGGATTAATGATGGAGGAGGCTGGGTCTGGCTGGATCAGAGATGGAGGAGGCTGGGTCTGGCTGCATCAGAGGTGGAGGCTGGGTCTGGCTGGATCAGAGGTGGAAGCTGGGTCTGGCTGGATCTGGAGTGAAGAGAGAGAGAGACGGAAGATAGAGAGAGAGAAGGACCCAGCCTCCACCTCTGATCCAGGCAGACCCAGCCTCCACCTCTGATCCAGCCAGACCCAGCCTCCATCTCTGGTCTGGCTGGATCAGAGGTGGAGGCAGGGTTTGGCTGGATCAGGAGAGAAGAGAGAGAGAGATGGAGGATAGAGAGAGAGATGGACCCAGCCTCCCCATCTGATCCAGCCAGACCCAGCCTCCACCTCTGATCCAGCCAGACCCAGCCTCCACCTCCGATCCAGCCAGACCCAGCCTCCTCCATCACCGCTCCAGCCAGACCCAGCCTCCTCCATCACCGCTCCAGCCAGACCCAGCCTCCACATCTCTGATCCAGCCAGACCCCGCATCCATCTCTGAGCTGGCTGGATCACAGGTGGAGGACGCTGGGTCTGACTGGATCAGAGGTGGAGGAGGCTGGGTCTAGCTGGTTCAGAGGTAGAGGCTCTGCCTGGGTGGATAAGAGATGGAGGATGGGTCTGTCTGGATTAGAGATAGAGAAGGCTGGGTCTGGCTGGATCAGGAGAGAAGAGAGAGAGAGACGGAAGATAGAGAGAGAGAAGGACCCAGCCTCCACCTCTGATCCAGCCAGACCGAGACTCCACCTCTAATCCAGACCCAGCCTCTTCCATATCTGATCCAGCCAGACCCAGCCTCCATCGCTGATCTGGCTGGATCAGAGGTGGAGGAGGACGCTGGGTCTGGCTGGATGTGAGATGGAGGAGGCTGGGTCTGGCTGGATCAGGAGAGAAGAGAGAGAGGGACGGAAGATAGAGAGAGAGAGATGTACCCAGCCTCCACATCTGATCCAGCCAGACCTAGCCTCCATCTCTGATCCAGCCAGACCTGGGTCCTTCTCTCTCTCTATCCTCCGTCTCTCTCTCTCTTCTCTCCAGCTCCAGCCAGACCCAGCCTCCATCTCTGATCCAGCCAGACCGAGACTCCACCTCTAATCCAGACCCAGCCTCTTCCAACTCTGATCCAGCCAGACCCTGCATCCATCTCTGATCTGGCTGGATCAGAGGTGGAGGACGCTGGGTCTGACTGGATCAGAGGTGGAGGAGGCTGGGTCTAGCTGGTTCAGAGGTGGAGGCTCTGTCTGGGTGGATAAGAGATGGAGGATGGGTCTGGCTGGATGAGAGGTGGAGGAGGCTGGGTCTGGCTGGATCAGAGGTAGAAGCTTGGTCTGGCTGTATCAGATGTGGAGGCTGGGTCTGGCTGGATCAGATGTGGAGGATGGGTCTGGCTGGATGAGAGATGGAGGAGGTTGGGTCTGGCTGGATAAGAGGTGGAAGCTGGGTCTGGCTGGATCAGATGTTGAGGTCTGGCTGGATCAGAGGAGGAGGCTCTGTCGGGGTGGATAAGAGATGGAGCCTGGGTCTGGCTGGATTAGAGATGGAGGAGGCTGGGTCTGGCTGGATCAGAGGTGGAGGCTGGGTCCTTCTCTCTCTCTATCCTCCGTCTCTCTCTCTCTTCACTCCAGATCCAGCCAAACCCAGCCTCCATCTTTGATCCAGCCAGATCGAGACTCCACCTCTAATCCAGACCCAGCCTCTTCCAACTCTGATCCAGCCAGACCCTGCATCCATCTCTGATCTGGCTGGATCAGAGGTGGAGGAGGCTGAGTCTAGCTGGTTCAGAGGTGGAGGCTCTGTCTGGGTGGATAAGAGATGGAGGAGGCTGGGTCTGGCTGGATCAGGTGTGGAGGCTGGGTCTGGCTGGATCAGATGTTGAGGTCTGGCTGGATCAGAGGTGGAGGCTCTGCCTGGGATGATAAGAGATGGAGGATGGGTCTGGCTGGATGAGAGATGGAGGAGGCTGGGTCTGGCTGGATAAGAGGTGGAAGCTGGGTCTGGCTGGATCAGATGTTGAGGTCTGGCTGGATCAGAGGTGGAGGCTCTGCCTGGGTTGATAAGAGATGGAGGATGGGTCTGGCTGGATGAGAGATGGAGGAGGCTGGGTCTGGCTGGATAAGAGGTGGAAGCTGGGTCTGGTTGGATTAGAGATGGAGGAGGTTGGGTTTGGCTGGATCAGGAGAGAAGAGAGAGAGACGGAGGATAGAGAGAGAGATGGACCCAGCCTCCACATCTGATCCAGCCAGACCCAGCCTCCTCCATCGCCGATCCAGCCAGACCCAGCCTCCACATCTGATCCAGAGAGAGATGGAGGAGAGAAAGAGAGAGAGAGAGAGAGAGAGAGAGATGGAGGATAGAGAGAGCAAAGGAGAGAGGGCGAGAGAAAGAGCGAGAGAGAAGGAAAGAGTGAACAGCGAGGGAGAAAGTGGGAGAGAGAAGAAGAAAATGAGGAGGAGAGATTAGAAGAGAGATGAGAGAGGGAGAGCGAGAAGAGCAAGGAAGAGAGAGAAGAGCGAGGGGGTGAGAGAAAGAAGGTGGAGAGAAGTGAGAGGGAGAGAAGAGAGAGAGACAGAGGGAGAAAAAAGAGAGAGAAAAGAGCGAGGGAGAAAGTGGGAGAGATAGGAGGAGAGAGGGGAGAAGAGATTAGGAGGGAGAGAGAAAGGATGAAAGAGAAGAGCGAGGGAGAGAGTGAAGAAGAGAGAAGAGAGATACTGAGGGGGATAGAGAGAAGGAGGCGATAGATAGATAAATGGAGAGAAAGAGAGAGATGGAGGATAGAGAGAGAGGGAGAAAAAGGGAGAGCGAGAAGAAGATAGAAAAAAGAGGGACCGAAAGAGAGAGAAGGAAAGAGATGAGAGGGAGAGAGTGAGGGAGAGGAGAGATAGAAGAGATAGAGAGGGAGAGAGAAAGGCAGAGAGAGGGAGAGAGGAGAGCAGGAGAAAGAAGAGTGTGGGAGAAACGGGGAGAGAGAGGGGAGTAGAGAGAAGAGCGAGGGAAAGAGAGAAGGAGAGAGAGAAGAAAGATATTAAGAGAGAGGGGGAGAGAGTGAGAAGAGACAGGTAGAGGGGGAGAGACAAAGACAGAGAGAGAGGTAGAGAGAGAGAGCGAGATGGGAGAAGGAGAGAAAGAGAGCAGAGATTAGGAGAGAGATGAGAGGGAGCAAGGGAGAGAAAGAGGGGGGCATAGCAGGAGCAATAAAGATAGGCTCCAGGAAAGGCTTAAGGGCAGGAGCAGAGAGGGGTTTTGGACAATTCAGCGGACCACCTCGGCGGCGCCTCACAGGGCAAGCAGGTGGAGAAGGGGGCACAGCAGCTGGCAGGTGGCGCAGCGGCAGCAGGAGGCAGGGGCAGAGGGGCAGCAGCAGGCGGGGGGCATAGCAGCGGCAGCAGCAGGCGGGGGCAGAGCGGCAGCAGCAGGCAGGGGCAGACGGGCAGCAGCAGGCAGGGGCAGACGGGCAGCAGCAGGCAGGAGCACAGCAGGAGCAGAGGGGGAGTTTACACAGGGAGGACGGACACGCTTAGGAGCGGGAGCAAGAGCAGAGCTGGGTTCTGGACGCTTCACTGGACCAGCTGGGCGGCACCTAAGACGGCAAGCAGGAGCAGAGGGGGAGTTTACACAGGGAGGACGGACACGCTTAGGAGCAGGAGCAGGAGCAAGAGGAGAGCTGGGTTCTGGACGCTTCACTGGACCAGCTGCGCGGCACCTAAGACGGCAAGCAGGAGCAGAGGGGGAGTTTACACAGGGAGGACGGACACGCTTAGGAGCAGGAGCAGGAGCAAGAGGAGAGCTGGGTTCTGGACGCTTCACTGGACCAGCTGCGCGGCACCTAAGACGGCAAGCAGGAGCAGAGGGGGAGTTTACACAGGGAGGACGGACACGCTTAGGAGCAGGAGCAGGAGCAAGAGGAGAGCTGGGTTCTGGACGCTTCACTGGACCAGCTGGGCGGCACCTAAGACGGCAAGCAGGAGCAGAGGGGGAGTTTACACAGGGAGGACGGACACGCTTAGGAGCAGGAGCAGAGCTGGAATTTGGATCCTTCACTGGACCAGCTCGGTGGAGTTTCGGACGCCAAGCAGGAACGGAGGGAGAAGAAGTAGGAGCAGCAGGCAGGGACGTAGCAGGAGCAAAGGGGGAGTTTACACAGGGAGGAGGGACACGCTTAGCAGCAGGAGCAGGAGCAGAGCTGGAATTTGGATCCTTCACTGGACCAGCTCGGTGGAGTTTCGGACGCCAAGCAGGAACGGAGGGAGAAGAAGTAGGAGCAGCAGGCAGGGACGTAGCAGGAGCAAAGGGGGAGTTTACACAGGGAGAAGGGACACGCTTAGCAGCAGGAGCAGAGCTGGAATTTGGATCCTTCACTGGACCAGCTCGGTGGTGTTTCCGACGCCAAGCAGGAACGGAGGGAGAAGAAGTAGGAGCAGCAGGCAGGGACGTAGCAGGAGCAAAGGGGGAGTTTACACAGGGAGGAGGGACACGCTTAGCAGCAGGAGTAGGAGCAGAGCTGGAATTTGGATCCTTCACTGGACCAGCTCGGTGGAGTTTCGGACGCCAAGCAGGAACGGAGGGAGAAGAAGTAGGAGCAGCAGGCAGGGACGTAGCAGGAGCAAAGGGGGAGTTTACACAGGGAGAAGGGACACCCTTAGCAGCAGAAGCAGAGCTGGAATTTGGATCCTTCACTGGACCAGCTCGGTGGAGTTTCGGACGCCAAGCAGGAATGGAGGGAGAAGAAGTAGGAGCAGCAGGCAGGGACGTAGCAGGAGCAAAGGGGGAGTTTACACAGGGAGGAGGGACACGCTTAGCAGCAGGAGTAGGAGCAGAGCTGGAATTTGGATCCTTCACTGGACCAGCTCGGTGGTGTTTCCGACGCCAAGCAGGAACGGAGGGAGAAGAAGTAGGAGCAGCAGGCAGGGACGTAGCAGGAGCAAAGGGGGAGTTTACACAGGGAGGAGGGACACCCTTAGCAGCAGGAGCAGAGCTGGAATTTGGATCCTTCACTGGACCAGCTCGGTGGAGTTTCGGACGCCAAGCAGGAACGGAGGGAGAAGAAGTAGGAGCAGCAGGCAGGTGCATAGTGGCAGCAGGTAGGGAAGGAAGCAGTGTATATGTGTGAGTGCTTTTGTGTGTGTTTAGTTGTTTTTACAAGTGTGTGTTTGTTTATGTGTTTTAACGAGTGTGTGTTTGTGTAAGTGTGTGTGTGCGTGTGCGTGTGCGTGTGCGTGTGTGTGTGTGTGTGTGTGTGTGTGCGTGCGCGAGGTACTGTGCTGGAGGTCTAGTCTGGAGGTCTGGAGGTCTGGAGGTCTGGAGGCCTGGAGGCCTGGAGGCCTGGAGGCCTGGAGGCCTGGAGGTCTGGAGCTGTAGTGGGCCTCGGCTCACACGGGTCTGTGGAGAGAAACATTTGTGTCAGACACCAAAACGAACAGGACGCACATACAAGAGTACAGCAAACCCAGAGGGACAAAAGACAAACTGCAGAGACCAACATATGTCTCACTCACTTTTCTTAAATTTAAATTGAATTTGAACCAAATGGCAAAATAGCAATTGTTTACAAATTATGTTTATTACTTTTTATATAAATAAAAGTTGTCACTTTAAAGCAGCTCTATGCATACATACATTATGCTACAATATATACTGTATAGGCTATATATGAGTACCTTGGGGGTGTAACGCCTTTTTCTGTGTGACACACCTTTGTAGCAAAATCCCAAAATGATTTTCAAAAACAAATCAGTTTTACAACAATTGTAAAGACAAAAAACATCATTTTTTGTGTAGCTCTTTTAATTCTAGACATTTTAACCCTATGCTGTAACCTCTCCTGTCACCCCTACTGGACATGCACTATAAATTTGCCATGTCAAAATATTCTAATAAATGACTTATTATGTCTCTAGTGTTGGTTTAAACACTGGTTTTTCAAAGTCAAAGTTAAAGTTTTTCAGAAAAGATGAGTTGAGTACAATTTTTTTTTTTTATTAAATTTGTTCTGTATCTTAAACCCTTATCCCCTGAGCTCTTCGTAGTGCATAAATGTCAGATGAGCTCCTTCTGGTTTGTGTGTAACTTTCTTTCTAAATATGTGATTTTTCACACCACAAGACGCCCTCTGGACTGCAGCATGTTTATATCTTTTTTAGATTTAAAGTAGTAATAAATATAATACTATTAATATATAATAATATATTGTAATATTATTAAATTATGTATACATGCTACATGTATATTGCGTTTATGCGCAATAACACCTTTATTAACTCTGAGAAAACTCCGGAGCCTGAGTGTCCTAACGTCAATACCATCTCTGGCTGTTTCCTTATGGTTATAATTTTGCATTAAAAGGACTTTCTTTGAATAAACTCACCGTAATCATGATCTAGGTATTGTTAAAAGGGTAGTTTGCTCAAATATTGGTTGCTTTTTGTATAACATGGTAAAATCCCAAAGGGATTAACATATGAACACAGAAAGTCAAAAACCTTACGTTTTTCCACACAAAGATCGCGTAAGTCCCAGTCAGGGGGCGGTCAGTATCAGTCTGTTAAAATGTCCCAAAGTTTTGTCTGCTGTTTGCAAAAATCGTCTGGTGAAGATCCGAACACAGGTTCTCGTCTCAGATTAAGTTTGCGAATGGCACAATGCAGCACGTGCGTTTGAAACACGCCCTTAGCAACAAAAACAACAACAGCACGCACGTGCGCACTGACGTCAGCACGTACGCGTCTTCACGTGAACCATGGACGTACAAACAGTGAGGAGACGTCTCTCAAGTGCCTCTCTCGTGTTGCTAACCTGGAGATCAGGTTCATCTCCCGGCGACACAAGGAGGAGCTGTGGAAGGCGGACAAGAACTGCGCTTTTCTACAAGCAACAAGCACTGACAATTTGAGCAAGAAGACCGAGACAAAAGACAAAAACTGTGAAAGAAAGAAAGCGCGAGACGACGGGAAGACTGTACTTCGTGGGTGGAAGAGAATTCATCAGTGGTTATGAGATATCTCCTTGAATAAAAAAGTGTGACTATTACGTCCGTTCCACTTTAGAGGACCTCTGGTTTGGTGCTTCATGTTCTCAGGTTCAACTACATTCTCTTATGAAGATATGACTGTTGTTATTGACTGATTTAGAGTCTTTTTAAACGATTTTTAGATTTTACTGTAATACAAAAATGCATACCTATTAGGGGAGAAAACACATGTTCCATATTAAATTTGTTTACAATGTTTAGATGACTTTATGATGTGCTGATCTCGACGTAGTTTGAGCTATAGTCTAAGGGTTTACTTAGAGCATTATCTTTTGTTTATTTCTATTCATTAGAGTTACTACTTTAATCTGCCTAATCTTTCTATCTTCTCTCTTAATGATGGGGGTTTGCGAAACAACACTGAATGCAAAGCTTTATTTCTTTTTGCCACACAGTTTAAATCTGATTTTGTGTATGTTCAGGAATCTCACTCTGTTACAAATGACACGACTTTTAGGACATTTCACTGGGGTAAAACCATGTGGCTGTGGCATGGCACAGAACACTCAGCAGGGGTCGCTACATTCAAACACAAATTCAATGGGTGGTGGTGATTTTAACTTCACTTTTCTGCATTTATGGATACATGTAAAAGATACAACTCTGATCAGTTAATTGGGCTCCAATATATTTACTGCATAATGACTATAAGATATGTGCTACAATTTTTGCTAAAAGGCGTAAAATGGTATTGAACTCAATTATCGAGGAAGCTCAGTCAGGTTTTATGACCAAAGACATATAACAGATGATATTATGACATTCTGGATTATTCTCATATTTTGGCAGATAATGGTTGTATGTGGTTCTTAGATTAGGCGTTTGATACAGTTAAAACACTGTGCACCGGTAGTAACAGCTCCACCTAGCTCCCCACAATATCCCTATTACTCCTGGAGATTTTGCACAAGTATCTGGGGTTATCCCCTCTGGTGTCTGCATAATGTTTAAAAGTCAATGTAGGTTTGATAATGATAACAAACTTCATATTAAGGCTGTCAAAGACACACCAGCGGGGAAAATCTGCTTTTCAAGTAATTCTACAACAAATAAAATAACAAATCTTTGCTGTTTTAGATAAAAATATTTCTCACTCACTGACTTTTCACACTCACTGACTTTTCTTAAATGTAAATTTTATTTGAACACAATGTTCAAATAAGAATACTATAGAAAATAATAATGCAAACATTTAAAAACAATCAGTTGTAAAACATCAGCGCATTATTGGGGGTAAACTAATTTAAATAAATGGGTTTTGAGTCTGGATTTTAATGTTGGGAGTAAATCAAGTGTGTGTGTGTGTGTGTGTGTGTGTGTGTGTGTGTGTGTGTGTGTGTGTGTGTGTGTGTGTGTGTGTGTGTGTGTGTGTGTGTGTGTGTGTGTGTGTGTGTGTGTGTGTGCGCGTGCGTGCGTGTGTGTTCTCACCCCATATCAACAGGTTATTTAGACTTTGTGTCTTTGTGTCTAACAATCTGCAGTGCCAGATCAACAGTGGTCAGTATGCAGCTAATTCTTTATTTGGATTGATTTATCAAACCCTTATGTAATGTCCTGAACCAATCCAGTGAATTCACGTTTCAAGGTCAGTTTGATTTGTAGAGCACAGACAAGTTGGCTACTGCTTTTAAGGCACAGGAGGTACCCAGTTACTGAATAAATCTATTTCAACAAACAATGGCTATTTACCAGAGGTGGGTATAGTAAGAGTACTGTTACTTCAACTATGTATGTTACTCAAGTCAAGTAAAAGTATGCTACTAGGTAAGTACTCTGAAAAGTACGATTTAAAAAAAAAAAAACATCACTGAGCCTAGATGTGGCCTGAGTGTCCTAACGTTAGTACTCTCTGTCTCTGGCTGTTGCCTTATGGATTTAATTTTGCATTAAAAGGAAAGCATGAATGCACAAGGGTACATTTCTTTGAGTAAACTCACCGTAATCATGATCTAGGTATTGTTAAAAGGGTAGTTTGCTCAAATATTGGTTGCTTTTTGTGTAACATGGTAAAATCCCAAAGGGATTAATATATAAACACGGAAAGTCACAAACCTCAGGTTTTGTCCTGTCAAGAGTCTTGAAGTTGAGTCAGGGGGCGGTCAGTAGGAGTCTGGTTGAAAGTTTTGTCTGCTGTTTGCAAAAATCGTCTGGTGAAGATCCGAACACAGGTTCTCGTCTCAGCTGAAGTTTGCGAATGGCACAATGCAGCAAGTGCGTTTGAAACACGCCCTTAGCAACAAAAACAACAACAGCACGCACGTGCGCACTGACGTCAGCACGTACGCGTCTTCACGTGATCGAACCCTAAACCCTCCAGTCTGTGGATCTAACAAACACAGGCTGTAAAATAACATCTGTAGCTCCTATTACCGACGCGGGGCAGCATAGGCCGACCTGTATTCTGTAGATTTAGCGGCTCCTCTTTATAAATGAGGACTTATTAATATGAATGCGTGTGTGTTTTAAAGCTAGGCTAATTCTGCACTTTGGCCATTGGCCTTGGATCCGACCTGATTGACAGCCTGACAGATCAGCTCATGGGTAGTTTTTATGAGAAATTGGACTGCATTTTATTAGAGAGTTACTGTAAAAAGTTTTTATAGGAGCGTTTCTTCTCTTTCCTGCGCCCCTGCACCTCGCCACAGCGTTCATGACGTAGACTGTTCCTACAGGAAGTACAAAGGCTCTTAGAAAAGTGCCTTATTATACAATCCACAGATCTTGTCCAGGGCTCCTCTATTATGCGTTGAACATGGACGTTTTCCAGTCACTGCTGCTTTCTTTTGTGCCAGTTTGTTGCGCATTCTACAATGGCCACGGAGAAGTGTTTGGCCAAAGGTAACGGACCGTCTCCTCGTGTTGGTTCAGTAGGACATTATCCCACTGAAAATGGTTTTGTAACGTCCTAGGCCCATAGAGAAACCTTCATCTTGTTTGTTGTTTGACAATGACACTGTAAATGTAAACTGCCCCATGTTAAAATGGTTCTGTCATCATTGAGGGCAGGTTCACGCTCTCCTATAGACCTCCTGCAGTCACGTGACCCGGTTTGTTTACGACGCCATGTTGGCAGGCAAAAAGTAGCGAGAGACTGAGATATTTGCATAGACCAGCGAGAGGAATGGATGCCAGCAACGAACTTTCGGACAGAGACAAACATCGTTACACCACTAAACTTCAGAGATTACAAATTAGTGATCCTTATCTAGTGTCTGGTGTGATTTTTAAAACCGTAGTTCAGGTAGCGGAAGGAGGCTCGGGACTTCCAAATGTCCAATATCCCGATATCTACAACTATCTTATTAACTTTCCTTCTTACTACACCGGAGATTCACTGAAGGCGTACAAAAGCCTGGAAGGATACAAATGGACTCAGTCGGGATTCGTGATCGAGGTGCTCTGGAGTTTACCACAAAGGAGTTGTTTTGTTGTTACTGCCAGGGTAAGTAGTGTACCATTTTGCTAGTTAGCATAGGCTAAAGTTATGATGACGCGAGACCGCGAGCTATTTGTAGAAACAGCGACAGTTTTTAGAACTTCTTTTAATTACAAGTGAATCATTCACAAAGATTAAACTGCACTGCACAAGCGACATCCATTAGGTGACAGGTTCCAGCGCTCGGTTTTCTTCAGCGCGCTTCTTGCCCGTTTTATCGCAGAAATCCATTTTTCCCTCCGAGCTGGATCTTTGGGAATGCGATAAAAGGCTCTATCTTTAACTTGTCCTCGGTGGTTTGTGCATCCAGGGACACAGCATGAGTCTACCATCGTTGTAAGCTGGAAGTTTTGTAGGCTAGTCTGTGTGTTTGTTTATAATAATTCCTGCCAAGATGGCGCCCGGTGGTGCATGCTGGGATAGCGTGACGTCATCTGCAGGAGCTCTTAGGCTATAGGGCTACTCTACAGCGTCCCCGAGTGGACATTTATGGGAAATTCAACGTATTATAGAACATTTGTGACTCCAGATTTTGAGGGCCTAAACGTCAACGAAAAGTCCCACATGGGGGTTTAGAATCGACCGACCCGGCGAAAAATGTGATAATATGTAAACGTGTGAGAATGTGTAAAAAAGAACCCAAGAAGTTAAAGTTCTTTATGAGATGAAATCAAGTTGGCTGCAGTTTTCAATTAGTTTTTATTATTTTATTAGTTATGTTCTGAATGATCCCAGCTTCAGACGGAGAGGAAACCTTGACAACAGTTTTGCTTGTGTTCTCAGTAATGACCTGTGAAATAGAAGACACAATGTTCATAAATGTTAAAGAATATAGGATGTGACTTACAATTAATAACCATTTGTTAAAAAGACCATCTACTGATGCATCAAGGCTGTGGGGGGTGGGGGAGAAGATACATCTTTCAACTCAGTCAATACCCATATAATCCTAATTTTCTCTTTTATTACTGTGCAAATAGATCGGGAATATGTTATAACACATCGATTAACAGCAATGTATGTGTCAACTTGTAAACGAACGGGCATTTAAAAAAGCACAACGTAGTTTTATAGGTTAATTATTTTAATTCTACAGAGTGACAAATGCCTTGATCCGTAAAAAGTAACACATTAGTGAATTGGGTTCTTCCATATCTCTAATGTTTACTTAGATACAGCCTACAGACTTAGCACTCAGTAAAGCGTATAGCAAAGGCACGCTTACCTGTGTGATGCTTCGCCTTGTTGCGGACTGAGTGGGGGGAGGACTACGCCGAATCTTCTTCAGTGCTCTTGGAGTTTTAGAAGGAGTTGAGCGTTCACGTTTGTCACCAGGTCCAGATGAATCCTCTGTTATTGTTTCAGTAGTGAGAGTTTCCACGTCTTGTTGCCATTTGCGAAAAATGGTTAGGTTCCATTCCAAGCGCCCGACAAGGCTTACACAAGACTTGCACAGTCTTAATGCAAGACCCAAGTTCACAAGTCGTTGCAACAATGGTGAGCTTCGTGACTTATAAAAGTTTCCAATTACACCATGTCTCATGTTTTTACCGCAACAACGACACACGTCATTTACAACGATCTCTGTAGTGCTGGCTATGTTGAATTAGCTCTCCGTTCTTCGCTACTGTTTATTTACTTTCTCACTGTAGATTTTCGTGTCGCGTTGCCGACGTCACGTCCGCCCTTCTTTGATTGGTTCACTTCTCTGCCCGTTAGTTCTTCTCTGATTGGTTTATTTTGCTGTCTGTTTGCTCATTGTTGACCGCCCAGGAAAATTTGCTGGACCACCAGTGACCAGACTCAGCCGCTGGTACAGCGATGAGTCTGGATTTTTCCAGGCAACATAAGGGAAGTGTGAAAAACAAATGCATGTCATGTTTTCTACTTTCAGTCTTGGTTGAGCAATATGGACTAGTCAGGACATCCTAGGTGTTAGATAGTGACCTTTTTCAGTAGTTGTTAGTGGGTAATATTGTGTAATAAACACCACAGAATTGTCTGTTTTTATCGCCAAGAACACACAGAGGGACTGGAGTTAGGTTATAACCCCATACAGCCAAGAAACTACCAGGTTGTCTTTGGAAATGAGGATTCGTTCTCAATTGACCTACTTGGATATATAAAAGTTAAAAAAGTCGGTACATTTACATTTCTATGAGGAAAAAAATATAGATTTGGGGGATGTTTTTTTGCTTGCTTGTTTGTTTGTTTTTTGGATCGGTGACTTTTAAACAAAGGCTCAAGAGTAGTTGTTCCTTAAGGCTGCCACACACTATGGGATTTTTCGGGCTTGTACAATTTTTAAACGTGTGACAAAAAGCGCACACCACAGATACGAGGAGAATCTTATGAGACTCAAAGGCTACAGCAGGATATGGCTGCAGACCACTGGCTGTAAAATTGTGAGCACAGCTCACGTCTGCTGTTTCCAGTCTACAGTAAAAACTTTGAGCGAGTCGTTTCACTCTAAGTGTTCAAAAGATCAAAGCACTGCACTTCTAGTTTAGATACAAGTCAAAACTGTGTTATTATTTGTGAAATGCGGTGCAATACTTCAGATACATGATTTTTAAAGCATAAAAGATTGGCGATAAAGTACACAGGAGGTAGAGTCACTATTGCTAATCTGCAGCTTCACCCTGATCTGCGCGTTGGTGGATGTAAACAGACACACGTGAGGAACTAATCTCGCCTTTTTACTTTTAAAGAACACCTCAAACTGGATTCATAGCGCTGTTTTGTGGACTGGATGTCATTATTTGCGGAGGACAATTTCTTTGGATAATGTGGACGAGATGCTGCACTTTAAATTGACCATTTTACGAGAGGCGAGTAAAGTCTTCTCATTATTTTCACTATATCCCAGGTTTGTATGTTGCGATTCTGTGTCCGTCACTCCTCTGCCTCTGGCGCTCTGTTTTATTGGCTGTTATCGTAGCATTGCTGATGTTTGGTGGTTATAATCTGACAGATCTCCTGTAGTGTGTGGCGGCTTTTAGACTGAACAGAGAGAGAATCCCTCTTTCTCCTCTCCATACGATTGTCTTTTGGGCAAGACACTTTTGTAATTAAAATATACTACATTTGTAGGACACCCAATTGCATCGCCTTATGTCCATAACATAAGAGCATATAAAAATCTACATGAGTTATTCTTTATGTGGATATTGACTTGCCAGTACATCCATACCATGTACAGTAATGCAGAAATCCCTTATATGCAATATGTTTACATTTTCAGGAAAGTTTAAAGACATTTTTCCTGATTTACTCATTGATTACAATTTTAGATAAAATTTTACTTTCGTTTTCATTTCTTATTCACTACCATCAGATCAAAATCACTCAGGATTTTAGAAAACATAGACCTCAACTTTAGAAAGTTTGAGAGTTTAGAAATAACTCTTAAACTTTAGAAAGTGTTTATACCGTTTCAAATGGGCCTTAAAGGGTCAGGAGTGAGCTGAGGCTATGTTAGGTTAATCAGAGTTACATAACAGACGGAAGGACCAGCAAATCAAGAGAGGACTGCTTTGAAGGTGTGATCCTCATTTGAAACAACAACCCCCTCCAATGCTAACACCCTTCTTTTACCTTCCTCATTTCAGATCAAACGCACAGATCACTATGTCTCTCTGAAGGTAGATAGTCAAACATAATTTACTCCTCTTGGTTTGGGACGTGCTCTGAATCGAATTTCATCAGACCCTGGAGAGAGTGTGCACCATGGCGTCCTGTAACTCAAGCCCGCCGGGATAATAACATGTGACGTGCATGTTGATCTCCTTGATGCAGTGAATCCTTCGGGGGCTCTCCACACTCTTTGATCGGATCGGCAGTGGTCCAGAGCTGGATTTGTGCTGAGTTTGCAGGGTTGCAGTCAGTTCCTCTTGGCCTTAACCTGGTGTTACCCTCACGCTCCTGATCTCTCACACAAAGGGTACCTCAGAGGACACTCGCCAACGCCAAAGACAATGTATTATAGGATTATGATGGTTCCAGGAGGCCTGCCTTGATAGTAGCTGTACAGTAAATAGTGTGGAATGCATGTGTCTATACTGTAAAAATAACTGCAGCAGCAAAGGTGGCAGTAGCTCAGTTGGGGTGCGTTAGGCCAGTAACACAAAGATGGCAGTTCAGTCCCAGCTCACTCTATATGCATATTTTTGTTGTCTCCTTGGGCAATACACTAAGCTTGTCATGCCACTTGTACTGGTTTATCAACACTGGTGAAAATGGTTTCTTATTGTAAAACACTTTGAGTACTACATAAACCACTGACCATTTACAAACTACTGATATTGATCTTCTAATACATTTAGCACTTTTCTCTGTACTCATAGTTCCTTTAGAATTAGATGCATTTTCTACTTCCTGACTTACTGAGATGCAACAGCAATTTTGTGCTCATGGCTACTAGGGCTGCATGAGATGAGAAAAATATGTGATATTCTATATTACACAGGCTCATATTACGTTGTTTTTTTTTGGGAGTATGTTATAATGTTGTTTCTTCATCAAAAACATACCTGGAGTTGTGTTTTTTTTTTTCATTCACTTATGTCTAACACACAAACTCTGCATATTTAAGCTGTGTTCTTCTCTCAAACAGAAAACATGTCATGTGGCAGTACAGGAAGTGTTTTTAAACCCCATACACCTTTACTAGAATCACCTGGATAATTTCAGCCCTGGAACTGTCGACCTCTACTGAACAAAAGGTAAAAGGAGCTGTTAACTTGAAAACTACCGCTTCATGAAATCACAAAGTGGAACAGAGCGTTTTGAGCTTTGGAGATGTAGATTGAGGGTTACGCAAATGTGTGAATGAAACAAAACACAACTCGGGGTATGTCTTTGATAAGGTAACAACATTCTAACATGGCTAAAAGCTCACAAGAGTCTATTGTGTGTAATATATGACCTTTAACAATATTATTACGATATTTTAATATACTTCAATAAACAATAAGTCCAGTTAATTAAAAGCAGAAAATGCATATGCCTTCATTTACTAGTCAAACTGGATCAAAACAGAGACCAGCCAAAGTCTAATGTAGAAGGAAAATCATGATTAAATTCCCTTTTTTTGTCCATTTTATTCTCCAAAAATAAGTACACTTCTTTAAAATGAGGAACTTTGTGTTATTGCAATATATTTTATACACAATATAGATTATTTTGTAAGCCAGTAGTGCGATTTCACAATATGTTGTGCATCCTATTGGCTAGACAATCTTAAAAACATTCATGGACTTTCAACATTGTGGATGAATATGGGTGCATGGGTTTATCTGCCAATTTTCAGATTGATAAGTTGTTGTTTTTTTCGAGATATCTTTATGAAGAAATTTGGTTATTTTCCATGTATATGTTTATGTTTATGTTTATGTTTATGTTGGAAGTCCCTGGTAAAATGTACGTCTGACACAAGTTTCAAATTTAGGTTCAAACTACAAAACTCCCATTGCTCCCATTGAGCCCACAGTTACATTGGCGGTGTATGGTGCATTCCCACATGGTGGTAAATGGGGTCCAGTTTGGTGCAGTATTAGCAGCTGCAGTTGTTTCGTGTCAGAGAAGAGCGGTGGATGAAAGGGCGAGTGTCAGGAGAGAGGAAGAACATATCTAGACCAAGAACAACAGGAAGCTCTGAGCACAGGGAGACAGAAAATCAATGACAGGAACAAAGAGAGAGAGATCCGGGACAATTCTCTCACATCTGTTACATAACACAGGTTCAGCTCTGGCTCAGTGAGGAAGGATGTACATAAAGTAATTCATAAACAGGCCTAATGGAATACTACTCTCTACCAGAAAGGAGATGGGGAGTGAAATTAACCAGAGTAAAACATCAGATGAAATGCCGAAGATTCAAATGGCCTTGCTTTGTTCAGTGTATGTGAAATGCCATATATATATAGTTGCTGCTGGAATTTGAAACAAGCATATCTTAGAGTTCTTATTTGACTTAATTTCTTTAAAGGTCATATATTAAACAAAATGGATTCTTGTGAGCTTTAAGCCATATTAGAATGTTGTTACCTACTCAAAATAAACCCGGAGATGTGTTTTATTTCATTCACACATGTTAGTAAACTTTGATTATTAGTCTGTGTACATCACCAAAGCTCAAAATGCTCTGTTCCACCTTATGAAGTCATCTAGCTGTAGTTTTCAAGTTAACAGTACCTTTACCTTTTGTTTAGTAAATGATCCAATGAAATGATCCAAATCATTCTGTGAAGGTGTATGGAGTTTAAAAACACAATGGAGCACTAAAAACAAAGGAGCACTTTCTGTATTACCACATTACATCACAAGGTGGAACAGAGTGTTTTCCATTTGAGAGAAGAACTTTGTGTATTAAACATGTGTGAATGGAACAAAACAAAACTCCAGGTATGTTAAATCGCATAATACAGTATAGGCCCTTCAATGTCTATTCTTAGTTATTTTCCCTCATAGATTAATACAATATGCCAGTCTGTCATACTTAAAGATGAATATGTACAGACAATTACATAAATAAAGTCTTGCAGACTGTTTATACATTTTGCTGTAAAATTAAATTATTAAATTAACTTTCATGATTGACAAGCGTTCTTTTTTTTTTCTTTTTTCTTTTTTTTTATCTGTTATAATATTGTTTGTTCATCACAAACATACCTGGAGTTGTGTTTTGTTTCATTCACGCATCTTTAACATACAAACCCTGCATATTTAGTTCTTTTTTCAAACAAAACACCTTGCAGTGTCATCTGGTAATACAGGAAGTGCACCACTGTGTTTTAAAACTCCAGACACCTTCACTGGAATCATTTAGTTGATTTCAGCCCTGGACTTGCCAATTGTGACTGTTGACTTTTAACACTTCATGACATCACTAAGTTGAATAGAGCATTTTGACATTTGAAGATGTAGACAGACAAATAATAAGGGTTATTTAAACATGTGAATTCAACAAAACACAACTCCAGGTATGTTTTAGAGGTAACAACATTATACTATAGCTTAAAGCTTACAAGACTCAATTATATAAGATCTTTAAATATTAGCTTCCCACTATTGCAAGTACAGTGTTTTTGAACAATAAGTTGAAATCGTAATTCTCTTGACAGGCCAGAGTGTGTTGATGTGTGAGGTGATGTGTTAGCGGTTCAGTTCTTAAAATACTAATACAAAAGGGCACGACATTGACATTTAAACATGACATTTTGTTGAGCCTTTGGAATTTACCTCCTCAAATCTGACAAGAACAATCATGGCTTCTTCTTGCTTGTGTGTTGCCTGTAACTGCGTCTCCTAAAGCTGCAGGTTTGAGTTTCCCTCAAAGGTTGTGTTTGTACAAAGTGTTGGTAGGCCTGGGATCAGGACTTTTTATTTTATCAAAAGGACAAACTGAGCCAGGAGCACAGAAAGATTGCAATGATTTATCAAAGAAAGAGCTCTCTCATTTTTGGACATCTTAGCTATAAGCTTTCAGCATTTATATATCTATCCCACAGAGGTTAGGCTTCTGATTGCTTTGGTTTGGTGTTGGATTGTTTTGTTTTGTTTTAACCCCCAAAAAGACTAGATTTAATTTGTGTTTAGTAAAAGTACGTATGTTTTCCAGCTTCTAAATGTCTAAATTATCGTAAATAGTCGTAATTATCGTAAATGTTGTTTCCTCATCATAAACGTAACTGAGTTTTCTTTTGTTGCATTTGTACATGTTTAACACACAAACCCTGCATATTTAGGCAGTGTTCTTCTTTCAAATAGAAAACACTGTGTTTTTAAACTCCATACACCTTCAATAGGATTATGTGGATGATTTCAGTCCTGATCTCACCTGAACAAAAAGTAAATGGTAGCCGTTAACTTAAAAAGTACCACTACATGACATCATAAGGTGGAACAGCATTTTGAGCTTTGGATGTAGACTGAGTAATAATAAAGGGTTACATAAACACGTGTGAATTAATTAAAACATAAAACAAACAGGGATGTTTTGATGAGGTAACATTATAACGTAACACTGTGATCTTAAAGCTCATGTAATATAGGGTCTTTAAATTCTTGTTAAGCATATTTATAGTAACAGATATTTTTTGTTGTTAATTTTTTCCATAGTTTGTCAAAGTTTGTCGAATATTTAACTGCAATTTGAGGTGAGAAATATTCAAAAAATCCCTACCCTAACCCATTTCAGGCACATTTTCAGGCACGTTTAGCACATTTCTGGTGGATTTCAATAATATCATCTGAATCTTATAAAAATCAAGATATTAATTTTGGTCAGTGTTGCACAGCTAATTGCTATTGTAGCCATACACTCGAAAGCCTTTCACTTTCTCTTGCTACTTGATTGTCCTCAAACTTTTCCACGAACAACTGCGTTTTAACTATATGGAGATCGTCTCAATCAAGTTCTTGCTGTTATCCAAACTTTTGTGCCCTTTAAGAAGCAATTGTGAAATGTCATGGCCAATGTTGTGGAGGCACTGGGCCCAAGGTTGGACCAATGAGCTCTGTTGGGAGTGAAGCTCTCATTAAAAAGTTATAACAGTGAGCAGAGCCGTGTAGCTGCAGGTGATACTCAAACTGCTGAGCTGTTTCTGTCCCAACTGTCACTCTGAATTAACCCACTTTGACTGAGGAGGGTTAAGTGCACTGTCGCAGTCTTTAAGATTATATTTATGTGGTTTTGTATTTAAAACAGGTCTATGAAACGTTTTATCAAGCGGGTGTAAAAAGTAGTATTTGCTTGCCATTGTTTTTTTTTCTATTTCCCTAATACATTATTATAATTAGGACTGAGAAATATGGCAAAATCTTTTTTTTTTCTCTCGTTCATCAGTCATGAAAAAATGAAAAATTATAACTATTGCCATTGCAATTAACAGGTAATGTCAAAATATACCTTTTGAATGGACAACAGTTCTCAAAATGTCTGTCAACGCAGGAAGAGGAAATGTGACTGAAACATGTGAATAGGCTACACTCTTATTATATATTATTAGTACTATGATCAATCATGACTTTCAGTTAGAGTTTATTATTCTCTTTAAAAACAAATAAAACTGTTTATTTATTTGTTGAATTGAACACACAAATAGTAAAATATTTCTACAAGTCTGAACTTTACTGACTCCTTGGGTTTCAGAGAGATTAAAAATTAGCACAGTTGAAATGGCAATTAACAAAATATAATATCTTTTGAATGGTGAAAATTGCTTAAAATGGTGCCTTTAAATGAATCACTGACTATTTTAAATTACTATATCCAATTTAATTAAAATTCAATCAACTGCTCAGCCGGAGTTTCAATTAATTATAGACAAAAATGATTAAACATGCCCTTTTGAGCCAGGATTTTGGTCAGGAATACCTAGGTGGAAGACAAGCTATTGGATTTTGGGTCCTTACTGTAAACTTGTTGTTAATATGAAACATTTTAATCATTTTCGATTTGATCATTTAAACTTTTGCCTGGTCATAGAAGTTTCTGCCATTTATCCTTGGCTCAGTGAGAATCATATTTGCTGTGTCTGTCGAATAGCCTCGGGTTATCCAGCATGGGCTCAGATTGACCTCAACTGAAAAACAACTCAAAAACGACGCCAAAACTCTTTCACAATTTCATAAAGCTTTTTGTTCATTCACAACCATGACTCCTTACTGACATTTCTGCATCTTCCCCTTGCTCTAAATGTACCTTCTTTTATATTCAATAAACACAAATACAAAAACATTTAGTTCCACAAAGTAAGCAGTGCGCATATTATTCCTGTACATAATGCTATATTCATATTATCTGATATTCAAATTATCAAGTGAAAACACATCCGTCAATGCTCACCTTTATTTGGAACTGTATCTGTATATATGTATTGGTAAACGTATTAAATTTATCTACTTCTAATCTTTTTTGATGATTTTCTGGTTATTGTTCCATTTTGTTTCTGAATTAATATTTGCAAATTCCATTAAGTGTGATATCTCTGAGCGAAACCAGCTGATCTTTTAATTTCCATTGGAACAATACTTTTTTCAGTATCAGCTTTTGATACCAAAGTTCAGTACTTTTTTCAATAATATGACTGAGGTACCCACATTTTAAAAATGTGAAAAATATTTGTATGGGTTTATAAGCATGGTTCTCAACTTTCAGGGACTAGAGTTTTGCTGTCACAGGAATGTTAGCATCAGCTGGCCGAATGGCAGTGGGTTCACAATCAATAAATGGTTTACAAATAGATAGAGATCAGTTCGACCCTAAAAGCTCCTTTGACAATACGTATGTGCTGATTTTTCTCTGCTAATGAAAAAATCACATCCTAGCACATTTATTTATTGGGTTTGAGACAGACAAAACAAACACATTTCCTTCTCTCTCTCTTTCTCTATCTCCCTTTTCTCTTTCTCTCTTCCCCATCTTTTTTGACAATGCACAAAACACCAGCTGAAGTGGACAAAATGTGTGAGAAGTAACCCAGATTTGCAAGTAATAAACTACAGTAAAATTTTATGCCCAGTGTGCGTGATAAACAGTATTTTTCTGCAGCGAGAGCCCTGAATGCTGGTGTCATCTTTTTACAGTAATTTAAATGTCAGTGCATCATCGCGCCGCTCGCTGAGCTTCAGATTCTCACATTTTATCATCTGCACTGATCCCATATACAGCTGAGTAAAACACAATATGGACCCGTTCTGTTTGACGGGGAAATCAAAGCAGGTGTTTAGATAAAGTTGTTATTCTCTTTGTAATTTGTGGTGTTGTTATGATATCAATCTCCGTGGGGTATGGGGTATGATATAAGTCTGTGTGGGGTTCACATAAGATACGCTTTTTTTTGTCCCTGTATAGAAATTCATCCCCTGCATTTGACCCATCCCTTAAAGCTGCTGGGGCAACTTGTCAGGAGCAGTGGGCACAACAATATCGCAGGGACACATCTCCAGATCTTGAGACAGGTTTGGTTTGGACTACATTAGCTGGAGGATTTTAACAGACTCGGGGACAAAATGCAAACTCTAGGCTGAGCTGAGTCAACAGTGCTAGCCACAGCCACCAGTTAAAGTAAAAATGTGTGAATGGACAAAAGTTTTCAAACTCTTCCAAAGCAGGAAGAGGGACTTCGACTGAAACATGTGAATAGACTACACTAGGACAAGAGTAAAATTAAAATAAATATTCTCCGATTACTGCTTCTCCTACTCATTCTTCCACTAATACTTCCACAACCTGGACGACAGTAGCTAGGTTGGTGGTTCAAATCCTGCTTGGTTCCTGCTTCAGCTCCCACAGATGAATGGTGTCATTGTGTCCTTGGGCAACTCGCTTAACCCACCTGTCCCCAGTGTCAGCGTACACATGTGTGTGAATGGGTGAGTTGTTCCTTGATGTAAAGTGCTTTGAGTGCCTTAAGGTTTATTTTTTAGGTATATTTTGTACTGCTGCTGCCACTCCATAGGTTTCAGTCACATTACCTTTCCCGTATCATTTGTACTACTTTTAACCATTCAAAATATAGACTTTTTTTTAAATATTTCTATGGCAACGATCAATTTGACATAACTTGAATCTCATAAATACTTCTTTTACCATTGCTACCACAGTCAGAATGTTTCAAAGTACATTTTATAGCAAAAAAATGAAATATTTCAATACTTCGCTCTAAAAAGGTTTGGGGCCTCACTTGTGTTGTATTAAATCTCTTTTGTTTTGAGATAGAAGATTTCCTTTCTGGCCAGGGAATAAAACACTGGCACATTTTATACTGAATTTATTATTAACAGATGGACTCATTATTAGATGCAAGCCAATCTCAAACAGCCTTGAACAGCTTAAAGATTTTTCACTTGTTTATATTTTACTTAAAACATAACATAATTGGGCATAATGATTTTATTATCATTGTGTGTTTATGTGTGAATCCATGCAGTGAATTGGACATTTAGAAGCTCATAAAGGTCAGTTGTGTAAAGGTGTCTGGAGGTGTTCTGATTTAGTATCTGCAATCCACAAGGGAGATAAATCAGGAGGCAGTTTGATGAGTTTGAGTTAAAATGGAGGAGAGCAGTGGACTGTGGAGAGTTTGTGTGTCGTCTTTCGTATCGGCGTTCTGTCATCCGGCGCCACAGCAACACGAATACAGCGTGGAGAGGGAAAAGAGAAAATCTGCTTTTGAACGACCAACCTCCTCGATATAAATGAGAGAGGTGGACCGTGAAGTGAAGTCTGTGACAAAATACTCAATAAAAGATAAGAATGCTGATCCGACTAGCGACTCAATTACATTTTGATGTGAATCTTTAGCGGTTTATGCTGAAATAAGTACTAAAATTGATCCTTTGTAATTTGGTGGTCGGTTAGTACTCTCTATGGGCACAGTGACGTCCCTCTTCCTTGGCATTTTCTCCAGGTGTGTCACGGATAATTCCACTCTCTCCTCTCCCTCTCTCCTGTTTCTTTTTTCTCTTCTCTTCCCCCCTTTTTCCTCCTCTCTCCCCTCTCTCCTCCTCCACTACTGCAGCTTCTCTCCTCCCCCTCTCCCTTCTCTCTGTCTCCCACTCTCTTTGTCTCTCTCTCCTCTCTCAGTCGTCTCTCCCTCTCTCCTTGTCTCTCTCTTCTCCCTAAGTCCTCTCCCCTCCCTCTCTCCTTATCTTTCTTCTCTGTAAGTCCTCTCCCCTCTCTCCATCTCTCATTCATCTTCTTCCTTCTCATTCCTTCTCAACTCTCCCTCTCTCCTTTTGTCTCTCTTTTCTATCAGTCCTCTCCCCTCTCTCCCTGTTTCCTTGTCTCTCTCTTCTCTGTCAGTCCTCTCTCCCTCTCTTCTTGTCTCTTTCTTCTCCCTTGGTTCTCTTCCCTCTCTCATACTAGTCTTCTTCTCTTCTCTCTCTCCTCCCCCTGTGCCCCTCTTCCCCACCCTTTATACTGTCCTCCCCTCTTGCACCCTCTTCGCTCTGTCTATCCTCGTCTCTCTCTTCTCTCCCTCTTCTTTCTTCCTCTCCTCGTCTCTCTCCCGTTTCCTCCTCTCTTACGCCACCACTCCATCTCTCTCTCTCCCCTCTGTCTTGAACCTTGATAAATTGCCAGCTCAGCCCCATTTTTCACCGCTCCACCTTTTTCGTCAGACACATCTGCGCTGACACAAACCTGCGCGCTCTCCTCCGCGATAACGAGAACAATCGTCGAGTCCTGCGTGAGGGATGGGGCGTCCCGCGGAAAGGGCACAGACGATGGAGAGGAGGAGGGCGGATGAATGGGGTCCAGGGCTGTAAGAGAGGGGAGAGGGGGCAAAGAAATCCAGCCGAAAACAAAAAAGGGTTGTTTTTGGATGTGACAGGTAGTGACGGAAACACAATAATTTACAAGCAAAAACAGAGAATAGCTACAGCACAGAAATGACACTCAGCATATTTTACAATGACAGTTCAATTGTTCAAAAGGCTCATATGTGATTTTAATTATGTGTGGGTTCTGTGCATTTTCTGTTAAGGCTTTATAATAATAACACAATTATTTTATATCGCCTCACAAAGTGCTGACACATTTATACTAGACAAGGTGGGTGAAGTGTCTTGCCGACGGACACAACAACATTTTGTGTTGAGTTGATCTAGCTTTTATTTTTCCTTTGTACTCTTATAACCCATAACAGCCATGTTGTGTTATTTTGTGTTACTCTTTTTTTCTTATTTTAATAATATTTATGTAAAAAGTATCCTACTGAAACATTATTAAGCATGTAAAATATATTACTCAGAACATTTTGGATTCAAATACTTTCAGTTCCATCAAATTCCATTGAAACCGTTCCAAGTATCACCTGGAATGTGTGTCCTTGCACCGCTGGTAGGGAGACACTACCATAAGATACAGGAACCCTTGCTTTGAGTGTGTGCACAATACTTCTAGTGCAGAGGCTTTTCTTTAAAAAAAAAAAAAAAAAAAAAAAGTGGGCTACCTGATCCACATATGCCCATATGCTTGTGTTTAATTGTGTTTAATTCCTGGTTGGAAAATTTGCCAGAGAATTTCATAACTGTCACTCAGCAACCACGTCAGACACTGGACTGAAACTTCTCTAATGCACATAGAAATGATTATTTGACAAATAAAAATATAAGAGAACATCTTTATTTTGTTGAAATAAATCAAAACCTGTCATATGCACTTTAAAACAGAAAATAAAATAACTATTACCTTCATGTAAACTCCACTGACTCTAACAGGTGAGTCAGATCATTGACATGGCTCTTCTTGACATTAATCATCTTGAGCCCCTCACTTCTCGTCAGCAGAAGCGCGTCTTTAACCCCATGTTTAGATTCTGGGTCACATGACACATACGTGAGTCAGAGCTGAGTACACACACCTGTACTGGACAGCTCAATTCATCCTACATTTCCCATCATGCTCTGACCTTTAGTGTGACTTTTTGTCTTGTGGGTGATGTCATAGCGCTTGGCACGTGGGTGGTTTATGTATAGCACTAATTACTTACATGTAATTAAATTGTGTGTTTAAAATTCTTCTTATGAATGGAAAACATTCATGAAAAAATAAGCATAAAATATAAGCTAGAAACAGTGGTGGAAGGTAACAAAGTAAAAGTAGTAAAGTAGTGTACTTAAGTATGTATTTTAGGTACCTGTACTTTACTTAAAGTGGGTACTTTTTACCTTTACTTTACTACATTTGAGAGCAGGTGTCTGTACTTTTTACTCCACTACATTTTTGAACAGGACTGAAAAGTAAAAATAAAACATATAGAAAAGCTTAGAAAAAACATCATTTTAGTTGTTTCTATTCAAAATTCAGCACAAATCTGTATCAAAATCTCTACATTTGAAGCTTTTTATATCTCAAAATCTGCGCAAAATACTTTCATATTTTACTCTTTAAACCGGCACATTAATTATTTTACTTGAGTAGATTTTTTCATGTGATACTTCTAATTATTTAGTATTTGTTTGCTGTGGTATCTGTAGTTGTACTTAAATGACAAAATTTAGTATTTCTTCCAAGACTGGCTAGAAACATCCCACTGCACAGCATTCACTAAAATATTACCAATTGACACCATTTAGACACAGTTGTGCAAATATTTTCCTTGACCTTGTGTTTAATTATTTCTATTTGGCAAAATCATGCTTCTTCTGCTTTCTCTTTTTTTCAGAAGTTGCTCAAGGCATACCAAAATGGTAAATTATTCATCACATTTGCCTGGCTATTAAAAGTTCCTGTTTTATGCATGTTTATGAATACCAGGTCCATTGTGTTGTTTATGTCTATTAGTACACATTAGTCTATCATGGTTGCATATTACACTGTTATGACTCACTCTTAGCTTTAGCTTTAGGATCTCCGCACTCAGAATAGCCCAGCAGCTCCTCTCCAGGTAATAATTAATTTAATAGGAGCACCTTTTAGTGGCATCTGGCAAGTCTGAAAACAGAGTCAGCAAACATCTTCACTCAGGGTTTTGACACCTTCCTGACATCAGCACAGCCCTCAGGCAAATAACGCAGTATTGATGAGAAGACAATCAATGACTTAAAGGTGCACTATGTAACTTTTTGGGTGGGGGTCTGTCACCTGCTTATTTTCATTTTCATATTTCATTCATCTATCTATCTATAGATCTGATCTGTAACTTGGTCTATCGATCCATGTCATCAAAATGTGAACTATAACTCACCTCAACAGGGCTAAAGATACAAAAAGCACAATAAACTTCCAAATAGTTCAAAAATAAATAATACAAATATACCCTGTTAACCCTGTTTTAATGGACTGTACAGATTGAAATTGTGATAGATTTACAATACAATACAATACAATACAATAAAAAAGAATCTTCACACCTTGCTTTTCATCATTTTAAAACATCATCAACAAATGTCTCAAAAAATTAGAACCAACCATTTTTCATTCTTGGAAACTTTCAAAGTTCAATGTGAAAATGTGGCCTTAATTTCCTTTTTGAAGCTCATTGCCCAACATTACTTCCAAATAACTTTTCTTTGCCTTTTAACAAATAGCTTAGCCTTACTTTTCAATGCTTTTAATTATCAAAAAACATTTCTAATTGGCAACTAGACATGAGCTGCAAAGGAAATGTCATTAAAATTACAAAGAGCTATCTATTTGCAATTGGGATTTTGTTTTTGTGAATTTATTTTCGTAGACTATCACGACAACCTCAAAGCATGCTAAAAGGAAAACATGAAATGCAACCACAATTAAAAACTAATGACCATTTTGCTTCAACGTTTTTTGTGGGTTTAAGATAAAGGTGCACTATGTAACTTTTCTGGTCAGGGATCGGGAATGTTCCACAGTATGGCATTGAACATATATATCTTGCATTAAGCCAATTAGATTACATTACTGTGCTCGTCTGTAACTAGCAGCGTCACCTGCTTGTCTCCATGGAGATAGATAAGTTTAATGCCATGGTGTGGGACATTCACGAGACAAGCAGATGATTCATGTGATGTGTGGCTTCTCTAATCCAGACGGATCTGTTTGTTTGACTCATCTAATGTTCACTGGTTTGAGTCTAAAACCGCCCGGGCGTATCTCATGTCTCTGCCTCTGCCTCCGTCCTGTGTGCAGTGAGAGACCCTGATTGATTGATAGATGATGGTCCCGCCCTCCGCCTCCTGATTTATACTGACGGAGAAAGGCTGCTGTGTCAGACAAATGGCCCTGTTTATCTCCAGAGGGACCCCCACAGCGGCCCTTAACCACAGCACTGGGTCGGGATTACAGATATGTGAGTTTAGACAGGGTCAGGTCATACACAAACCATGATCCGTAGGTTGACATTTTTATGCTTCCTGTTTATTCATTGGTTTCAGAATGATTAAAAAAGGATGTTGCCATAGCGAATAACAACTTCAAACAAAATATTATACAGTATCTTACAAATGGAAAGGTTGATAAGACTTTTTCCCACTTATTATATTTTGTTTACTGGTGGTGAATAATTTTCCTATTTACAATATATTTTTGTGATCTCATGAAGCATTTGTTTTCAAGTTAGCATCTACCTTTTATCTTTTGTTCAGTATAGACTGGAAATTCTAAAACTGAAATTATTAAGAACGTTTGTGTGTTAAACATGTGTGAATGAAACAAAACACCACTCCTGGTATGTTTTTGATGAGGAAACAACATTATAAATTAGATTTTTTTTAAATAGCATAATATAGGCTCTTTAAATGTTGTTTTTATTATTAAAATTATTATTAAAAACATAAATTTTTTGTGGTAAGTGCTTTTTAACTCAGAATATAGTCTGAATTTATAGTCTATAGACTGTAGTCTGACCGTAGTCCTCTCAATAAAAAAGTCCCAAGATGGCCATTGACAATTGAAAGTCTTCAATAAAAATCCAAATACTTGCTTAGCATTAGCTCCCTGCACGCTGAACTGTTGCCCTCTGCTTTCAGCTATGCCCCACAGCGTCGAAGGATGGGTCAAATGCGGTTAACAAATTAGACAAATAATAACATCAACCTTAATCTTAAACTGAAATTAGTCTCTCTCATCCAGGTGTCCCTCCACGCTCCTCGCCATTAGCTTAAACTTCTCCCATTCCCACTCACGCTAAACTAGAACGTCAATAGGCCCTTCTCTCTCCCCGAGGCTTCTAAGACAAATCAATTGGGGCCGATCCATTGTAATAAGGACGCTGCCGCCTGTACCGTCCTGTGAACATCGCTTTTTAGATTTTCCAGTAGCAGACTTGGGGCCAGGGCTTCTGCTTTCATTGAGTGGTTCTTATGTGAAGTCCCGCCTTCTGAGTTTGGAGAGGTGCCCCCCATCTGGTGCAGTGGGGTGGGTGGGATTACGGTCCTCTGAAGATGAACCAAGCCCTCACACACAAATGAGATTCTCACCTAAAGCTCCTGTTGTGTAACCATGAAGTGAGTGCTAAACTATTCATGAGATCTTTGGCACGGTTTGGTGCAGCTGCTGATCTGAATGTGGAAGTGTGGAGGAAATCAACTGGACTGTATTTATTCATTTTAGATACAGTAATTTAAATGTGAGGTCAGGGCAGAAAGTACTTAAAAGGCCCATATTATGCTATTTTCTGATCTATGTTATAATGTTGTTTCCTCATCAAAACATACCTTGGGTTATGTTTTGTTTCGCTCACACATTTAACACACAAACCCTGCATGTTTAGGCTGTGTTCTCAAACAGAAAACACCTTGTGATGTCATGTGGTGATACAGGAAGTACTCTGCCGTGTTTTTAAACTGCATAACCTTCACTAGAATCATTTGAATAATTTGAGACCTAGAATTACCTATTTCTACTAAACAAAAGGTAAAAAGGTAAAAAATAGTGTGTGAATCAAACAAAACACAATATTCTAACATGGCTTAAAGCTCACAAGAGTCAATTTTGTGTAATATAGGACTTTTAAAACTAACCAACCATGTGTTCAGTTATGTAAAACTCTGTAATAATGTTATCATGCATAATACTTTTTATGGCCCATAGGCTCCATATTGGAAAGGACAGTGAGGAGTGTGAAGAGTAGAGAGCAACATGAAGCTGTAGCCAGGATCTATTTCACAACTCCAAAATTAAATGTACCGCACACAACAGCATCTGATAGTTCCCATGTACCTTAATCAGAAGTGTCCCAGGTAAAAATAATAATACAAATCCATAGATTGTAAGACCTGTCCATGTTGTAACTGTTATGTCTGACTCTCTCTCCCCCTCCTGCCCTCAGCCCCATATTGAATGCAGCTCACCGGCTCCAGCTCCACAGTAATAAGATGCTGATTTGTGCCAGAGAGGCCTCCTTATCTCTCTCACATGCGCCCTACATTTCCCTCCCAGTCTCTAGATGTTCTTTTTTATTGTGATCTAGCCTGTCTCAGCTTATAGACTGTCCATCCAAGGTATATTCATGATCTAGAATATGTCAGTCACAGATGGAAGAAAGAGACCTGTAAAAATGTGGGCGAGAAAGAAATTTGCACATAAAGAAAAAAAAAGTTTTTGTTTATAGCCAGTTCACCAACTTTTTCTGACTTGAACCTTGTATTGTTGATTATTTTTGAGTTTTTTAATTAAATCCACATTTTAAATGCCTCAGACTGACTGTTTATAGTCTTTTTTCCTGGGTCACAGACCTTTTTTTATTTTGACATTAAAAAGCTACCAATTATGCAAATTAAATTCTCAGAGCTTTAATATAGTTGTTTTCCCTTATCATTTACTCACCTGAAGTTGTAATTGGAGTGATTAGTGCATGTTTGAGCAATCTGTAATTGCTTCTTTTCAAGATGCCATTTTGTCAATCAACACCCATTGCTCTGTAGTTACTTCGTTCTTCTATTTAATTTTCTTAATCTGTGATACACATAGGATTCGACATCTTTGCGTGGTCATTTTGGGACAAGTGAAAAATAATCTCCAGCTCACTAGCATGATCTGCTGCTATCCAGCTGAGGTGTCATCAGTGGGTGTCTCTGATTGTAACTCTACAGCAGACCCAATTGCATTATGTCTTCTTTAAGAGCTGTTTCTACAACTTTTACTTGAAGAAACATAAACTTGCAGTGTCTTCCAAAGGGTAAAAGGGAATTTGAAGGTGATACAGACACATACCTGAATCTCTACAAAGGCATTAACAGTCGCATTTTAGCACATGCCTAATGGATAAAAAAAAAAGGATCTTCTTATTGAAATGAAATTGTTTATCAATATCATGTCAAACCACAACAGGTGAAGACATCTTGCTATTGACACATTTTCAGATGATTCCAACACTGAAAACTTCACTGGCATACGCCCTTAGTAGAGACAATAACATACCATGATGACAAAACCATCTCTATTGCACCCATCTGCTTCCTCAGCATGTATCATTACTCACTGGGGATGTATGCTGTAGGCTATGTGCATCCAGGACCCATGGGTGCAGGCCATGCATTTTTTCATGTGAGTGTTGCGTACATCAACATTAGTGGTGTAGGACATGGAGAAGCCCCCCAGACTCTTCTTTTCGCTCCACGTATCACCCCCTCCACAGCCCATTTGCACTGGTAAATATAGGAGGCAACGGCAACACTGTGATTTGTGGTCGAGATGAACCGTGACTCAATATTTGATACTTCGAGCTGATGTCATATAGTCTTGTCCTTTCTATTCAGTTGTTTGGATTTCCTGTAGCTTTTTTGGTACTGATCCATTTTTACAAAATTTTACACAAGAGAGGAACTTTAAGGTCAATGTCTTTAGATAAGAGAACTTTTCACTGTCCCAGTGGGGAAATTTAGTTCCAGTTGAGTTCCAAGGCCACTTTTTGGCTCCTTCCTAGTATTTATCTGCATTTTTGAGTTTTTTTGTGTTTTCTACTTGGGTAATATTATAACTAGTAACAGTATAGATAATTTACCAGCAACTTACACTGTTCACCTTATCTATCTCCAGGTTACTGTGGAGAGGCGACTCCATTTATAGAGCTGGTCCGTAACTAGCATGTTTTTTTTAGGTATGTTTTACTGAGCGATAAGAAAAAGTGGACTAAGTATAAGTGTGACGTCACCCATAGCGTTTGGCTCCAGTCAAATGAAGCTCACCGAGGCTGGCAGTTAGGAGCAAGTTTAGAGCCAAGTTCCAAGTGTCGTAGTAACCAAAATCTGCAGTGAGGCTGTGGAAGCTAGTGTGTTAGCCATGTCCATTAATACAGTTTATGCCTGTAACTGAATAAATGTAAGATAAGTGTAATGCCATACTGGGTAACATTCCAAGAAATCAATAACAACTCTTTGAAAAACCAGAAACCAGAAAAATTACATAGTGCACCTAATAAAACATAAATTCCATGTTGTTTTAGCTCCTCCTCCCCTGCTCTTTGACACGCTGCATTGTTACTGCATGTTCTTCTCGTAATATGAACTCTTGTATGTGGAGGGTGCAGTAATGCGCTTTGAACAGTTGGTTTGGCAGTTCGGCTCGTGACAGGCCACAGCTCAGGGACCCCTCTTGCCTTCTTCACCTCTTTGTCGGGGCTCAGCTGCTCTGTCAAGCTCTCCTCTTTAATGATTTCACCCCCTGCATTTTAAACAAGAATTCACTTAAAGGGAAATACACACTGTTCTTTATCCTCTAGCTTTTTTCTTTATATGGTGCCTTGTTGCTTGGAATTAATAATTAGGGTTTCTTTTTCTTTTTTTCTTTTTTATGCCAGATGTTCCCTTTATCAATTGTGCTTGACTTGCGTTGCTCAGAAACTGTGAGTGGTAACTCCTTTGGAAACATCTGATGTGATGAGTTTGTAACACTAGCGCTCTGCATTTCTATACTTTTTTGGTAGTCTCATGTTTTGTATGTTAAACTTAAATATTGCATGAGAAAAAGGAAGAATAGTTGAATTTCTAACTTGTAATTCCTGATGTTCTAGTCTAGACACTTGTGAATGATTCATGGTTGGTTATGGTTGTTTATGCTTTGTTCCCATAAAGCAGGATCAAAGCAGCGTTGTATGCCCGCAAGCCTGTGTGGAATTGGGCGGATTTTTAAAAGCTGTGAAAAATATTGTTAGGGATTTGTATCTTGCTTATTATAGAAAATTTACTAATGAAAGTCCAAAGTGGTAGTGACGAATTCTCATCAAGGCTCGTCAGTTGCTCCATGAGAGAGACAAAGCGCTATTTTCAGAAAGACATTGGAAAGTACAACCATGCCATACTTCTGAATGTTTTTTTTTTTCCACTGTTGCGCTAATTTGGTCATAGAATTGTAGCAACCTTTCCTACACTTTTCTACATCTTGTAGGTTCTCTAGCTCTGTTGGAAGGACTACAATATTCCATATCTTGTCACATATGGTCTTTGAGAGCTAAGGCCAAAAATACCCAAGCCAAATACAAGAATTTATTGTGAATTTATGATGAAATGCAGTATAATGACTTCAATGAAAAGAGCATTTACCTTAGTTTGTTAGAATATTTATTTCAAACCTGCACGTATAATTCACATAAGAACATAACAATACACAGACACAGATACAAACGTGCATGCTTTAAAAAGGAGATGGATGAAGCAAAGCCTCAAAACTATTGACTACTTTGTAGTGACATCATGCTGGGGGTGTTCAACATTTAGTTACCATGGAGACACAATACACACATTTGCAAACAATGTCAAAAAAGTTTTAAAATGGTCTGAAAACTCAAGCCACAACAATGCAGGAGCTTGTGATCAATACAGGCGTACATGGTCCTGTTTTGTTTTTTGATTTTGAACAAAAAGGTGAGAGTGACTAACTAAAAAACTGTTGATTGACGCTAGCCAGCTTGTGACTGCAATTTTATGTGTGAGAGATTTGTTTAACAGCACATATCTGATCACCTGTTGTAGTTCCAATTAAGTCAGCCCTCTCTGGCCAGATTGTGTTAAAATAGAGCTCAGATTAAGTCTAATTTAAGAGTAGCTTCTAACAGAGCAGTGCTTTCAGTTAGCATCACACCAACAGGGAATGTGGATCACATCAGCTGCAAAGTATCAATATAGATTGCAGGTTGAATTCAGGCCTTGTACAGTGCTGCATGCATCCTGCCATCAGAAACGATACAAAAGATATAATTCAAGTTTTCTATTATAGTCCATTTTACTGGTCTCCCCATTGTTCCAGGCCTGTCTCTCTTGTCTAACACATGCCTGCTCTCCATCACCGTTACAGCAACATGGCCCTGTCAGACGCTGCACTGAGTCGAGTCGGCTCCATCACTATTCAGTGTGTAAGGCCATGGTGGATATTGGTAAAACTGCAGTGTGAGACAGACAGAAATATGGACAGCCCAACCGAGGGGAACCATCATCCTCACTCCTCATTGTATTTCTCTGCATTGATTTATTATCAGCTGAAAGACTGTGATGTGTTCAAAAATCTATGAGAATAAGTCAAATCCATGGGTTTCAAAATGATGAAAAAGTAAGACTGTTGAAGTATCGATTTAAATAAAATAGTAGACTGTATAAAGAGTGTTGATGTCACCCATAGCAGTCCATGGATGAGATACAATGGCGACAAGAATAAGACAAGATTTTGACAATCTATAAAACTACTGATTTGAGCTATCCAGTTAACAATTTGGCCTCTCAATTTTGGATTTTTTTCTATATTTTTTCTGTCATTGTAGCATTGCTTTTTGAAAACATAGTTTCTCAAAAGATATAATTCACCACTAATCCTTTTTTTTGGTTTAGTCCAAAATTAACTCATGGACACAAATCTCACAAAATAATTTTTCTCATGTTTGCACAGTCTTGTCCCGTCCTATCCTTTGAATTGGAAAAAGTCCTCAAAATGTTGCATATAACAGGATGGTATGAAGAAAAAGAGCAAACACTACTTGATATATAAATAGGTTTTGTTGTCTGATCTCTGAAAATGTCATATACATACGTCATAAGTGTATTTTAAATTATTCGTACTTACTATGTTGTAGCACATACAGTACCTCATTGGCTTGATCCAAACATTGACAGACGGATCTTCTGGCATTTTTTCTGCAGTGGAGAGACAAGCGAATGGTATTTTCTGCTAATAATTTCTCCCAGTGAACAGACCAGCTAAGCTACAGGGTATTAGTAACCAAGCTGCTAATGTTCACATCGCCAAAAATGTTCTCTGTTCTGAGCAAATATGTGTTATGTAAGATGACATCATGCTACGAAAATGCTATATCGTACAAGCTGAAATCGAGGTTAAAGTTGGAGTACCCGACGTCTTACAAATATTTTTTTTTCATACAGTATATATGAGTATGAGTATGAAAGTGTTTTTTCAGTTCAGTTGCAAACATTGATTCAGTTGACCTATTCATGGGTTCCAGGCAAATTACTCTTTCCTGATTTGAAGGACTTTTTCCCCATTCAGCAGATATAATACTTTGGAAGACCACTGCCATACAAACCCATGAATACAACTCAATACTGGCATTAAAACAGGTAACAAAAAAGTATAGCTAAAGGCTGACCTACAGTCGCTGACAAGACCATTAAATAGGACCTAATTTAAAGAGCTGGTTCAATACGTTGCTTTAGTAAGATATAAGTCTGGTCTCGAGTAAATCTTACCTTTTTCAGATGGGTGTGATTGACAGATGAATTAGCCAATCAGGGACACGCGTGATTCATCCATATTGGAAAAAATAAAAGGGAAAAAAATCGCACGAGACTGACTGATATTTCTGCAGAATCAGTGAGCAAAGCACTAAATTCTGTTTATCTGAGGTGAGAGAAATTAGCTTTGATTTGTAATTCATAGGGGACCAATGAGCTCCTTCTTTTCATTTTTGTCACTGAAAAAAACAAATGCATGATCGCATTTGGCCGGGCTTGACACACAACAGAGGGTGTCAGGACCAGACTGATATCAATCTGTATAAAAATACAGAGAGATATCATTCTGGATTTGCCACTAATCTAACCCTGAACTAAACTGTCCTCTCCAAGATGTTTTTGCTTGTCACTTGCCTTATTCTGCTCCTCAGTTTCTCATGTATTACAGTGGTGTCATTTTGAACCATGATTTTTGAGTTTAGAAAATACCACTCTCTGATCTTAACTTGCTCCTGTCGGCATGACACTGATGTTTCTTTTAAATGTAATGTCTTCTTGCAAGATGGTTGTAAGTTTGCGTAGGCAGAACGTGTCTGGGAGCAGCTGCTGTATAACTGTATAGGCTACCAGGTCACTGCTAACATCCCATAAAAACCACTCTGAGAAATGAACAGGCAATAGATCATGTTTTATTAGTAATGCAAACTAATGAACAATATTTATTTAATCATTTAATCATCATGTCAGTTGTGTTCAAACCTTAAAGTGGTTTTGTTTTTTGTTCTAGTTTTCTATCATTTATCATTCATTAATGCTTTAGTCAAACGCTTTCACGACTGCCCATAAAAAATCCTTTTATGCATCTCATCTCCATCTCAGCCCCTTACGTAGTACACTTCTGTATGCACTACGTATCCACTTTTCACTAGAGCTTAAACTGACAAAAACCCAAGGACTGTAAGGTCAGCACTCCGGCGCCCCGTCACCAAAGCTTGCCCCTGCGTCGTGATTCATCTCCTGTGTGTGTCTAAGTGTATGCCACATTAGTACCGACCGAACGCCTTAAGATCTACTGCGCCCCTGTCTGCCACTCCAAACAGGAAATGCAGGGGAAATTGCTAATGTTTATGACCCCTTGAGTACTATGTGAGAGGCATGGCTAAGCGGCTCCACAGCCCGTGTACACTGTAGAAAAGTGCTGACATGGGGGGATATAGAATGTGCGGATGGTTTTAGTCAGTGGGGGGCAGGGAGGTGTGCGCTGGCGATGTCCACATTTACATTTTTCTTACATGTTCATAAATCAGGGGCCAGCTGTCTTTGGTGCATGATGATGTTATGAAGCCCTTTTATGAGCATTCTGTTTCAATTCAAGACGCCATATAACAAGCTGGTCCAGGATCCATACACTCTGAAGACAACTACGACGTCAGTGACCATTTACAAAGTCAGAGTTGAATACAGATGAATATAGGAAAAGGCTTTTTGCTGCTCACTGTGAGCGGGGTCACCTCTCCAAAGATCTGGTACTTGGCCTTGTAGCACCACCTGCTTGTCTCCATGGAGCTAAAGTTAAAGCCATACTGCGGAACAATCTTGGCAGACGTATAGCCATCTCCACAAAGACAAGCATATTGCAGAGCCTTTTGTAGAAAAAGTTATATGCACCTATCCACACATATAACCACTGCAATTAGCGCTTTTTATTTCACTTATTTATTTCAGGAACATGCACATATTGATGAATATTTCAGCAAATATGCCAGAATTTGCCAAGAAGGCTATGTTTCATCTGTAGTCCCATGACAGATGTTAATGTCAGCCTAAAAACAAAAAAAGGATTTGCAAAGATGCTCAAACAATGTTAGTTGTAAAGTGGTTTGCACTTTTATCTAAGCAAAGAGGATTTGTTAAATCAGTTCCAAAATATAAGTGCGCTACAGGGTTATGGGTCTGATATTTGTAGAATGCTATCAGTGTTGTATGCTGATTGTGTATCAGAGCAGAAAACAACAAAACATAAGGCACTGTATAATTGTGTGTGCATTAGCAGTTGTATGGAGTCAGTCTGTGCTATCTTTGCTTTACAGCGTCCATTAAGTTCAACAGAGCGGATGTGGAAAAATGTAATGTGCCTTTCTTCTCCTGGAGCTCAGGAGTTTCAATTTCATGCATTTTTTTCAGTACATAATTTTCAAACTATTCATTCAAGATATACTTTGTGCTTTACTTTGTCACAAATCAGAACTATGTAATTAACAGATTTGCCAAAGTTTCCCCATTGTTACAAACATGACTTTCAGGCCTCTTGTTTGCCCAAAGTTTCTGTTTATCTTGTGAAGTTACCTGTAGTTCAAGCATCAATAATTCCAGGCTCTGCAGATTTCCTCTCTTCATCCTTCAAAGCGCCTGGCTTTGGAGAACAGTACGATCGGGCCTGACACAGCTCCTGGTGCGTCTAAAAGAGGAAACTTGAGCCGGAATGGGGAGGCTGGTAGAACAGACTACATGCTAAGACTGTTTTCTGCCCGCTGTGGCTCTGTCTGAAACTAATAAACATGTTTTTGTGTTGCAAAGCTCCAAACAGTTATTTAATTATTATAAATTATTATGCTCTCAGTTTGCAATTAGTACCGCATCCGACAGTATCCCTCTCATGTATCATTATGTCTCTTTCTAATTACACAACATATATCACAGCCTATTAGAGCTACACCACTAATTGCCTTAGTCATAAGCCTGCAGCAAAAGCACTGCAAAGTTGTGTCCTTGAGGAAATACAGGACTTCACATAAAAGTATACTGTAGAAAGTACCTTTACTCAAGTATTTTGTTTACACTTAGTTAAGTTTCCTTTGTACTACTGTGCAAACTCACCTAGACATGGGGATAACATCCAAATTATACAGTCCCTGACAAAAGTCTTGTCGCTTATCCATTTTGTAGAAACAAAAGCTTATAACCTGACTTTAAATTAATCGATTGGTTTTAGAAATGTCTCATATGAAAGCTAAAACCCTCCCAAATTATGCTCAATATACTAAAATAAATTTGCTTCACTGAAGAAAGATTGATCATTTAATGAACACAGAAAGGTCAGATTTTGGCAAGACAAAAGTCTTGTCGCCTACAGAAAATTGAACAAATAATTTACTTCAAATACAAAAATATGTTGCATAACGTCAGTGAATTAAGTAGTGGTGCTGTGAGATCCATATTTAATATCTTGTATGACTTCCATGAGCTTGAAGGACTGCATCCATGCGGTTCGACAATGATTCATACAATTTGTTGATGAAGTCATCAGGAATAGCAAAGAAAGCAGTCTTACATGCCTCCCAGAGTTCATCAAGATTCTTTGGTTTTGCCTTCCATGCTTCCTCTTTCATTCTACCCCAGACATGCTCAATGATGTTCATGTCTGGTGACTGGGCTGGCCAGTCCTGGAGCACCTTGATCTTCTTCGCCTTGAGGAACTTTGATGTAGAGATAGAAGTATGCGATGGAGCACCATCCTGCTGCAAAATTTGACCCCTTTTATGGTTGGGAATGTAAGAGGTAGCTAATACTTCTTGATATTTTAGGCTAATGATATTGCCTTCCACCCTGCAAATGTCTCGCACACCCCCATACTGGATGTAACCCCAGACCATGATTTTTCCGCCACCAAACTTAACTGTTTTCTGGGTAAATCTTGGATCCATGCGGGTTCCAGTAGGTCTCCTGCAATATTTGCGGCGGCTGTGATGTAATTCAACCGAGGATTCATCTGAGAAATCCACCTTCTGCCACTTTTCCAGTGTCCATCCTTTTAGCAGGCTGTGGGCCTTGGCAAATGCCACACGGTTTTTTAATTGCCTTTTGTTTAGTGCTGGTTTCTGTGCACTGATTCGACCATGGAGGCCATTTCAAGACAGAATTCTACAAACTGTTCTGGTTGACACAGGGACTTGAGGTGACCAGGCCTGGTGGAGCTCTGCTGCAGTGGAAAAGGGGCTGGCCTTGGATTTTCGAATCAACAAACGGTCCTCCCGAGCAGTTGTCTTGCGGGGTCTGCCGGACCTGGGCTTGTCAAAAACATCTCCAGTCTTTTCAGATCTTTTTCTTATTCTTTGTACTTGACGCTGAGACACATTGAAGGTGTCAGCCACCTCAGCAGTGGATCTGGTCTTCAGCCTCTTGATAATTAACGCTTTGGTCTCAGGGTGGAGCTTAGGCATGTTGTCAGAGGTCAAGTTGCAGTTGATGTGAAGGTCTGGTGTGCTGGGGTTCTTTTTATACACACCCACTAATTGATTGATCAGTAACTGATCACAGGTGAGGCTGTAATCTAGGATTGGGTGCATCATATGACAAGGCGACAAGACTTTTGTCTTGCCAAAATCTGACCTTTCTGTGTTCATTAAATGATCAATCTTTCTTCAGTGAAGCAAATTTATTTTAGTATATTGAGCATAATTTGGGGGGGTTTTAACTTTCATATGAGACATTTCTAAAAGCAATCGATTAATTTAAAGTCAGGTTATAAGCTTTTGTTTCTACAAAATGGATAAGCGACAAGACTTTTGTCAGGGACTGTAGTCACTAACTGCCACAAGAAGTAGCAGTAGATGTAACTGTAGTAGTAGTTGTAATAGTAGTAATGAATCCCCAATAATAGAAAAGGTTATTGTGGCCTCCCATAGCCTTATTTTTGCACCCAGAGAACAAAAATGGTAAAACAAATACGGTACTTTATATTTTATATTTTTTTAAGTAACTATATTTAATCAGTCTTATTTTGATCTGCAGTGACTAAAAGTTACATTACACATGTTACATAAACTGTATCAAATAAAACAATTCAAATATGAATTGCTTGTGCCACCATAAATCTGCTGGAAACACTTGTAGAACACCTACTTATTACTGCATCCTTCTATCTTTAAAGGTCCGATATTACACAGTGGACTCTTGTGAGCTTTAACCCATGTTATAATGTTGTTGCCTCATCCGAAAACATATCTGGAGTTATGTTTTGTTTCATGTACACATCTAATCCTTTGTTATTAGTCTGTTTACATTTCCAAACCTCAAAATGCTCTGGTCCATCTTGTGATGTCATGAAGTGGTAGTTTTCAAGTTAACAGCTACCTTGTGCCTTTTGTTCAGCAGAGATTGGTAATTACAGGGCTGAATTCATCCAAATGCTTCTAGTGAAGGTGTGTAGAGTTTAAAACACAGCGGCGCACTTCCTGTATTACAATTTGACATCCCAAGGTGGAACAGGGTGTTTTAAACATGTGTAAATGAAACAAAACACAATTCCAGGTATGTTTGTGATGAGGAAACAACATTATAATATAGACCAGAAAATAGTGTAATATGGGCCCTTTAATTGTTTACTCTGATGAATGATGCAATACCTCAGGAGTCACCAGCCACTGTTGGTTGCATATGGTTGATCAGGGGGGATGTCCAGTATACAGTATAATGAAACTACATATTTATACAAAGCAGTGCAGATCATAATTCATAATAAGTACCTCATAGTCATTCACAGATGGTTTAGAATCGTAGAGACAGGCCTGACGTGATGTTGGGTGCTGAAGGTGATATGCTGCCACATACTGAGTTAAAAAGAAATACAAGGCACAATGTTTTTACTCAATGACAACCACAAAACCTTTCATCTCTTTCACTCAATCCTGATGCTGCATCGTGTCTTCGTCTTGAAGTCTGTCTTATCAAATAAACCTGAGCCCTGTACTTGGATCAGCGCCTCATATTTTGTTTTGTTTATTTCCATTAAGGTGTGAGATGGTGATGCAGTGAAACCCAGACGCTATGGGCCAGATATGGGATAGTCAGTGAGGCACAACAGTTGAATCTTTCATTAGTAAAATAGGAATAAATAAATGTAATTGGGAAGAAATGAAAAGAAAATACCTACCTTATTTAGAGGTGCATTGCGTAACATTTCTAGCGGAGAGTCACCTGCTTGTCTCCATGGAAATATCGTTGCTTTGTCTAGAATGTTCCACAGTATAGATTAAACCTATCACGAGGGAGACAAGCAGGTTACAGCACTACACTACATTACAGCTCAGATCTGTGGAGAGTCACCCCTTCACAGAAGAAATTATTGTATTTTTGAGCAATAGAAACACCCGTAATGAAGAAATGCTAGATGTATTTGTTTAATGTCATACCATGGAACATTCCAGGCAAAGCGATAACATCTTCCATGGAGACAAGTAGGTAGTAGACCCTCCACCAGAAAAATTGTGCAATAAAAAATAAATAAAAAACACACGCCAAAAAGATGAACAAATTCATAAATAAAAATGAATTTAAAATGAAAATGGTTCAAAGCATCAGTTAAAGATAACCCATGTTTGAGCTGGTCTTTTTACCTCAGAACCTAAATAGTTTTTAAATATAATGATGAACAAAATAACAAACCACAACTTATACACAACAATGAAAGTAATTTGGTGTGGTTCCCATTGTCTTCTTTCCCAGACTCTATCAGAAAATAAAAACAATTTGGTGTCTCCCAATTTCCATAAGAATGAGTAATAATTCAGCATATGTTTTGGTTGGTTTGTTTTTCCTAATCACTCTTTTGGTGATTATAATGAGCAGAACTGCCAACTGTTCTGATCAAATACACAACTTTTAATGAATGAAAGAAAGAACGAATCAATCAGAGTTAACCAAACCCATTTACTTGTTGCCAGTTATGCAGATGAGAGCGGAATACAGAGAGTGTTATATCTAATTCTCCTGGTGCTGTGGCCTACACCTGCACAGATGATGTCCCAGGAACTAAATACTGTACCTTTGCTTACATTGTAAATTTAGCACCTGCACAAAACGTCCACAGTGGAAGTGAATGTAATACAACTCCGTCAATGACAACTTTAGTCAATAATATGTTGTATATTCTTTCATGGGTTTGGCTTTCTGCTATAGGTGACATTTTGAGGACTTTTCACCATTCAGAAGATACTGTATATATTGTGTAACTTTTTTGCTTGTCTCCATGGAGATGTTATTGTTTTGTATAGAACGTCCCGTCATGACATTAAACGTATCCGTGTTGTATTTACTCAATAACATGGGTTTTTATTGACCTAAAAAACTGCAATCTTACTGTGAGTGGGCTCGCCTCTCCACACATCTTACATGTAACTCGGGCTTGTGGTGTCAGCTGCTGTCTCCGTAGAGATAAGTGTGACAATGACATAGTGTGGAACATTCCAGGCAATATTTCCATGGAGAGAAGCAGGTGACAGACCCCCCACCAGAAAAGTTACACTGTGCACCTTTAAATACATGGCAACAATCCTAATTTTTCATCATTCATTCTAAAACCCATGGATAGGCTTTCCTTACCATTTTGGCTCGCTGAATACACTAGATGCACAATATTTCAAGAGAGTTAATGTTTCAAATTTAGATCAAGAAAACCTAATACACTGTCTTTTATGATCCGTACTAAACAGAATATTAATATTAATATTAATATTAAGCCCGCTACATACTACAGGATCATTTACCCAATTTGCTTCTCTCCGCCGCGCTCCTCATGTTTGTGATGACCGTGCAACTATGAGATGCTCTGTCATATCGAAACCACAAACCATCACCGCCACTGCACCAACCAATAAAACAGAGCGTCAGGGGCAGACGGAAGGAGACAGAGACGCAAGAGAGAGAAAGAGAGAGAACTCTGAAAATGGCGAAAATAATTAGGCGATTTTATTACTCACCTCTCATAAAGTTAAACTGCAGCATTCTCATCCATATTATCCATTAGAATTTGTCCTCCACAAATAATGACAGCCAGTCCACAAAATATAGCTATTGATCTAGTTTGAAACATTCGTTAAAAAGTAAAAGCCAGAGTAGATCCTCTTGTGTGTCTGTTTACATAAATCCACGCAGTGTGGATCGGGGTGAAGCTGCTGCTGCTACAGTAAACATGATTCTACTTCCTGTGTCTTCTGTGCATTAAAAGTATTTATCCGAACTATTGCACCACATTTCACAAATGTTAATAAGACAGTCTTGACTTGCATCTAAACTGAAAATGCAATGCTCTGATCTTTGGAACATTTTAGACTCTCCAAGCAAGATTTACTGTAGACAGGAAACAACTGCCAATGGTGCACTGGCTTTGTTAGTTCACAGCTTTTATCTTGTGCTGTGTGGTCTCATCTCTGAAGTTTTTGCACTTAGACTTAAAATCTCATATGATTCTCCTTGTGTCTGTGACTTGTGGTGTTTGTCACACTTTTAAAAATCACTTTAGACTGATAAATCCTGTAGTGCGTCACGTATAATATAGATTACATTTATCCAAATATCCAAACTTACGATGCACAAATGCTGAACCCTTTCATTATTTGTTAGAACTGGCTCCACAAACTTGCCAAATTCTATCAACTGACAAATATCACATCCACAGGGTTGAATAATGGCACCACTCTCTGAAGCTATTGAACAAATAAGTTCACTTCTGTCCTGGATTGATCTCGATTGTCTTGGTTTGGTTCTTTTTATAGTCCTGGTCTTGTCCAGATCTAGCTCAGATTTAGTGCAGGTTTAGCCTCAATTTTAATGTGCTGTGCCAGTTAGTGTGCCAGCAAGTGTGAACCCTATATAGTACATTCATTTTTGTCAATATCACCAACACCCACCCAGCTAAAGTCTCCACGTTTATTGAGTGCGTCTTTTTCAATTGTCTGTTGAAATCTCTGTAGTAGAAATATTTCTAACACTCCCCGGACGCCCCACCAGTCCAATAGTGCTTGTGTCTGTACATTGTGTGCACTGATCTCCTCCTGCTGTTTGGCGCACACCTCCCCTTCATCCCTCCATCCCTCTCCCTGACCCTGCTCCTCTTACATAATGTCTTCTATGGGAATTACAGCTGTATTATACTGTACTTATTGCCCATTCAGCACCTCCGGCCTCTCCCCATCCAGCCCATCACGATAACATCTCTCCGTCTACTTCCCCTTTTTCGATTATTTCATCTGTCTTTGCCACTCGCGTTTCGTGTTTAGATTTCTTCTCTTGCTCGTGTTGATTGCTTCGGTAATGTTGTGGAAATGTCCCAGGTGGTCTTTGAGGGCTAAATTGCTTTGGTGTTGTTTTGCTAACAAGGTCGGACATGGAGACAGTAGGCTCAGCTATTTGTGAATGAAATAATGCTGTGACTTACTAATGGGTGTTTTTTGCTGTTTCTGTAAAGAAACCCTAGTGCGATATTGTATGGGTTGTGTGAAGTTCTCTTGGCCTGTGGTGTGAACTTATAGGTGCACTGTGTAACTTTTCTGGAGAGGGTCCGCTACCTGTTTGTCTCCATGGAGATGTCAGTGCTTTGGTTTAAATTATACAGAGTAAGGTATTAAACTAATCTAGTCTTGCATGTTTTCAACTACAGGTGTTATTTATTGCTCAAAAATATCTTTAAAAAACATGAATTCTTACTGTAAGTGTGGTCACCTCTCCATAGATCTAACCTGTAATTTGGCTTGCAAGTGTGCATGGATATTCTAGTTTATCGTCATACTGTGGAACATTCTAGGCACATCTCCATGGAGACAAGCTGGTGACGGACCCTCCACCAGAGAAGTTACACAGTTCACTGTGAAAGTGCACATGACAAATTAAAACATTACTTTCACTAGTTGACATAATTGTATTTAAGATTTACTAAAAATGCCTATTTGCCTATTTTTTTCTTTCTTTCTTTCTTTTGTGAAGTTTATAATTTACAACAGAGTATGTAAAGTCTAAATCGAAGTGTCACATTGAAAACATTAATTATGTGGGTGCAACAAGAATAAAATCATAATATTTCTACATTAAAGTTGTAATTTAATGAAAATGAAAGCTAGAAAAAGTCATACTTTACAAGAATGAAGTTCAAATATTTTGAGATTAAAGAGGTAGCCAGAAGAAAAAAAAAAAAAAGACCAAAAATAAAGTTGACATTTAATGATTTAGGGGTCGATGCGGAATCAAAGCAAACGCAGACTGCAACAGACTGGCTCTTGGATGAGTTAAAAGCTTACATAAATGCTCATAAACGAAATCAAACTTTTAAATGTGTGCATGCAAGTGATTAGACAGATTGCAACCACAGTTTAGCTGCCGTCTCTCCGCTCGTACGCGTCAAACACAAACTGTTCAAGCTACAGTTTCTCCTCGTAGAGTGACCAGACTCCACCTGGACAAAGCTGCAGAACTCGCCTCTCCCTGGAGCTCATTGGGCAGGACACAGGCTGTGCTCTGAGTCACAGACTAGTGGAGGAGTCTCTGTGCGAGCTTTACTCATGCTCCGCTTAGGTTCGCTTTTCTACTATTTTAAATGTGGATGCACTAGTTTCACCCATTGTATGTAGCCTAATCCCTATAACCACTGCACTGTCCTGTTTCTGACTTCAAATGTGCAGTTTATTCCAATACACAGAGGTGAAACTGGTTTTAGTCTCTGATCCCAAATTCTTTATGCTGAATGGACCACAGCACACTGCCCTCGCTGTTCCCCAGTACCGGGTCTGGAGCACTACGTGGATGTCCGTGGATGTTCCAGGCAGACTGCATGAGCTGCCACTGGCCTGGTTGCGCACGGCTTCACAAGCTCATAAACAAGTGTAAACAAGTGTAGAAAGCTCAAAACCAAGGGAAAGGATTAATGCTGAAAATCAAACCAATTGCGTCTTTGGCTTTAGATTGGAGGAAATCGGGCAGTTTTTAATGTTTAAAAGGCCAGCAATATTCTACTTCCATCGCAGGATTTTATTTAAGCTTTTAACTCAAATAAGCTTTTGTACTCTGGCAGTGGTGGCAAATTGCTCTTGAGTGATGTCGGTGTCGGCCCCTAAATCTTGATCAAATTATGCACAGCAGTTATGATTAGACTAATAAAAATAAATGACACCTTTATTTTGTCATGCAATTTTTCTTATGCACTTTAAGGCTAAAGAAAAGATAATTTGGAGACAAGTATATTTGAAAAGTAAGATTCTATCCAGAGTGCACACTGTAAATTAAAATTCAAAAGAAGATTAAAATATGAACTGATGAACTAATACAAAAATCCTGTGCATGTCTAAACATGTTTATAGAGGTGTAAACTACAGGTACAAAAAGATTTATCTATTTAATAAATATGTTATTTTTCTTCTTTGCAGAATTATCTAAATAAAGGCAGTTTTTGTGATTTGATAATTGCACCAACTCAAATTGTGTTTCAATTTGATTTGATTACGATATATTGTGCAGCTCTGTTTGGAGCAGTTCAGAGCAGGACAGGTGCAGAAGGGAGCTTTTTGAACTAAAGTGAGAGAAACAAATGGATGCTGGAGGGCTGCCATTTAAAAAGGTCTATTAGTTTTATTCATGTCAGTGCAAACCCCAAGGCAGCGCTCTTTCAGATGTTCAGAAGACAAAAATATAAAAGGACGCTCAGGTTAGTCCTCCAGTTAGCTATTCCTGACCATGAACGTAGCTTAAATATGCATGTACAGTATGTAGTGGACGGTCATCACCAGGTCAAGTTAGTGGAGACGCACAATTCAATAAATGCAGCAATGAAAAATGTAATGCCAAAATATGAATCAATACAGGTAAATTAATAACATCTCTATGGAGACAAGCACCCCCAGCAGAAGATGGCATCAGATCTTGGGTTCACTGCAAACGACATATATGCAGGATCAATAACAATGTATCTTAAAGGTGCATTATGTAACTTTTTGGTTGGGGATCTGTCACCTGCTTGTTTCTATCGATATGTCAATGCTCTGCCTGGAATGTTCCACAGTTTGGCTTTAAACAGGTCTACCTAACATTTGCTCAACTACAGGTTGTTTTACTGCTCAAAAATACCTGGAAAAACGAGCATTCTGACAGTGAGCGGGGTTGTCTCGCCACATATCTGACCTGTAACTTGTTACACAATGCACCTTTAATGCTTTTAAAGGTTTAATCTTTTCTTTTCACATTTAATCTTTTTAGATTAAATTAAATTTAGCTTGGTACTAGTGTTGTTTTTATAGCTACCTTTTCAGCTTCATAGACTAGTGTTTTGTTTTGTTAGTTTTTTTCAATGTTCAACAGAGGACGCAACAAGACAAAACCTCTTCAGTTCTTATTTTCACACTGAAGGTGGGGACATTTCCAGACAAAACTAACAACGAAAACTGTTCATCAACATACAAAACAGTAGGAGACAGTAAACATTTGCTTTTGATTGCTTCATTGTTTTAAAACTGTTTCTTTTTCACAAGATACCAATATTCAAGATTTGTTATGCTGTTGAGGCTCATATTTACATATTTGCCAATCTCAGTATCAAAGTTTTCTTCTTGTTATTTATATAATTTTATTACTTTTCCATTTCCAAAAACAGACTAAATGGGAATAACACATGGGCACACGAAAAGACAGGGGCAGCTTTTCTGGCTGTGTTTGTATGCATTGTATCACCATAGTAACCGCTGAACATTCTGCCATAGACATACATGCATGTCACTGTAAAGTATAGTACTTTCCTCACTGTAATGCACTTTATGGTCCACATCTGCTTATGTCTTTACATTACACGATATTACCAGTCTATACGGGTTGTCTTTTGCTGTCGCATTGCACTTTATACAGTAACATTCCAATTTTCTTATCTGCTAAAACTGACCTGTACTTTTCCATGTAATCAGTCTTCTTTTGATTTAATGAGGCGGTAAAAATTGAGCCTACAAATTCACCTTCAAATTTTAAAGGACAACTGTATGAGACAAAGCAATGCATTAAGGTTATACAATGTTAAATAACTGATTACTCTCGGTGATATTTTTATTTTAGGGATTTAAATGAAGGGTTGGCTAAGAAAGTGGATATGGCTTGGCGTAGTTCAAGCAAATACATTTATTAACCTTTCTGGTGGAGGATCTGCCACCTGCTTGTCTCCATGAAGATATTATTGCTTTGCCTGGAATGTTCCACAGTATGGCTTTAAATGTATCTATATAGGGATAAGCAGGTGACGCCAACCAGACCAAGGTAAAGGTCAAATATGTGAAGAGGCGAGCCTGCTCACTGTAACAATGCTTGTTAAAGGTGCATTGTGTAACTTTACTGCTTGTCTCTGTGAAGATGTTATTGCTTTGTCTGGAATGTTCCACAGTACACCGTTAAAGGTATCCATCTTTTATTCATTCAATAAAAGTTGTTTTTATTGCTCAAAAATACCTTGAAAAACGTGCATTCTTACAGTGAGCATGGCCACCTCTCCATAGATCTGGCCTGTAACTTAGCTTGCACACACATGCTTGTTTCATGGCCAAATTTAATACCATATTGTGCCACATTCTAGGCAAAGTACTAACATTTTTATGGAAACAAGCAGGTGGCAGATCTCCACCAGAAAAGTACACAGTACAACTTTAACGAAATTATCTAAGACATAAACATATGAAGCTATTATGTTTACATTTTAGACCTGCTTCTTATTCTCTCCATGGGAACTGCTATGATTTAGGCTTTACTGTGGGACATTTCAGGCAAAACTATTTCGCCTTCATGGAAACAAGCTGGTGCACCCCGCTCCAGAAAGGTTTCAGCAACATGGAGAATATTGCAGACAGTTTAATTGGAGTCTTTTGTGATTTTGTGTGTTTCAGGTCACTTCTAATGGATTGCTCCTCCTGAACTTTAAAGACTCTGAAGATGCACTGTTTCTAAATGGGACGAAGGCCAAAGTAGCACACTTTCAAATGCTTTTAAAAGAATGTCTTTTTTAGTCGTGGCCCAGAGCAAACCATCAGTTTATCTGCGCCTTTTATCCCTCGCTCCACATTTGAACAGGATGTGGGGCAGATCCGCTCTTTTTATACTCTGTGCTCATTACTGTTTTGGGTCATTCACCTTTTTTTACATTCGGAGCTGTGTAAATAAATCATAAATGTCCAGTGCTTGCCTTGGACTGATCTCTATGAGTATTTGTTACTGTGGACTTTTCCCTTGGGGGTAAAGAAAAACATGCAAATTCACACACTCCATTTCTAAGGGTGTTTACTGAGGCTGTTTACAGCAAAGTGTTGGCTCTATGATGATTGATTCGGAGTCCAGTTTTGTCTAAGTACAATAGCATGATCCTTGAACTTTCACATCTACAATGAATAGGCCAATATCTTTTTAAAGCTGCACAATGTAATTTTTCTGGTGAAGGGTTACCCATCTGTCTGTAGCAGAAAGGGTTTTACACTATTATGGGGCATTATCTGCTAATAACATGTTTAGATAACTATGTTACCTTACATTGTTTTTCTAGACTGGCCCTTTGTCTTCTCTCCCTTTGCTCTCTGTGCTAAGTCACTCTCCTTTCAGAACGGTCACATTACAATCAAGGCTGGTGCAGAGGCCTGTGGACTGAGCACTGGACAGAATAATACGGCTAAATTTAAAGAGATAAAACCTTCAGGCATGTTTTTGATCAGGGAACAGTAAAGTTTGAAAAGATCTACCTCGCATTTATTCAGTTACAGTTGTACAGATTTGACCAGTAACTTGTCCTGGTGGTGTCACCTGCTAGTCTCCATGGAGATAGAAACATTTAATGCCAAACAGTGGAACATTTCAGGCAAAGCAATAACATTACCTTATTCAACACATTCCCTCAAGACAATGTAACATAAATTGAAATGGCATAGATGAATTAATAAGAAAAAACAGGACTCACATCAGACTTGGCAGAGAAAGACAGTGTTTGATTTTGCTAGGAGGAGAGCAGAGGAGGTGGCAGACTCCATGGGACCCTGGGACAGGAATAGAAGTGGTCAGACAGGGCAGAGTGGAACAGCGGGAGAGGTCAAAGGTCATGTGGACAGGATAGAGCCAGCCGCTGTAACATCAGGGGGTGCTCTGTAATGTACTGCGGATGTAGCAACACGGAGCACAGTTTGTACTTAGACCTCAGTGCACAAAACATAAGGCAAAGGTAGCAGAGGAATAAAGTTACAGACTGGATTTAGGTAATCTAAAACAGAATCCACAAAACCATATGTACCAGTTCAAAAGCCCCTGTTAAGCCTAACCTCATTTTTATCTCCCACTTTATTTGTCTAATGAACTTTAAAATGTCAGCATACTTCTGTTTAATTTTCTTTTTTTATATTGTTTTTGTTTTACTTCCAGAATGATGAACAATTAGGACCATCCCCACAGAGATGAACAATTCAAAACAAATCCTCAAATTGCTGCATATCACAGGAAGCCGAAAACCATGAATACAAAATTCAAGATTTAATTTATTGTCATTTTTATGCACAGATAAAAATTAGATACTGTTTCGCAGAACCCCTTAAGACAGTCAATAGCAACACGTCAATTAATATCAATACAGAGGCAAATAGTACAAAAATACTATACAATACTATATGATAATGTGCCGAGTGAATGTTTTACAGCAGCAAATTGCCAGCAAACTGCTCATGTTCTCGTTTAACAGTCTGATCACAGAGGGGAAAAACACTGTGTCATACGGACATCCTACTACTGCTAATTAGAATTTGGAGGTGAGTACAATGATTATGTATAGCCAATTTTCACATTTTCAAAGAGTTAAAGGTCCTGTATTACACTGAATTGACTCTTGTGGGCTTTAGGCTATGGTAT